>OY288109.1:34169742-34611012 GCA_958431115.1 Syrphus vitripennis | reverse complement strand
TTCCGTAAATTAAATGAATGTACAGTAGGAGACGCATTCCCATTACCCCGTATAGAAGATACTCTCGATCAATTAGGTCACGCAAGGTATTTCACTACACTAGATTTAGCGAGTGGTTATCATCAAGTCCTAGTAGACCCAAAAGACAGGGAAAAAACGGCGTTTAGTACAGCATATGGTCATTACAAGTTCAAGCGTATGCCATTTGGTCTCAAGGGTGCCCCCGCTACTTTTAAACGCCTCATGAACTACATTCTTACAGGTTTGCAAGGTTTGGAATGTTTTGTTTATTTAGATAATATCGTTGTTTACGGAAAAAACATTGAAGACCATACCAGGAAGCTTCAATTAATTTTTGAAAAAATAAGAGAACATAACTTAAAATTAAATGTCGAGAAATGTCAGTTTTTACGACGAGAAGTGATGTATCTAGGTCATAAATGCTCTGCTGAGGGAGCGCATCCGGATCCGGGCAAAGTAAGTTGTGTTCAAACTTTCCCAGTGTCTAAAACGTTGAAGCAAGTTCAGTCATTTCTTGGATTGGTAAACTATTATAACGAGAAAAGACGTTAAGTTTAATTGGACAGAAAAATGCCAGGAAGCTTTTCAAAAACTTAAAGCTCTTTTTATATCGCCACCACTTCTAACCTATCCAAATTTTGATGAACCTTTCATACTGATGCTAGTGACGAAGCAATAGGAGCTATACTTTCACAAGGAAAGGTCGGAAAAGATAAGCCATTGGCATATGCAAGTAGGACTTTAAGTAAAACCGAACGCAAATACTCAACAAGTGAAAAAGAAATGCTGGCAATAGTATGGGCTACAAGGAATTTTAGATGTTATTTACTAGGTAGGAAATTCACTGTTTACACGGATCATGAACCTCTTACAGGAAACTTTAGGACTAGAGATCCAACGTCTAGACTCAATGACGAAAAACAAAGACAAGGGAAAAATTAGTGACAGCAAATATACGGACTCAGAAGCACCTAGAAATGAAGAAACCCAACAACAAAGTTTGACCCAAACCAGTAATCGAAAGGACGTACAGATAAAGACTCCTGACACAAACGAAATACAAACCATACTTAAGGACTATCATGACTCTCCATTCGGTGGTCATCAAGGTGTTATAAATACTTATAAACGAATTAGAAGGAATTACAAATGGCCTAATATGTTCAAGAACATTTCGAAGTATATAAGACGATGCCCAAAATGCCAAAAAATGAAAGCAAGCCCAGAGGCAAAAATGCCAATGGTGATAACGGATACTTCCCATACCCCATTCGACAAAGTATATTTAGATATAGTAGGACCACTACAAGATTCTCACAGGAAACAAGTACATTTTAACTTTTCAAGATAATATCACAAAATACGTAGACTTTTTTGCAATACCGAATCAAGAGGCAGAAACAATTGCACATATATTTTATGAACAAATAATTACCAGGTATAGGATACCCAAGCAGTTGGTAACGGATCAGGGAACAAAATTCTTAAGTAAGTTGTTCAAACAGGTATGCAAACTTTTAAAAGTAGAGAAACTTCAGACCACTGCATATCACCCTCAACCAAACGGTGCCCTAGAAAGAGCCCATAGACCATTAGTGGAATATTTACGAACTATTTGTGACGAAAATCCAAGATCCTGGGACCGGTACCTAAGAACGGCGGCATTCGTTTACAACAATAGTGTTCACGAAGGAACAAAATTCACTCCAATGGACTGTCTATTTGGTTTCACTGCAGATATACAAACTAATTTAAAACGCGAACCAGAACCAATCTATGACCACAAAAATTATTATTTTGTTTTAAGGCATAAACTCCAAAAAACATATGCCATAGCTAGGAAAAACTTGATAAACATTAAAAAGAACTCAAAAAATTACTATGATCAAGGGGTAAAATTTAAAGCTTTCCACCTTTGAGATAAGTTGTTGATAAAAAATGAAGACAGACAACACAAATTGTCCGAAATATGGACAGTTCCATACACAATAGTAAAAATTAATTATCAGTCCAACAAACAGCGTGTTTCTTATAAGAAAGAAACACGTATAATACACAATAATCGCCTTAAACATTACTATGATTCTGAAGACGCTAGAACATAAAAAACTAGCCGCCTTCTTAAGAACACTAATTAGATATATGTACTTAGGTTTTTTAAATGATAATAAATTAGTATTCAAAATTTTTTTTTCTCTTTCTCTATGATTAGAAATGTTACAATTAAACATACTTTTAGACTTAAAAACCTCCATTTTAATGAAATTGGTGACCGCAATACTAACAACATATAGTATAAAGGAACTTAACAACACAGGGGTAGTTTTCGAAAAAATAGGGAAAACTATGTTATATCATGACACTTGGAACATTATGACAGAAATCCAGACAAAAGATATAGAAACTTACACTTCCGTAAGTACCCAAGCAGAAGAGTCTTGGTCAACAGTTTGCAAAACTTATAGAAAGAAAGACATTTGCGAAAGCCAAACTGCGACACTACATCACCTTATTGCAACGGTCCACCAGCACACAGATACCATACAGGAGTTATTAAACAAACATCGCTCCAGAAGATCATTATTTGATGGAATAGGGAATGGGTTACATTATCTATTCGGTGTGATGGATAACCAGGATGGAAATCGGTTATAAAGCAGAATTGATGAATTGGGAAATGATGAGAAAGCTTTAAATGAATTACAAAAAAAAAACAAATTACAGTAATGAAGTCATCATTGGAAAACTTGCAAAAACCCCTTATTACATTGGAGAGTAATCAGAAAAACATTACGGAAACCATACATTACTTATTAAAAGCAGATAACGAAATTAACAACACTCAAAAACTCCAAGAAATTTTTACCACACTTACATTGCAAATCATGGAAATACTTAGTATGCTGGACCACTTAACTCAACCATAATAAAAGGAACTTATACACACACTTGCTCAATATCGCTAGTTTTTAACCCATACAATGAAGACAATGTATGTAACTATATGTTTTAACCATTTGAACAAAACTACATGGTAAAACTTACTCAAAAAACGCATGGTTATAATCCTTCCCCAAACCAACCAGGATATAAATAGGTACATTCTTCAGAAGAATGGCACGGCTTAATTTTGAATGGGACAGGAATTATTATTTTACTAATGCAGCCTTGTATGTTCCAAATCGGGAACCAACACATGTAGGTACTTCGAAGAGACGGACAATATCAAATTAAAAATTGACCAACCAAAACATAAAATACCTAATCTGTCGCTGAGAGACTCAATGGTTGATTTTCTCAATAAAAGGAATACAACTAACGGTACTGTACTAATTTTCAAAGGAGTTGGAGCAAACAACATCATTAAGAAAAATTCATGTGCAATGGCAGATTTGGAAAAAACAGCACTGGAGTATGGGGCAATGCAGAAAGAAAAGACACAACACAAAATATCATCGATACCATCAATTTCAGTCAGCACGATAGCCATACTGTGCATCTTGGGGATGACGCTAAAACGAAAAATCTTCATCAAAACCAACCCCCTCTCCTTTATCAAAAACAAGAACAAAACCTTATAGACCCCAGTACCCAGTAACAAAGAAACAAAACTATCACGAGGATCTTAACGTCGACCAAGAAAATTCCAGTTATACTAAAAACATTCATTGTCTCAATCAATTACAACATAATTAAACTACAACAATGCCTCCTATAAGTATAATACACCACTCAAATGAACTCCCATTTAAAGCAATAAAACCACCAGTTACACCCCCATCACCAATACCAAACAAAAAATTGAAACAAAATCAAAATCTTAAAAAAAAATTAGATCCTTTAAAAGACCAAAAGACTACAACTACATTGATGACGTTACTTTTACAGAAAAAAATGGCAAGCAACCACCGATCCTCTTTTAAAAAGGCAAACTACATCGCCCAAACGGACAGCGACTTCATCGACCACCATAAAATCCATAACTTTATGAGAAAATTAGAAAACCAACCAGGAGACTCTGTTTTTAATTTACAATTCATAACAAACCGTATTTTAAAAAGAGAGTACAGTATACAGCTGACGGAGTGGATCGGACAAATAAACATTTTCCACTACAGGATTCTTTTCCTACCGGTCGGTGGTCGAAGTAATAGAGCTACACTGGCTGTTATTAGTTGTAAATAACGAAAATAGAACTATAAAAAGCTATAACGGCCTGGGGACCTCCGGATCTGAACCAATGGCAGCAGTACATTTATTTTTAAAAAAGAATGGAGGAGGAAAAATGATGAAAAGTTTCCGGAATATTTAATGAAAAATGTAAAGGTACCAAACAAGCTACAAACTATAGATAACGGGACTTTTATATGCAAGAAATTAGAAGAAAAGAGGGAAAACATTCCCACACTTGAAAAAAAACTGATATTATGAAAAGAGGGTAAACATCCCCACATTTAATTACACAAACAAAACAGAGAGGGTCCAAGACCCCAAACACAAACACATTTTTACATGCATACACACACACACACAATACATATATACACAAGACGCAAAGGAATAGAAATCAAAAAGATAAAGACAAAGAATCTGTACTCCCAACAAAGAGGAGGACTGAAGAAATGTACCAATACGATGACCAACGTAATGAAGTACGCTGTGAGCAACGACACGACCTACAACTTCTGGAAAACCTGACCAATCTGGGCATAAACTAATTCAACAGAAATCTCCAATCAACAAAACTATTTATGTAATTAAAACATTTGTGCAATTTTCACTTTGCATAATTATCAGTATATTTTTAAACTATTATCAAAAAATTCAAGACAGTCGTTTAGTTATTTAATTTTCAAGGATCTTACATTGCAAAAATATTATATTGAAAAACTACAACACGATTATTATTTTTTATCTACAAAGAAATATTTATGAAATAGTCAAAATAAGAGAACCAAAAATATAAATCAAACAAACTTATGTTTAAGAAAAATAAAGCAATAAGCAAACATAAATAAAAGCACTAAAACATCTGAGTTATATTATATGAATAATTTTAAAAACGAAAAAAAAACATAACAACAATGTAAATGTAATTGAATAATTTTAGAAACGAAACAAAAAATATTTTATTTTCAAGTGTACACTTGTACATAGAATGTCAGTTTATTAGACTTGACCATTCTTTATTCCGTCAATTTCATTGAATTTTTGTGAACAACAACAACAACTTAAAGGCACTACCACCAATTGTTTTGTATGAATTAATTTTCTATTAATTCATTTATATTTTATTTTTGGCCGGAGTTATAGCTATTTCATGCTTGCCAGGCAATCATCAGACTCCTTAGTGGTGCTGAGCTTTAATCCAATTTTATTTGAAGAACACTTGTAGGATTCGAACCCACGCATATCAGATCTGCTCAGTCTTTGTAGTCATGTGCACTTTTTTTTCAAATTCAAATTTTATTCATTTTTAACTTATATCTACTTACATACTAGACAAAATTCAGAAAACTAGCCTACTTAACTATGTATGCTTAAATTTAACTTACTGGCCCTAAACGGGCGCTCTAAGGAATTCATGATTACTTATGCTAATGCCTTTCGGCTTATGAACAATTTTTTTTTTTTTTTTTGTCTTTATTTTGTTAGAAAATTTAAAAAAACTAACTCCAATAACAATTTTTCAAAACTTACACACTATGTCCTTAATAAAACTCAAACCTACCCCTAACCTACCTACATACCACTTAAAACTAGAGCAATCACAGCGGCAAAAGCTATGTCCATTTACAATTTTTTTAAAATTTTTCTTTTTCTTTTAATTTTTTTTTTGATTTTATTTATTTGTTTTTGTTTTTTTTTTGTGGTTTTTTTTTTTTTTAATTTTTATAGTGCCACCGTCCCTACTCTCTACTTAACCTAAACCTTAGACTGAAAACAATATGTAAGCCGGCCAAGGCAAAAATACCCCACCCCGGTTTACCCTATATCACTTACATTTTGGAGCCACCAGAACTGGTTCTCCTGCTTCCTCCTATCAATACGGTCCTGTTCGGGCACAGCCCTACTGAACCGTAGGAGCTCGGCTCCATCTTTGGCGAGGATGTCTCGTTCGTACGCGAGTCGCCGGTCCGTGGTTCTACGCCTGACGTGGTAGATAAGCGGTACTGCCAATTCATCCTGTATCAGGCCGCATTTATCTAAATAGAGGAATGCCTCTGGTGGGATAAAGCCGCTCAAGCGTGCCATATCGAAGTAATCATCGTTCGGATAGAACGCCCCGAAAATCAAGTTGTTGGTCGAAGTCATAGCTCTCGCTATGTGACCCCGAACAAGTTTTATCACGAAATTGTCAATTCTGTTAATTCGAGCTCCGTTGTATAAGACCTCTTTAGAATAATAGTGCAAATAAGAAGATTCCGGTGTCCGATACCAACCGAGACAGCGCCGGAGACACTGTCTCTCGAACAACCGAAACTTCTCCATTTGGGAAGGGGCAATGTTGAACCAAACAGGACAACCATACACAAGCATTGGCCGTATGAGGGCCATGTAGCAAATTAACCTCACTCTGGGGTCAAGCCGACTGCTGTAAAACAGCCGTTTCGTCAGAGCGAGGGCTCCTCGGGCTCTGGTCAGAGCAGTACTTATATGTATGTCGAAATACAAATACTGGTCTAACCAGATACCGAGATACTTTACTACACTTCTACTCGCAAGTGGCTGTCCGTCAGACCCAACAATGACCATCTTGCGCCAGTTCTTGCATGTATCTCTCGTGGCCTTAGCCAACGGAGTCCTGAACAGAATTGTCTCCGACTTTTGGACATTTATTTTCAGTTTCCAGTCATCGCTGAATCTTCTCGAAGTCACGCTGCAAGAGAATTCTAATAACTTCAACCTTTCGAGCCGTTCTGAACGCATTCTGTACGATTCAGTTAATTCATATACTGAAGCGTCATCAAAATTTTGTAACAATAAGATTGCGGCCAAACAATGAACTTTGCGAATGCACTTAATATTGATGTAATTTAAAAAAAATAAAATAAAATAAAATAAAATAAAATAAAATAAAATAAAATAAAATAAAATAAAATAAAATAAAATAAAATAAAATAAAATAAAATACAACAAAATAAAATAAAATAAATTAAAATAAAATAAAATAAAATAACTCTGTTTTTAATTTACAATTCATAACAAACCGTATTTTAAAAAGAGAGTACAGTATACAGCTGACGGAGTGGATCGGACAAATACATTTTCCACTACAGGATTCTTTTCCTACCGGTGGTCGAAGTAATAGAGCTACACTGGCTGTTATTAGTTGTAAATAACGAAAATAGAACTATAAAAAGCTATAACGGCCTGGGGACCTCCGGATCTGAACCAATGGCAGCAGTACATTTATTTTTAAAAAAGAATGGAGGAGGAAAAATGATGAAAAGTTTCCGGAATATTTAATGAAAAATGTAAAGGTACCAAACAAGCTACAAACTATAGATAACGGGACTTTTATATGCAAGAAATTAGAAGAAAAGAGGGAAAACATTCCCACACTTGAAAAAAAAACTGATATTATGAAAAGAGGGTAAACATCCCCACATTTAATTACACAAACAAAACAGAGAGGGTCCAAGACCCCAAACACAAACACATTTTTACATGCATACACACACACACACAATACATATATACACAAGACGCAAAGGAATAGAAATCAAAAAGATAAAGACAAAGAATCTGTACTCCCAACAAAGAGGAGGACTGAAGAAATGTACCAATACGATGACCAACGTAATGAAGTACGCTGTGAGCAACGACACGACCTACAACTTCTGGAAAACCTGACCAATCTGGGCATAAACTAATTCAACAGAAATCTCCAATCAACAAAACTATTTATGTAATTAAAACATTTGTGCAATTTTCACTTTGCATAATTATCAGTATATTTTTAAACTATTATCAAAAAATTCAAGACAGTCGTTTAGTTATTTAATTTTCAAGGATCTTACATTGCAAAAATATTATATTGAAAAACTACAACACGATTATTATTTTTTATCTACAAAGAAATATTTATGAAATAGTCAAAATAAGAGAACCAAAAATATAAATCAAACAAACTTATGTTTGAGGAAAATAAAGCAATAAGCAAACATAAATAAAAGCACTAAAACATCTGAGTTATATTATATGAATAATTTTAAAAACGAAAAAAAAACATAACAACAATGTAAATGTAATTGAATAATTTTAGAAACGAAACAAAAAATATTTTATTTTCAAGTGTACACTTGTACATAGAATGTCAGTTTATTAGACTTGACCATTCTTTATTCCGTCAATTTCATTGAATTTTTGTGAACAACAACAACAACTTAAAGGCACTACCACCAATTGTTTTGTATGAATTAATTTTCTATTAATTCATTTATATTTTATTTTTGGCCGGAGTTATAGCTATTTCATGCTTGCCAGGCAATCATCAGACTCCTTAGTGGTGCTGAGCTTTAATCCAATTTTATTTGAAGAACACTTGTAGGATTCGAACCCACGCATATCAGATCTGCTCAGTCTTTGTAGTCATGTGCACTTTTTTTTCAAATTCAAATTTTATTCATTTTTAACTTATATCTACTTACATACTAGACAAAATTCAGAAAACTAGCCTACTTAACTATGTATGCTTAAATTTAACTTACTGGCCCTAAACGGGCGCTCTAAGGAATTCATGATTACTTATGCTAATGCCTTTCGGCTTATGAACAATTTTTTTTTTTTTTTTTTGTCTTTATTTTGTTAGAAAATTTAAAAAAACTAACTCCAATAACAATTTTTCAAAACTTACACACTATGTCCTTAATAAAACTCAAACCTACCCCTAACCTACCTACATACCACTTAAAACTAGAGCAATCACAGCGGCAAAAGCTATGTCCATTTACAATTTTTTTAAAATTTTTCTTTTTCTTTTAATTTTTTTTTTGATTTTATTTATTTGTTTTTGTTTTTTTTTTGTGGTTTTTTTTTTTTTTTAATTTTTATAGTGCCACCGTCCCTACTCTCTACTTAACCTAAACCTTAGACTGAAAACAATATGTAAGCCGGCCAAGGCAAAAATACCCCACCCCGGTTTACCCTATATCACTTACATTTTGGAGCCACCAGAACTGGTTCTCCTGCTTCCTCCTATCAATACGGTCCTGTTCGGGCACAGCCCTACTGAACCGTAGGAGCTCGGCTCCATCTTTGGCGAGGATGTCTCGTTCGTACGCGAGTCGCCGGTCCGTGGTTCTACGCCTGACGTGGTAGATAAGCGGTACTGCCAATTCATCCTGTATCAGGCCGCATTTATCTAAATAGAGGAATGCCTCTGGTGGGATAAAGCCGCTCAAGCGTGCCATATCGAAGTAATCATCGTTCGGATAGAACGCCCCGAAAATCAAGTTGTTGGTCGAAGTCATAGCTCTCGCTATGTGACCCCGAACAAGTTTTATCACGAAATTGTCAATTAGAATAATAGTGCAAATAAGAAGATTCCGGTGTCCGATACCAACCGAGACAGCGCCGGAGACACTGTCTCTCGAACAACCGAAACTTCTCCATTTGGGAAGGGGCAATGTTGAACCAAACAGGACAACCATACACAAGCATTGGCCGTATGAGGGCCATGTAGCAAATTAACCTCACTCTGGGGTCAAGCCGACTGCTGTAAAACAGCCGTTTCGTCAGAGCGAGGGCTCCTCGGGCTCTGGTCAGAGCAGTACTTATATGTATGTCGAAATACAAATACTGGTCTAACCAGATACCGAGATACTTTACTACACTTCTACTCGCAAGTGGCTGTCCGTCAGACCCAACAATGACCATCTTGCGCCAGTTCTTGCATGTATCTCTCGTGGCCTTAGCCAACGGAGTCCTGAACAGAATTGTCTCCGACTTTTGGACATTTATTTTCAGTTTCCAGTCATCGCTGAATCTTCTCGAAGTCACGCTGCAAGAGAATTCTAATAACTTCAACCTTTCGAGCCGTTCTGAACGCATTCTGTACGATTCAGTTAATTCATATACTGAAGCGTCATCAAAATTTTGTAACAATAAGATTGCGGCCAAACAATGAACTTTGCGAATGCACTTAATATTGATGTAATTTAAAAAAAATAAAATAAAATAAAATAAAATAAAATAAAATAAAATAAAATAAAATAAAATAAAATAAAATAAAATAAAATAAAATAAAATAAAATAAAATAAAATAAAATAAAATAAAATAAAATAAAATAAAATAAAATAAAATAAAATAAAATAAAATACAACAAAATAAAATAAAATAAAATAAAATAAAATAAAATAAAATAAAATAAAATAAAATAAAATAAAATAAAATAAAATAACTCTGTTTTTAATTTACAATTCATAACAAACCGTATTTTAAAAAGAGAGTACAGTATACAGCTGACGGAGTGGATCGGACAAATAAACATTTTCCACTACAGGATTCTTTTCCTACCGGTGGTCGAAGTAATAGAGCTACACTGGCTGTTATTAGTTGTAAATAACGAAAATAGAACTATAAAAAGCTATAACGGCCTGGGGACCTCCGGATCTGAACCAATGGCAGCAGTACATTTATTTTTAAAAAAGAATGGAGGAGGAAAAATGATGAAAAGTTTCCGGAATATTTAATGAAAAATGTAAAGGTACCAAACAAGCTACAAACTATAGATAACGGGACTTTTATATGCAAGAAATTAGAAGAAAAGAGGGAAAACATTCCCACACTTGAAAAAAAAACTGATATTATGAAAAGAGGGTAAACATCCCCACATTTAATTACACAAACAAAACAGAGAGGGTCCAAGACCCCAAACACAAACACATTTTTACATGCATACACACACACACACAATACATATATACACAAGACGCAAAGGAATAGAAATCAAAAAGATAAAGACAAAGAATCTGTACTCCCAACAAAGAGGAGGACTGAAGAAATGTACCAATACGATGACCAACGTAATGAAGTACGCTGTGAGCAACGACACGACCTACAACTTCTGGAAAACCTGACCAATCTGGGCATAAACTAATTCAACAGAAATCTCCAATCAACAAAACTATTTATGTACATAATTAAAACATTTGTGCAATTTTCACTTTGCATAATTATCAGTATATTTTTAAACTATTATCAAAAAATTCAAGACAGTCGTTTAGTTATTTAATTTTCAAGGATCTTACATTGCAAAAATATTATATTGAAAAACTACAACACGATTATTATTTTTTATCTACAAAGAAATATTTATGAAATAGTCAAAATAAGAGAACCAAAAATATAAATCAAACAAACTTATGTTTAAGGAAAATAAAGCAATAAGCAAACATAAATAAAAGCACTAAAACATCTGAGTTATATTATATGAATAATTTTAAAAACGAAAAAAAAACATAACAACAATGTAAATGTAATTGAATAATTTTAGAAACGAAACAAAAAATATTTTATTTTCAAGTGTACACTTGTACATAGAATGTCAGTTTATTAGACTTGACCATTCTTTATTCCGTCAATTTCATTGAATTTTTGTGAACAACAACAACAACTTAAAGGCACTACCACCAATTGTTTTGTATGAATTAATTTTCTATTAATTCATTTATATTTTATTTTTGGCCGGAGTTATAGCTATTTCATGCTTGCCAGGCAATCATCAGACTCCTTAGTGGTGCTGAGCTTTAATCCAATTTTATTTGAAGAACACTTGTAGGATTCGAACCCACGCATATCAGATCTGCTCAGTCTTTGTAGTCATGTGCACTTTTTTTTCAAATTCAAATTTTATTCATTTTTAACTTATATCTACTTACATACTAGACAAAATTCAGAAAACTAGCCTACTTAACTATGTATGCTTAAATTTAACTTACTGGCCCTAAACGGGCGCTCTAAGGAATTCATGATTACTTATGCTAATGCCTTTCGGCTTATGAACAATTTTTTTTTTTTTTTTTTGTCTTTATTTTGTTAGAAAAAAAAAACTAACTCCAATAACAATTTTTCAAAACTTACACACTATGTCCTTAATAAAACTTAAACCTACCCCTAACCTACCTACATACCACTTAAAACTAGAGCAATCACAGCGGCAAAAGCTATGTCCATTTACAATTTTTTTAAAATTTTTCTTTTTCTTTTAATTTTTTTTTTGATTTTATTTATTTGTTTTTGTTTTTTTTTTGTGGTTTTTTTTTTTTTTTTAATTTTTATAGTGCCACCGTCCCTACTCTCTACTTAACCTAAACCTTAGACTGAAAACAATATGTAAGCCGGCCAAGGCAAAAATACCCCACCCCGGTTTACCCTATATCACTTACATTTTGGAGCCACCAGAACTGGTTCTCCTGCTTCCTCCTATCAATACGGTCCTGTTCGGGCACAGCCCTACTGAACCGTAGGAGCTCGGCTCCATCTTTGGCGAGGATGTCTCGTTCGTACGCGAGTCGCCGGTCCACGGTTCTACGCCTGACGTGGTAGATAAGCGGTACTGCCAATTCATCCTGTATCAGGCCGCATTTATCTAAATAGAGGAATGCCTCTGGTGGGATAAAGCCGCTCAAGCGTGCCATATCGAAGTAATCATCGTTCGGATAGAACGCCCCGAAAATCAAGTTGTTGGTCGAAGTCATAGCTCTCGCTATGTGACCCCGAACAAGTTTTATCACGAAATTGTCAATTCTGTTAATTCGAGCTCCGTTGTATAAGACCTCTTTAGAATAATAGTGCAAATAAGAAGATTCCGGTGTCCGATACCAACCGAGACAGCGCCGGAGACACTGTCTCTCGAACAACCGAAACTTCTCCATTTGGGAAGGGGCAATGTTGAACCAAACAGGACAACCATACACAAGCATTGGCCGTATGAGGGCCATGTAGCAAATTAACCTCACTCTGGGGTCAAGCCGACTGCTGTAAAACAGCCGTTTCGTCAGAGCGAGGGCTCCTCGGGCTCTGGTCAGAGCAGTACTTATATGTATGTCGAAATACAAATACTGGTCTAACCAGATACCGAGATACTTTACTACACTTCTACTCGCAAGTGGCTGTCCGTCAGACCCAACAATGACCATCTTGCGCCAGTTCTTGCATGTATCTCTCGTGGCCTTAGCCAACGGAGTCCTGAACAGAATTGTCTCCGACTTTTGGACATTTATTTTCAGTTTCCAGTCATCGCTGAATCTTCTCGAAGTCACGCTGCAAGAGAATTCTAATAACTTCAACCTTTCGAGCCGTTCTGAACGCATTCTGTACGATTCAGTTAATTCATATACTGAAGCGTCATCAAAAAAAGATTGCGGCCAAACAATGAACTTTGCGAATGCACTTAATATTGATGTAATTTAAAAAAAATAAAATAAAATAAAATAAAATAAAATAAAATAAAATAAAATAAAATAAAATAAAATAAAATAAAATAAAATAAAATAAAATGAAATAAAATAAAATAAAATAAAATAAAATAAAATAAAATAAAATAAAATAAAATAAAATAAAATAAAATAAAATAAAATAAAATAAAATAAAATAAAATAAAATAAAATAAAATAAAATAAAATAAAATAAAATAAAATAAAATAAAATAAAATAAAATAAAATAAAATAAAATAAAATAAAATAAAATAAAATAAAATAAAATAAAATAAAATAAAATAAAATACAACAAAATAAAATAAAATAAAATAAAATAAAATAAAATAAAATAAAATAAAATAAAATAAAATAAAATAAAATAAAATAAAATAAAATAAAATAAAATTAAATTAAATTAAATTAAATAAAATGAAATAAAATAAAATAAAATAAAATAAAATAAAATAAAATAAAATAAAATAAAATAAAATAAAATAAAATAAAATAAAATAAAATAAAATAAAATAAAATAAAATAAAATAAAATAAAATAAAATAAAATAAAATAAAATAAAATAAAATAAAATAAAATAAAATAAAAAGAAGATATGTGTGTCACTTCTTAAGGTAGGGTAAATTGTTTTGATGATTCAGGAAATGGATTGTGAAATAGAAAATTAATGTTTAATGTTAAGCGACATAGTTTTAATTATGAAATATAAAATTAATATGTTAAGTGACATAGTTTTAAGTTAGCAATGTAAGGTAAATTTTAGGTATAAATAGTTGGTAAGTTTTGTAAAAAGATGGTAGTAAAAAAGAATCAGAGTATGGAACAAGAGTTCCAAGTCGTCTAAATAAATATTACCTAACATTTAACCACTGTCTTTGAGAATTCAAGAGAAGAAAGGAAACTAGTCCCTCGAGTAAGTAAAACAATATACCTTTTCGGACTCGATGCCGTTTCACCTTACTGGCTATCATCAAGCCTTTTTTAAATGATGAAAACTCCCTTTCCTCTTCCCATCCCTCTGTTACACTCGATACCCTTCTAAAGAATTATCCTTCGGGATTACCCTTTAGCTTAACGAGACATTCCACTATACAACATACGCTTCAACAACGCATTGAAATTATTAAAATTCACTATAAAAATGGTGAGACGGTTCGTAAAACTAATACATTCCTTGGTCGTCGTGAAGCACCTTGTCGGGCCGCGATTCAGAAATTGGTGGGGCAAGTAAGCGATGTGCAGAATAAAACCCGAACACGTCCCTCAAGAACAACTGAGAATATTGCTGCTGTAGCCCAAAGTGTTGAAGAAAATCCAGGTTTGCCCATTCCGCTTCGTTCTTTGGAATTGGGCATCCCACCAACGTCATTACACCGTATTTTCTATAAGGACTCAGCCGGCCGATCATCAACAAGGTCGTGTCTTTACAGATTGGGTCCTTGAAATGCATGAAAATGATCCTGAATTTTATGTAAGATGGAATTCATGAAGATATTGAGGGCATACAGCAGCCACTTTGCGATTTGGTGATGGAAAATTGTATGGAAAGGATATTGCTGTGTTAGCGTAGCTGTGGCGGCCATTTGGCGGATGTTGTTTTTGTTTTCCATTATTAATGGCAGACTTTCCTCTTTATATTGAAATAAACATCGGATTTCTTATCTCAAAAAATGGCATTTTTCTTTGAATATGAAAATATCACTTCTTATTGGAAAACCCAGTACTTACAACTACAACAATAAATCAACTAAAATAAATCAGCTAAGTAGAAGATTTTGACGAAACGCCAAATTCGCTCGTCTTCAAGTGCAGTCGCATTTTTGTTCAGCTGCCCAAGTTTTATAAAATTTTGTTTAATTTAAAATATATCTGACCCTCATTCACTCATTCATTAACTGACCCCTTTAAAATAAAATCAAAATAATATAAAAAGAAAGAAAAAAAAAATTGTTGACCCAATTCTCCTTTACTCATAATAAATCATTGACAATGGATAACTGCTATGATTTTTCGAAGTGTGCCGTTGACGGTTAAATTGCTGATCATGTGGTTTGCCATGGCGTGTGTGAAAAATCGTACCATCCAATTTGCACCGGTTTAAGCAAAAGATCCATTCCCCACCTAAAAGATTACCTTTATAACTATGTTTTCTATTCAGACGAATGCAAAGATTTATCTCTATCCCACGTATTGCTCTCCGTTAAGTGCCTAAGTGAATCTATTAACTCAATCTCTCATGATAATGATACCTTCTATAAACACGTCACAGCCCAATTAAATAACCTTGATGAGTTTTCAAAGAACATCGAATTATTAATAAATACCGTTGAAAGTTACGGAAAACGTTGCCTCGAGATGCACACTTCGGTCATAAAAGAAATTGCGTCTCTGTCTAATGATCGTACCCTCGAACAAAATGCTAGTGCTTCTGATGAACTTGTTATAAATTCAACTCTTGCGTCTATACCCGCATCTAATCCCTTCATGTGTCTAAACAAAAATATTTCCTCTATCCGTGCTGACCTCGATTCTCTTCTCCAATCTTCCTCTCGTTTTAAATCATCTGCATCTCTCTCCCCACCAAACCTTCCTCTTCAAATTTCCACAACTTCATGCATTCTCATACCTTAAACCCCGCCGCTTCACCGTTTTCACCGTCTCTTTCCTCTTCCAACTCCACTAAAACTGCTGATCCTTCTTCTCCTACTATCCATCCCCCGATCTATGACCCTATGGTTCCTCCTCCTGTGAAAATCACGTCTAGGCTTGTTGTCCTTCCACCCACTCCAAATGACTTAGATGGACGCTTACGAGATAATAAACTCTTTGAAAACGTTCACCTTTACATCGCATACTTATATCACAAACCTGATTCCGTTTGTATTGAAGGCAAAACTAAAACCAACCTGATCGTATCAATTCAAAAAGAAGGCCTGCCAACAGACCCTACATTATCTTCGTAAGATCTACAATAACTTCCATGAAGGCTTCAATATTTCTCTTGCTACAGTCAATAAAGACCTTGCTGCTTATGCCTACCATATCGGTGTTAAACGCGTTTTCAACTTAAAAATACCCGCAACACTCTAAAAAAATATTACCGACCCTTACCTTAATACTTTATCTCTCTATTACCAAAACGTAAGGGGTCTTCGGACAAAAACAGCATCCGTTTATCTCAACTCCCAAAAACTTCCCAATGAAATCTTTGCCCTAACCGAAACAAACCTCTGTAACTCTATCCTCGATGAAGAACTCTTTTCCTCGGAATATGTTGTCTTCCGTGCCGACGCAACGGCGCGGCGGCGTGGCGGCGGCGGCGTAAGTAATGATAATGATATTTCTGGACGAGGTGTCCTCTTGGCGATACACAATCGCTTTGACGCTATCCTAATGAAAAGATCGCGTTCCTCTTCTTTTGAGTTTGTGTGTGTAAAATTGTATTTAAATAAACGACATATTTACTTAGTCTGCTGCTATATCCGCCCTTCCCAACCCACCCTAGCTTATAAACTTTCTGTTGATGAAATCGACTCCCTGTTTGAAGTCACAGACACTCTTGATGACTTAAATACTGTCGGTGACTTCAACCTCCCACAACTTCAATGGAATCTATCTGAAGATGAATTATCTTTGTGCCTATAAATTCCTCCTCTGAAAAGGAAGCACTGCTCACTGACTGATTCTCTGACCTTGGTCTAAGTCAGGTTAGTGGTATAACTTAAAACTTAGGTAGACAGCTCGACTTAATTTTCTCATCAGATGCCCCTTGTTCCCTTGTTTCCGGAAGCACTTATCTACTCTCTACCCTCGACCACTACCACCCCCCTCTTTCCCTTACATTCTCATTTCAATACGATAATGACTCAGTGTTGTCCGAACATTCGTTTTTTTAACTTCCGTAACGCTCACTTCGGTTATCTTAATAATCTTATCAACAATATTGATTTTAGTTCCATCTTGTACAAAAACATCTCAATTGATATTGCCTTGCAATTTTTCAACACGTCTACCTTTAACTGCCTCGTTCAGGCCGTCCCTTACGTTCCGCATAAACTTGTCTCTTCCTCCCCTCCCTGGTACAATAAAGAATTGCGAAACCTTCGGAACGTGAGAAATAAATTATGGGAAACTAATTTAAGAACCAGGTCGGGTTTCGACTTCTCATACTACCAGCAAGCTCAACAACGCTTCTCTTCTCTGTGCGAATTCCTTTACCAAGAATACATTGCAGAATACAAAATAGCCTAATTTTGGATCCGAGACGCTTCTACCAATTTATTAACATTAAACGTAAATCCGACAGATTTCCCTCAGCTTTCAAATTTCTTGACTCGACATCTGCCGACCCCAAAATAATCACAAACCTTTTTGCCTCATTTTTTAGTCAATCGTACATTGATAACCCTCAAGAACCTGACTATGATTTTTTTAATTACTTAAAAGGTACCCCATGCACTTCCCTCGCCTCAATCGTAATAACTGAACAGTTGATATCGTGGCCAAAAAGTTAAATTTCCTTAAAGATGATTTCTCCCCGGGTTCCAATGGTTTGCTGCCATTTTACTAAATCGTCTCTCACTCTCTCAAGCCATTTTTCCAAAGTTATGGAAAGACTCCTTTATATTTCCTATTCATAAAAAAGGATTATAAAACGATGTTGCTAACTACCGGCATATAGCCAAGCTTTCCTCAATTCCCAAGCTGTTTGAAAGCATTGTCTACGACTTTCTCTATTTCCACTGCAAACCTATCTTTTGCTCACAACAGCATGGCTTCTTAAAAGGCAGATCTACCACAACTCACCTTACAGAATTCGTTTCTAAGACTCTTAATGAATTAGAAAAAGGAAATGAAATGGATGTTATTACCACGGATTTTAGTAAGGCTTTTGATAAAATCAGCCACAAAATTATTTACCTTAAACTTAAAGCCCTCGGTTTTCCTCCCATTTTTTTCTTGGCTCAGATCATACCTAGAGAACCGTCAATATAGAGTTATCTTCAGGTTTTCAATCTCTGAACATCGGGTGTTCCTCAAGGGAGCCACCTTGGCACTTTGATTTTTGTTTTAAAAATAAATGACTTATTGATGTCATCAATGATTCGACAGTCTCTATTTACGCTGATGATATGAAAATAATTAAAGTCATTTCTACTCCGTCCGATCCTATTCTACTTCGGAACGACCTCAATGCCTTCCAAACATGGTGTAACAAAAATTTTTTAGAACTCAATGTTACAAAATGTCAATCCATAACTTTCTCACGTAAGCGTTTAGAGTTTCCTTCTCGAACATATTTTTTTCAAGAAGTTGCTATTCAAATTGCCTTCTCTATTCGTGATCTTGGAGTTATTTGCGACAACCAGCTAAATTTTAGATCTCATTTTGATCATATTATTAGCAAGGCCAACTCTTCTCTAGGCTTTATCAAACGTTCGTCTAAGGAATTCTCAAACTTCTATGTCACAAAGGCACTATACATTACATTCGTTAGACCCCTCCTTGAATATGCTAGCCAAGTCTGGTCTTAATATCACAACTCACATTCTCAAAGAATCGAAGCTGTACAACGTAGATTCATTCGATTTGCACTCCGTGGTCTCCCTTGGTCTGATAATCTTATCTTACCCCTTTATCCATTAGCAAACCGTGCATAGACGCCGCGAAGTCACTGATATTCTCTTTCTTGACCAGATATTAGTAGGGAAACGATTCCCATCTACACTAACCCTCGACACGTTAGATCTGCTCCTCTCCTCCGCCTCCCTCATCACCGTACAAATTACGGTCTCTTTGAACCTATTTCAAGAAGGCTGCGCTTGGCTAATAACGCACAAGTTGCCTTTGACTTCCATATTAGTACTTCCTCACTTAGAAGCTCTCTCTACAATTCATCCTAAGACCCCTTTCTTCTTCTTCACTTATTTTAATTCTTAGTTTTAAAAAAAATTATTAAAAAAAAAACACAAAAAAAATAGATTTAAGTTAACTTGTAAGTTTAGTTTTAATTTTAGATGTAAGTATTGCCTGCTTGTATTAAGCTGAATAAATAAATAACAGCTTCTTTTATTTAATTATTTATTTAACCAACAAAAGCTGAAAGAGTATTAAATTTTGTCACTCAGAAATAAATTTAAGTTAAATAAAACTTCAATGTTTTTGCGATATCAAAACTTCAATTTCCTTTCAGCCGAAAAACGTGGCTATAACAAAGAGCGGTTTCAATAAAAATTTACACTTATGTTCATATTTAACAGGGTTTTTTTTAAATTTATTACTTCAATACGTTTTCAAATAATATTTATCGGTTGCACCCAATTTGGCAGAGTACAAAAAAAGAGTCATTTCAATAGAAATTATCTCATCTGGCATCTGGCTGAATTTCGTTTTGCCAATAATTCTTGCTGAAATTTAAAATTGTATGAAAAAAGAAGTCCCATTATGTAGACAATTCTAAGTTTCTGTGCCAGTTCACGTTATGACAGATTATGCATTTCGCTTATCAAACCGTGCCCTTTTAACTTTTCATTAAGTACCCGCCAAAAAAAATTTAACTCCTGCTAATCAAGTGTAGAAGAGTGTTGGAATATGCGTTTGGGAATTTGAAACCGAGATTTCGGTTTCTATTGAAATGTCAATAGAATTGCGAAATGTCATGTGTTTTGCATAGTTAATGGACTTAACGATCACTGGATGCAATAAGTTAAAGACCACGAGAATAGTTTAAGAGTTTAACAGAAACAAGTTTAACAACCACGATTTCATAAAAAAAAACTGAATTAATTGTTTCCTTTTTTTCTTATTGTACAGCACCTTGCAATGGAAGGGGTTTGTAGAATATTCCCGCATCTGTATTTGTGAGAATATTCCAGATGAAGAGTCTGCCTCGTTTTCATCCAGATGTTTCATTTTTTTAATAATTTCATTTTATTAATGTTTCCAAAATAGAACTGCCCGTACTTTTAGGTATGAATAAAAATTTGTTTGAAAAAATAATCCCAATTTTGACATAATCTCAAAAATAGCAAACAACTTTATATAATTTTCAAATGGGAAACCTGGCGTGATGCAAAAAATTAGATAACAGACTCGAAATCAGCACACCGGGTTTGCTCTTTAAATTGGCCTTGTACTTTATTATACAAGGGAAAAATAGAGGTAGTAGGTAGACCATGCAGAGCAGCCTATCTTCGAATTTTCTTTAATATAATATAACTTTATCTTTATTAATGATGTTTATAGATTATATCATAGTACTTTATATATTATATAAATTATATAATATATTAAAATGGAAACAGCTATGCAAGAAAGTACCAGACATCTGTATATAGACAAATTTAAGTCGCTTTGTTTTAGAGTGTTTTCATTTTCCCTAATAATTTTTTATTCAACATTTTTGTATATGTCGTACAAAAATATATATAAGTATAAATTCTTTTTGAAAAAAGTGGTTAATCTAAGCGTATGTACATTAACACATACAAGATACAGGCTGGGAAAATAGTCGTTGCACTAATAGAGTTTCTCGGATACCTGATTATCGAGACATTCATGTCGATTACAGAATCCGCAAAACTCCCCACACAGCACCCAAACAATAGAACATGCAGCACTCATGCAAATATTATCGATTCGGCGATTCAGCAGAACCTTTGTTGGCGATCGTCACATAATTAGTTTAATGAGGTTATATTAGATTTAAATGAATTTTTTTATCGTTAGATTTGATTTGAACCCGAAAGCAACTCTAAGTTGCTTAACAATAAAAATCGTTTAGGATGATTTTTAAGAGATCCTACTAGAAATAAATTGTTTAATTGGCGCCCAACGTGGGGCAAGTTTAAAAAAATTAAAGCTAAAGGCTCGGTTTAAAAAAAAAGTAATACCAAATACTATAAAAAGTATTACTTCGGCAAGTAAAACAATATATTGAAGCTAAAAATGCTTTGCGATAAAAGAAAAGTGAAAGTAGAAAAGAAAGAAAAACCTTTTTCAATTGGAAAATAAATAAAAAGTGCAAAAGAACAAAAAGTTCAAATAAATATCAAGAGTGCACAAAAAAATTTAAAGAAAGAGAAAAATTCAAATTGATAAAAATAAAAAAAAAGAAAAGTTTAAGAAAATACCATTAGAGCTAAAGACTTCAAATTTGGTAGGAATACTCTTTTCACCGAGTAGAGGTCAGCTAAGAACGGATTTCACGAAATTCCACCCCCACGATGGGTTGTGGGGGCGTTCACGATATCTCTGGAACCATTATAGCTAAAGACTTGAAATTTGGTTGGAATACTCTTTTCACCGAGTAGAGGTCAGCTAAGAACGGATTTTACGAAATTCCACCCCAAGAGGGGTTGCGGGGGCGTTAACTAAAAAAATTCACATTTTAAAACTACATACAGCTCTTATAGGTATGAAACTTATTCAGGATATTCTTTTTGGCATGTTTGAATTTAGTAGAAAATAATTTTATGATGTTTCATCCCAGAGGGCTGTGCGGGGGCGTTAAAAATTAAAAAAAATTGTTTTTTCCAATCAAACTTGGCCAGAATATTTCTTTTGGCATGTTTGAATTTACTAAGAACTAATTTTTTGATACTTAACCCTAAGAGGGTTGTGCGAAGGGTTGACCAGAATATTTTTTTTGGTATGTAAGAAGTTTTAAGTAGGTATTAAATTTTTTATTTTTTACTATATTAATATTTTCTTCTACCTGAGCGTCGAACTTGTCGAGTTGTAGAAGCTGAGTAAGGTCAAAGATTCTCGAGAGATCATCTCCAGATGAGTCCTGAAACAAAAGGTCGCTCACGTTTTTCCCTTAACCCATCCCTCAATCCTCTCCTCTCCCAACATAGGAAGCGAAAAGCCGACTATGATACCAACTCCTCTCCCACCCACCCCACGCTGATGGTGAAAAAACTATTCAACGTCTCCCAATTCCCGATTCCTCTCTCAAATCACCGGGCAGGCTTGTCTTCCTTACAGTCTAATCCTTTCCATCAGTACGGTATTAATACTGTCTGATTCCCCGTCCCCTCTCTCTCCTACCCCTTTCTACTTCCCAATTGGGCTGGATCTAAGGTGTTACACGACCCGTGCCGATGATCAGCCTGGCTGAGGGCCCAATTAAAAAACTAGCTCAGTCGTTAACGGAGTATCCGGATACCTGGCGACCTCCGGATTAACTAGCCTTATCTGTATATACGGATCTCTGTACAGATGGACCACCCCTTCTCCGCCACTCGTGGGATTCAAAAATGAAAAAAACAGAAAAAACAAAAACAAAAACAAAACCAAAGACAGAATCGACCAGCGGTACGACTGCAAAGTTGTCCGCTGTTCATCCCTCTTCCACTGGCGCCGAGATGGCTATGGACACCCATAGCTCTGTCGTCGTCAGTGGAAGAACGGATAAACAGGTAGTAGTACTACCTCCTTCGTGTAGTGTAGGGGTTGTGAAGCATGGCCCCTCCACTTCCACTGAGAGTACACCTCTCGCATCGGCAACACCTTCTGGCTGTGAAGGGGTTGTGAAGCATGGCCCCTCCACCACCATAGAGAGTAAACCTCTCGAGTCATCAACACCGCGACTCAGCGGGGGTAGGGTTGTGAAGCATGGCCCTACCCTCCAAAACGAAAGCCCCCATTTCAGTGGTAGCAGGGTTGTGAAGCATGGCCCTTCTACCACTACGGCTAACGTTAATCCTAAAGAAAGCCGTGGAGGAGGTGAACGAAAGCTCAAACCCTCCAAAGCTTTCTATAAGGACATGCGTAATGCTAAGAGGATTCTCCAGACGTTTGGTGAAAAACTAGGCGCTGGAGGAAACTCTCAGCATGATGCCAAAATAAAATGGGCTAAAGGCTTCCTAGCCAAAGCTAATACTAAGACCTGTGGAGACTCTACGTCGAAGCGACAAAGGTCCATGGAGGGTATTGTTTCAATACCCAAACGCCCCAAAGTGCTCAACATCAGCACTCCTCCGAACCCTCAAAAGGCCAAAATGTCCTTCAGCGACGTGGTGAAGGACAAAATGATAGTCGCGATTATCGACAGGAATGACGTGGATGGCACGATTTCTGCCGAAAATTGGATACTGGCCAGGGGACAACTGGCTCTCAGTTTCCTAGGAGTCATGTCCGATAATCCGGGACCACCGCCCATCACAAATGATGGCGGCTGGCATCAAGGACACATCAAGTTGATGGTCTGCGATTATCAGAGGTCGTGCGATTTACTGACGTTGGCTGTCAGCCGACTCGGTGAGGTCTGGCCTGGTGCTAAGCTTGAGGTCGTCGCGAAGGAAGATATTCCTTGCAGACCAAGGGCTCGCACTATGGTTCCGGCCGTATTCGATAGCTTGGATCAAGTGCTCCAGGTAATCCGGCTATCAAACCCATCCCTCCCTACTCACAACTGGAAAGTTGCGAAACTGGAGGAGGCAAAGGGGCCCTATAGAGGTGCTATCGTCATCCTCAATAAAGAGTCCCTTTCCCCTCTGGCGCAGCTGAAAGGTGTGATTAGGTGTGGGTTTGAGGCCATAACCCTAAGGGTTTATAAAAAAGATGGGGCTGAGGCACAAACACCTCCCACTCCCCCTCCCACACAAGTTGAAGCGGCTACTGAGGACTCGGGTGCATCAATCACATTTCCTTCAATGGAAGATGATGCTTCCCGGTCATCTTTGGTAGCAGCAGACACTCCTACAAATGTCGACGGTTTATCCGAAATGGAGGCCGAAGACTGCAATACCGGAGATGAGGATATTCTGCTGAATTCATCATCAGAATTGGAAGACTCCGACATCACCGTGTTGGAGGCTGGTCTGGAGTACTGTAGCGACAATGCTGCAAATACTCCAGATTAACCTCCAACACTCCAAAAAGGCTTCGGCCTCGTTACTTCTTCGCCTATCCAGCAGCGAGGAAGTCATTGTCCTGATTCAAGAACCTTGGATTGTAAAATCCATTGTTCGAGGAATCAGGACTCCCAATCACTACTTGCTATATGCATCAGGTGAGGTTGAACCCAGATCTTGCATATTAGTCAAAAGTAGCCTTAACGTATTTTTACTCCCTAATTTCAGCGATCGAGATATCACCGCCGCAAGACTGGAAACAGCTAAAGGAACATATTGGCTGGCGTCGGCGTATCTCGGCCATGACCACCTTGGCCCTCTCCCAGGGGACACTCTGGAGAGACTCATTGCAGAAGCAGAAAGGCTTAACATCGGCCTCATTATTGGAAGTGATGCTAACGCTCACCATACAGTGTGGGGTAGCTCTGATATAAACGACAGAGGTGAGTCTCTTTTCGATTATATTCTTAACACTAACCTACTTATAAGTAATATCGGTAAGGAACCAACTTTTGTTACTAAAAACCGACAAGAAGTTTTAGATATAACTCTTGTCTCTGATTTCATTATTAATAATATTCTGAACTGGAAGGTATCCAATGATCACTCCTTTTCCGATCATAGATACATCCAATTCAGCCTTACAAATGATCCATCTTGCCAACCGATCTTTCGTAATTTAAAAAGAACCGATTGGCCAAAATATGAGAGAATATTGAACAACTCAGTAAGACCTGAATTGTTTAATATTCCAACCGATACAATAGACCTTGACGACAAAGTCAACAATCTGACATTGGCCCTAAATAAAGCTCTAGATACTGCATGCCCTCTTATTAGACTAAGGGGTAAAAAGAAACCACACTGGTGGAACTCCGGGCTAGATCCACTCAGAAAAGAATGTAGAAAACTCTTTAACAGAGCTAAAGCTTCTAGAGATACTTCTGACTGGGATTCCTATAAAGAATCACTGAAGTCATATAAAAAAGAATTGAGGCAAACCAAGCGGTCGTCCTGGAGAAATTTCTGTAGCAATGTTGAAGACTGCTCCGAAACATCCATCATCATCATCATCGGCTCGACAACCGGGGTCCGGTCCTGGCCTCCTTCAACAAGTCTCTCCACCTATCCCGGTCTTGAGCCGACGCCATCCAGTTGCGCACCCCAAGGCTTCGGGCGTCCTGGTCTACGCCATCTCTCCAGCGCAAGCATGGTCTACCACGCTGCCGTCTACCATAGAATGTACCACAAAGGACTTTCCGAGCAGGTTCCTCTTCACTCATGCGAGCTAGGTGCCCTGCCCACCGGAGTCTACCGAGCTTAATTTTTGTCACTATGTCTGCTTCAAGGTAGATTGCGTACAATTCATGATTGTACCGTCTCCGGAATCGCCCTTCCTCACATATGGGGCCAACAATTCTCCTTAAGACTTTTCTCTCGAACGCGGCTAAGAGGTCGGAGTGTCTTTTGCTAAGCACCCAAGTCTCGGATCCATACGTGAGTACTGGCAGGACCATGGTCCTGTACAGCAGCAGTTTTGAAGTTATGGTGAGATTTCTGGATTTGAAGAGCTTTGACAGACTATAGTAGGCTTTGTTGGAATTGAGCAGCCGCCCGCGTATTTCTTCTTCTATATTATTATCGGCTGCTACTATTGACCCAAGGTATTTAAAGGTTTGCACCACTTTAAATTCGTGCTCCGCTACCTTGATTGTTTGACCAACTGTTCTTCTCGCATTCGACGCCACCATGTACTTTGTTTTACCTTCACTAATGTGCAGCCCCAGATTTTGTGCCGCCTGCTCGATCTGGATGAAGGAATCGTGTACAGCTTGTTCGGTTCTTCCGATGATGTCAATGTCGTCTGCGTAAGCCAGTATCTGGCTGGACCTGTTGACGATGGTCCCTCTTGTTGCCGTGCCAGCGTCACGGATTGCTTTCTCCAACGCCAGGTTGAAGAGGAGGCAGGCCAAACCATCCCCTTGTCGGAGTCCGTTAAAGATGTTGATTGGTCTGGATAGCAATCCGGCTATTTTTACTTGGCTTGTTACGTTGGTCATGGTCAACCTACAAAGTCGTGTCAACTTATTTGGGATGCCGAATTCTCTCATGGCTTTGTAAAGTTCTACCCTGGCTATGCTATCATAGGCGGCTTTAAAGTCTATAAACAGATGGTATGTTGGGATGTTAAATTCTAGACATTTTTCCATCGCCTGCCTAAGGGTAAAGATCTGATCAGTTGTTGATTTGCCTGGAATGAAACCACACTGATATTGGCCGATTATGGTTTTAGCGTATGGGGCTATCCGTTCTTGTAGGATAGAGGAGAGTATCTTATAGGCGGTACTCAACAACGTGATACCTCTATAATTGCTGCACGTTGTGACATCTCCCTTCTTATGTATGGGGCAAATTATACCTTTTCGCCAGTCTTCTGGCATTTCTTCCTGCTCCCATACGTGCACTATAATATCATGAATTGCTTGGCGTAAGGCTGGCCCGCCGTGGTGGAATAGTTCGGCTGGTATGCCATCGGCTCCCGGGGCTTTGTTTTTCTTAAGCCGGGCTATAGCCTTCTCAACCTCCTCTATGCTTGGTGGCGGTAACATAGGGTAATCTTCTTGAAGTAGTGGAGCCTCTACTTCTGCAGTGAGCTGACCATTTAGCAATTCATTAAAGTACAACCGAAGCATCCAGGCTGCGCAAAATCCTCTCCAAAAATCCAGTCATGCCAAGCAGCTTGAAGAACGCCTCAGGCCTCTGGAATAATTCATGCGAGGAATCGCTCAACTTACTACTAGATGTTCACTTTCCTGGTAGCTCTAATAATATCAATAATGATATTCCAGGTTTCTGTGATAACGCAATAACCCCCCCACAAGATCTAATCACTAGGGAAAAACTTCAATGGGCTATTAACAGCTTTAAACCCTACAAATCTGCAGGTCCGGATGGTATAATTCCAGCCGAACTGCAAAAAAATGCAAATTTTCTAATTCCCATCCTTGAAAATATTTTTAAGGGATGTCTAAAACTGACATATATACCACTGTCATGGAGACAAGTTAAAGTTGTTTTTATCCCAAAAGCTGGAAAATCCAGTCACGTGAACCCTAAAGATCTAAGACCAATCAGCTTATCATCATTCCTTCTCAAAACTTTTGAACGTTTGATTGATGTCCACTTGAGGACAAATATTGATAAGTCCCTCCTCTCAAAGGCCCAACATGCCTACAATAAAGGGAAATCGGTTGAAACGGCACTACACTGTATAGTACGTACAATCGAACACTCCCTCCATCATAAAGAATACACCCTTGTTGCCTTCTTAGACATAGAAGGAGCATTTAACAATGTCGACACATCGGCAATTACACGTGTATTGACATCTCTGAAGGTGGATAAATCGACCAGCACGTTGGTAAATCAGATGCTGATAAGCAGGATCATCAACTCTAAACTGGGCGATTTCACTACACAGAGGAGTGTCAGCAGAGGTACGCCGCAAGGCGGTGTCCTATCCCCTCTCCTCTGGAATTCAGTAATAAATGAATTACTAATCACTCTAGAAAGAGAGGGATACAAAGTGTTTGCCTATGCCGACGATGTTGCTATTGCAGTGACGGGTAAACATCCCAATACACTTAAAGAACTCCTACAGAACGCTTTAAATAAGCTCATCAACTGGGCAAATCGGTGTGGACTAGGCATTAACCCACATAAAACCGATCTTGTCCTCTTCACCAGGAAATACAAAATCCCACACATCGACCCTCCCCATATAAATGGTGTACCACTTAAATTTTCGGAACAAGCAAAATACTTGGGTCTTATTTTGGATAAGAAATTAAGTTGGAAACCTAACATTCAAGAAAGAATAAACAAGGCTACAGTAGCCCTATTCTCTTGTAAAAAAGCCATTGGCAATAAATGGGGACTTCAACCCCGCATTACACACTGGCTATATATCTCGGTTATAAGACCGATCCTCATATACGGAGTAGCGGTATGGTGGACTGCGCTAGACATAGCGGCAAATCGTGATAAACTCAGCAAAGTCCAACGTACAGCCTGCATGTGCATGGGCGGAGCACTTCGTTCCACCCCCTCCGCCTCACTTGATGTTCTGTTCCATCTAATACCGCTGGATATTTTCAGTAAGCAAACGGCGGCAAACACTGCCATACGGCTTCGAGCTTCCTCACAGTGGATCAATAATGAGATTGGCCACTCCACTATTCTGAATTCATTCAGTACAATTAACAGTAATATCGACTACACCATCCCCCATCCTCACTTCAACAACAATAGCTTCAGGATGACTATCCTTTCCAGGTCTACTTGGGAGGATATGTCATTTCTGAATGATGGTCCTATGAATTTCTTTACAGACGGATCAAAAACGGAGAATGGCGTTGGTGGAGGCGTATACTCTGACAGACTTAACTTAAGTCTTTCATTTCGTCTACCTGATCATTGTAGCGTGTTCCAAGCTGAAATCCTGGCTATTAAAGAAGTCCTCTCCTGGCTTAAAGAAAACGTTATATCAACAACCGATATACGTATTTTCTCAGATAGCCAGGCCGCGTTAAAATCTCTAGACTCTGTCTCTACAAATTCGTTAACAGCCCTAAACTGTCGATCGTCTCTTACGGAGATGGCCACACAGTTCAATATTCACCTTTGCTGGGTGCCGGGCCATAGAGACATTCCAGGAAACTGCAAAGCCGACGATCTTGCAAAAGAAGGAACAACTTTACCTTTGCTGGCCCATAAAGCCGGTGTTGGTATGCCTTTGGCTACATGTAAACTCATGCTAAAGCAAGATACTATAGAGAGAACAAACTTTAGGTGGAATAACATCACCACCTGTTTAGCGACAAAACTTATTTGGCCTGAACTTAGTGTCAAACGCTCCAAACAGTTGATCTCTCTGAATAGATTGCACATTAGCTACGTTATAGGTGTCCTGACAGGACACTGCTAAATAGGTAGACATGCTCTACGACTTGGAGCTCCTGCAAATGATTTTTGCAGGAGTTGTAGGGATGAGGAGGAAGAAGAGACAGTCTCTCATCTTCTTTGCACCTGTCCCCCCCTATCACAAAAACGAAAACTCCACCTTGGAGATTTCTTCTTCAATGATCCCAGCGATCTAGCAAACTGTGACATCACTTGTCTCCTACGCTTCATTCGAAGCTCTAACTGGTTCAACGAGGGAGGTTGATCAACTGATCCATGTGGTATCACAACGGACCTATTTTCTGGTCTAAGTGTGTTGGATTTCCAAACCAACAGCCACTTTAACCTAACCTAACCTACTATATTTATAACTAGCCGTTACCCGCCCTCTAATGAATTATAAATAACTAGCTGTTACCCGCCCGCTTTGCTGGGCACTTTATAGAATTGTATTTTTAGATCTAGACTTGAAATTTCATTGAAGTATTGTTTTGACTTACACAGATCCCCAATTCTATCGGATTGGCCTGTATCTTTTATCCAACACTCAAGTCGCGTCGGTCCATGGTGTAGGCCTACTGGGGATCCCGCCATGTAAAATAATGGGAACGCATCGTACGACACAGTACCTCCATGGTGATGTGGAAAGCTGTGTTATTTATTATTTTAACTCATATTAATCGATAAGACCCTAAGTAATTAAGGGTGTGTTAATTTCGTAAAATCCATTCATGATAAATAATTAGGCAGCTAGATAACACAATTTAATATTTCTTTCACTTGGCATGTATTTTATGCCACGAGAAGCGGGCGGGTAACGGCTAGTATTTCTATAAAATTATTAATTAATTGAATAAAACAATTGAATGAACAAATGCAGAGAAGAGTATAAAAAATCATATTTATAAAAATACGAAAAACAAAAGAGAAGATAAAAAGTTTCACATTTTCAGAACTATTAACATATTATTTCAATAAAACAAAAAAAAAAAACAATTTAGAATTAATGAAATGAACATAATATTAACAAATAAATTTTAAGGAATTATTTAAATGAAAACAATAAAAAATAAAAATATATGAACAAATATTAATAAAAAACTGGACGATTTAATAGAAAAATTTAGTAAAATGCCAACTTCTAATGAAGAAGTTAATTCACGCATTGTAGCCTCAAACATCACTACTTTGAAAAATGAAATTGAAAAATTAAAAATTCAACTTTCTGTCCTAACTACAGATTGCAATGTGACGGAACATGTCGCTAAAACAATAAATGAAAGTATAAATTGTGTAGAAACACTTGATGTGATTAAATCATTACCAGAATTTAGAGGTGATGAAAATACTTATGTAAGCTGGCGAGAAGCGGCTAATAATTCTATGACTCTCTACACAAGAGGAAACCGAAGGTACATTTGCGGCTTTGACAATTTTACGTAACAAAATTATTACAAACGCAAATGATACATTAACGAACCATGGAACGGTTCTAAATTTTGATACGATTTTAAGTCGTCTTGACTTCGCATATGCGTCTAATTCACATGATTGAACAGGAATTGATTATCTTGAGGCAAGGTTTCTCATTGCTTATAGATTATTATAATATAGTCAACAAAAAATTTACGCTATTAATTAATAAAACAATAATGACCATGGTCAGGCTAGTTTAACTAAAGAGCCTAACGAAGCTCATGGCAAAAATGCGTTACGTGTGTTTATAACTGGTTGAGCAATATTCTATTTTCACTCAACCCTAACGACTCGGTTTGGGAACCAAATCCAAATCATAACCGACACCAAAAGCAACAACCATTAGCAATGGAAGTTGGTAGTTCCAATATCAGGATGCCTTACGAAAGACAAAATTTTAATAATAATTACTGGCGATCTTATAATCAAAATTGTAACAATCAATAACAATACAAACATTAATAATAATATGGGAAATAGACATAATCCCTTTAGAAATAAACAGAACAACTACATATAATAATAAAAGAAATCCATATGTGGATAAAAGACCACATAGCACTCAAAATAGTGCTGAACCCCCTGTTAAAAACCAAAGGATTAATAACATTACTGAGGATGCTTTTTTAGGCGATCACCGTGCCAATTGCCGTTCATCATCAGATACCTGTCGGGCAAGCAACTAAAAATTTTAATTGACACGGGAGCCACTAGTTGCTATTGTAGACCTAATGTTCTAGAAGAAAGGAAAAAATTAACAATAAATAAAAGAATTCGTACAGTAAATGGGTATTCCATAATTACTCATTATTGTGTAGTATATATATTTGATGGAGACCTAATATTCTATGCGATAGAAAACTTAGAAAGTGATTTATTAATAGGCTATATTTTGTTAAAAAAGACCTTGGTAAAGTTAGATTTTTAAGATGATGTTTTAATATATAATAATAGAAGAGAAAAAATCTTCTTTGCAGAAAATAGAAATGATATAAAACTAGGAATGAAGAAAGAAAATATACACGAAATAAATAATACAAGGGAATCAGGAGATTCCGAAGTAACAGAGAATAATGGAAATATTGAGGATTTAAAAAGATCTATTATAAATAAGATTGAAAAGATCCATTCCAATATAAATTTAAATTCTCTTCTCCGAACGGACTTTAAGGCAGAAATTAGGACTATCGATACTCCTGTATGGAGCAGACAATACCCGTATCCACTGTCAGTGAATACATTTGTAAACAATGAAATTAAAGATTTATTAAACGCAGGAATTATAAGGCAAAGCAAAAGCCCTTTTAATTCACCAATTTGGGTTGTACCAAAAAAAGGTATAAACAAAGTCGGTAACCAAAAATTAAGATTGGCTATCGATTATCTATAAAAAAATAAATGAAAAAACGATATCAGATAGATATCCTATTCCAGAAAGCAACGTGATATTATCCAATTTAGGGAAATCGGAATATTTCTCTACGATAGATTTAGAGTCAGGTTTTCATCAAATACAGATGAAAGAATCTGATATAGAAAAAATTGCCTTCAGTATTAATAATAATGGCAAGTATGAATTTTTGCGAAAGCCTTTTGGCTTAAAAAATGCGCCGAGTATCTTCCAAAGAGCGATGGATTATATTTTGCACTAGATAGATTGATTTTATTTCACCATAAATTTTAACAATATAATTTAATTATAATTTATAATTTACAAAAACAAAAAAGCATGGCATTTTGCCGTCTGCCTAGTTGACAAAACATGAAAATTTCACATAATATGAAAATTTGATTGAGCAATAATTCGTATTTATTTTTGCAATATATATTTATAAAAAATAAATTAGTTTCTCTTAAAAGCTTTCATTTATGATTTTGTTTCTATAGAGAAGAGCTAGTCTGCAGTATTTGTATAATTTTTGTACATCCATATTGTTAAGCAATTGTATAATTTGGCTTTGTGTCAACATGTCACTTCCGAATACATCCCTTCTGATTTCTCTTAAAATCGGACATTTAGCCATAAAGTGAAAATTATCTTCTCTTTCACCTAAGTTACACAAAGAGCACACAATGGGTAAATCATCTCTATGAGGTATGTAGTTCAATGGCATAAGTTCGCTCCGCAGTTTTACCATCATTGAAATCTCGGTTGTACTATTGTCATCCCTAAAATAATTTTTCTCCTCCAGGTTATGATTCAATTGACTATATAGTTGTCTGTAGATAGATCCTGTTGCATCATTCAAATATTTATCACGATGTCTTAAGTCCACTGCAGCAATGAGTTGATAAAGCGAAGTTTCTAATTCTTCACTGCTCAGGTTTAAGACTATCCCACATTCTGAAGCAAGTTCCAACCAATCAGCGCACCAACTTGTCTTTGTCCTTATGACTTCAAGAGCTACTATTTTAGGCAGTCGATTATCATCCATCTTTAAGACTTTCGTGACATAATCCACTTGCATTTTTAATGTTCGAATGAACAATGGCGAGATTCCTGTTTCTAACATGATAACGTAGTTAGGTGTGCTACGCGGAAGCTGGAAGATTCTTTTGCAGAAGTATCGTAGAAGTTTTTCCACCGTATCGTACTGCTTTGTACCCCATGTCTGAGCTGCGTAGAAAAGGATTGACGCTGATATCGCTTCAAATAATTTGAATTTACTGCTGTGTGCTATACTTTTGTTATGAAAGCATCTATTCCATGTTGCGCTGATTGCGCATTTTGCCTTCATTAATTTTTCCTTCAGATGTTTTTCCATACCCAGATTTTGCGTGAAAATAACTCCTAGATATTTGAATTCCGTTACAACCTCTATATTTTCTCCATTATAATGCCATTTTTCGTTTGCACATTTGCGGCCTCTTCCACTTTTGAATATTAAAACCTTGGATTTGTCAAGGTTAACTATCAGATTCCAAACCCGACAGTATTCGAATAATCGGTTAATCATCAACTGCAAGGATTCAGAAGAGGCTGCCAACAGAACAATATCGTCCGCAAACATCAATAGTTTTATTATCATCCCCGCGTACTCTATTCCACATGGCAGAATGTCTACCAGATCATCAATGAACATGGCGAACATGCTTGGGCTCAATGTACAACCTTGCCTGACTCCCGATTGTGTTTTAAATTCTTCCGAAAGCGCTTCACCATTCCATACTTTACTTTTTGTGTCGTCGTAGAGATTCTGTATGACTCTTCCAAACTTCCATGACATACCTTTACTATAAAGCTTATAAAATAGAGCCTTTCTATCGATCATATCGAAAGCAGCTCTAAAATCCACGAAAAAGGCATATAACTTCTTTTCCTTGCGAAGGAATGTTTCAGCCATACATCTAAGGGTAAAAATATGATCGATCGTTGAATATCCACTTCTAAATCCTGCCTGGTACTCCTTCAGTAGTTTGTTGCTATCAATCCATTCGTTGAATCGTTTGTGTAGTATTAGTGTAAATATTTTATATGAAGCATTTAGGAACGATATACCCCTGTAATTAGCTGGTTCGGCCATGTTTCCTTTCTTGTGAATCGGAAAAATAATCGATTCCTTGAATTCATGTGGTATAGTCCCGCTTTCCATGATATTGTTATATATGAAAGTTAGCCTTGTGAGTAGTTCCGGTGTCCCATACTTATAAAATTCAGCTGATATGCCATTCGAACCTGCAGCTTTTCCATCTTTAAGCTTCGTTACAGCTGATATTACTTCTTGGTAACTAATTGTAGCATCAAGAACACCACATTCATAGGCTGGTATAGCGTATTCCACCGAAGGTGTCTCATGTACTGGATTCAGCAGTTTCTCAAAGTGAGCTGCCAGAAGGTTTGGACTCAAGTTCGTGTGGATTGAAAACCGTCTGCCATTCAGCTGCCTTGCCAAGTTCCAAAAATCTTTTGAGTTTTTGCATAGCGCTAATCGTCTTGATTCAGCTTCGTAGAAAACAGCCTTTTTTTGTTTACAGATTCCTTTGTACACCTTATTAGCCATCAAATATTGGTGTCTGAAATAGTCCTCATTTGAGGTTCTATATGCTCTTAACCAGCCAAACGATAATTTTCTGTATTTTCTACAGTCGGCATCATACCACGGTGCCGAAGAGTTCCGCTGAGTGTTGGTGTTAACTGTGTAGTAAGAGGCTTTGATTATCTCTTCTATCTGAGGTAAATCGCAAGTTCTTTGGCATATCAGTGCATTATCTAACCTCAATTGATACTCTGACTTGTGTTTCGATTTCCATTTTATTTTCGGTAAAGTATTCATAATTCTCGTTTCCTGTGCTTCTCTGGTATTAAGTTTGAAGTTTACGGCGATTGGAAAGTGGTCAGAGTAAGGTACGTTATGGATTTCCAAATCAACAATGAGTTCATTCCATTCACTACCTACCAAACTATAATCAATCACCGAGCTACCTTGTCCTCCAACAAAAGTAAATTCTCCGTTCGTATCCGATAAGCTAGTTCCATTTTGAATTCTTAAACCGTATGTATCGCATAGATCAATAAGCTTTAGTCCTCTTGCATTAACAATAATGTCCTTTGAATTTCGTTCAATTCCCAGGATCTCATTTTCATTTCCCCCTTGTCTTCCTGTCCTCGCATTCATATCACCCACCACCAGCAAGTTAGATGTTTTACCTCGAGTTATTACACCTTCTAGTTTTTCAAAATCGTTATTCCATTGATTGCAGTTGATGTAAGCCGGCAGGATTCGGAAACATTTTTCTTTGTAAAACAGTTCAACACAAATAACGCCTTCATATGCTTTAAATTCGCAGCACATATTTTTAAGATTTTTTTTAAATCCAAAGAAGCAACCTCCACTAGCTCTTCCCCTTGATTGTGTTCTAACAGCTGGTACTAATTTAAATTCAAATTTCCTAAATTTACTTTCAAAATTCTTAAAATTATTTTCCATAATAAATGTCTCATATAAAAAAACAAAATCAAATTGATTAACAAATTCATAAAAATCTACAAACAAAGTCTTATTGGTTAATCCTGCAACATTATAAGAAAGAATTGTATAATTAAAAGATTCTAAAGCACTTTCATTTTTTCTAATTTTAAGTAAACTATTTTTATGGCAGACGACATTACAATCAAACATGTCTCGTGTGAACACCACTTGAAGTTTGAGAAGTTCTGATGTCGCCTTCTATTGACTTCTCATTATTCCAGTCTTCCAGCGCTGTCAGATCAAATGTGTCACCAACCAGCTGTTTAAGTGTAAACAAACCATCTTCTGCGTCCGAAATTATATTTTGCAAGAACATATAGGATAAGTATGGCATGTATATATGGACGACATAATAGTCTACTCCAAAAACATAAGTGAACATACTATACATCTAAATAAAATTATAAATATATTAAAAAATGCTAATATGAAAATTTCCTTAGAGAAATCAAAATTTTTCAAAAAGGAAACAGTATTTTTGGGTTGCATAATTGGTTATAATACTATAAAAACAGACCCTAAGAAAATAGAAACAACAAATAATTTCCCAGTACCAAATACATTAAGACAGTTAAGAAGTTTTCTGGGTATGACGGGTTACTACCGTAAATTTTTAAAAAATTACGCTTCAGTAACGAAACCTTTAACTAAGTATTTAGCCGGAGAAAACGGCAGAGTTTCAAAAAATCAATCTAAAAAGACAATAATAGAATTAGACGAAGAAGCTATTTCAGCTTGTAGGACTTTAAAAGACCTTCCTATAAGCCAAATAGAATTAATACAACCAGACTTTAATAAGAAGTTTATATTAACGACTCACGCTTCCAATAACGCTATAGCAGGCGTATTAACTCAAGAAGGAAAACCTATAACCTTCATTTCAAAGACTTTAAACAAGACGGAACAAAACTACGCTACTAATTAAAAAGAATTATACGCTATTGTGTGGTCATTTAAAAATTTAAGAAATTACCTTTAAGGAGTTTCTGATCTAGAGACCCCCAAATGCAAAAATGAAACTATGGCACGCATTCATGGAGGAGTTCGCTCCCAAATAAATATATAAGCCAGGATCTACAAATGTAGTTGCCGATGCTTTATCTAGACAATATCTTAATCAGATTTCTGACCAAGGCGAAGATACATTTAGTACTGCTACACAGCACTCTGCCGAGAGCAGCGACAATTTAGAAATTAGAGAAACTTCAAAACCATTGAATCAATTTAAACAACAAATCCTTTTAAGTCAAGGACTATTTACCGCCCACGAACAAATAAATAATTTTAACAAGACAAGACATTTAGTAGAGTACGATACACCAGATAATCTTATTATAATTCTTAAACAATATTTACAACCCGAGACTGTTGAAATTCATTGCACGCCGGAAGACCTATACATATAATATTAAACAAAAATTAAAAGAAACATTTAGTAATAATTTCCTTTATACAAAAAACTTCCCCATTGATATCACAAATGAAGAAGACCAAAAAATAATTATAGAACAAACTCATATCGTAGTTATCAAGAAAATTTAAAACAAATCTATGTGTCATATTATTGGCCACGCATGACCAAACAATTTAAAGAATACGCTAGAAATTGTGAAATATGTAACCGTAATAAATGAATGACAATGAAAATTATATTGTTATTATGCAAAATGGCGGAGTTTTTAATAAACATAAAATTTTAATATTATCTTTATGAATTATACGGTCGTTTTTATAAATTCGTATCTTATTTCCTAAGTCCTCTTTGACTTTCTGTTTTCTATATCTAGATTGGAGTTTATTTCCAACTCCTGCTATTTTTTCATTAATTATTTCATTTTGTTTATAAGTTTTTACCTCTACAGGTTTATTTATTTTTAGCATCTTTTCTTGAGCTCGTAAAAGTTTAGGTCGCAAATGATTTATTAAATAAGACTTCGAAAGACTAAAAGACTTCGACACCAATTTAAAGCTCCAATTGCTAAGAAAGGGGGAGAGCAATTGCATTTAGACATTTTCTGCGCCAAAAACTAAAATTCCTAACTTGTATTGATTCATATTCGAAATTCTTAGTTATTAAACTAATTGACGACAAAACAAAATTAGATGAAAAAATCTTAGTCTTTTGAGGTCTTATTTAATAAATCATTTGCGACCTAAACTTTTACGAGCTCAAGAAAAGATGATAAAAAGAAATAAACCTGTAGAGGTAAAAACTTATAAACAAAATGAAATAATTAATGAAAAAATAGCAGGAGTTGGAAATAAACTCCAACCTAGATATAGAAAACAGAAAGTCAAAGAGGACTTAGGAAATAAGATACGAATTTATAAAGATAATATTAAAATTTTATGTTTATTAAAAACTCCGCCATTTTGCATAATAACAATATAATTTTCATTGTCATGATACCAATATATTGCAATCAAACTTACCATAGAATTATTATCGAACCTATTCCTAATAAAATAAATTAGAATTAACACTTATCTTATTGACAACTTATATTAAGTAATGATACATGGTATCAATGGTGCCGTGAAATAAAGCCAAGTGAAATAAGACCAACTTTCAAAAATTGGCCTAATTGCACTTTGCAAAAGTGAAATAAGGCCAATTATCAGTAGTTGCTCTTATTACACTTTGACAAAGTGAAATAAGTCCAAAATATTTTGAGAAATAAGACCAAATCGACCTTACATTATCAAAACGATAACTCTTTTATAACAGATTTACAGAATTTTTGTAAAAAAAAGATTTTTTTGTACCTCGGGTGGCCCGCTCGCGGGTCCTCTGCATTTAACTCCCTTCTTCGGGGACACACCCGCTCGCGCGTCTTCGTCGCTCCGCTTAGGGTATGTAAAGTCACTAGGCAAGCGCCAATGTCAACAGTTTTTTTGTTCAAAAGTGCCTTGGGTGGGCTCGCTTTGTCAAAGTGCAATAAAACTAACTGTTGAAAGTGAAATAAAACCAATTTGGCCTTATTTTATTTTGTCTAAGTGAAATAAGACCAACTGCCGCAAATTGGCCTTGTTTCACTTTCCCAAATTGCAATAAGGTCAATTTTTGAAAGTTGGCCTTATTTCACTCGGCTTTATTGCACGGTACCGGTATCAATACACAGAAGAAAAAATTATAATGAAAAAATATTTAAAAATAATAAAAGATCAATGTTTCCATACTGAAAGATAACCCAATTTGTAACTTTGTAATTAACTGTTAAAAATAGTTGTTTTGTAAAATTAGTTTCACTCTTTTCCACTGTAGTTTTGTTATAACTTAAGTTTTTTTTATCGATCACTGTAATCTATTGTTTTTGTACTTGATTTATAATTTATAGAAATTTTCATTCTTAATTAGTTTTCCATTTAATAAATATCAAATATTTATATTCTTTTTAAATACTCGTAGTTTTTTTCTGGAACAATCAAAGGACTGGGGATATATATAAATATATACATATTAATCTTCCAATTTTCAATAGGTTATGGGCCCAGGTCAACGCTAAAAATATAATTGGCTGGTTGTGAAAATATACGAACGGACGAAAAGAAAAAGATACAATTTTGAACCTTAAGAATAATTGTTTCTCCGTGTGCAATAAAAATAGTGAACGATATCCCTATTAGAGTTTATTGCTGGAGACGCTACAATTTTTGTGCATCGGTTCATTTTGGTTAAAATGGAAAAAGAATCATCGACAATTGAGAAGTTTGTGGATCCATGGCAATGGATGATTTGGAAGTTTCAGATTCGTGTCAATTTGATGGCATCAGATCTTTATGAATTGGTTAATGGGACAAAAAAGAAACCAAACGATCCTGCAAAAGCTACCCATGCAAAAGAACTAGCTGATTGGTGCAAAATTGATGCGAAAGCTCAAAAACTCATAGTGAACTCATGTGGACCCAAGATTCTCATTCATCTCAGCATGTGTTCGACATCAAAGGAAATGTGGGATAAATTGCTTTCTATTTATGAACAGATCAACGACTCCGCTAAGCATTTACTTGAAGAGCAGTATTATGCTTACAAAAAGAATCCAGCTCATGACATGGCTACGCATATCTCTACGTTGGAAAACCTCGTGTTAAAGTTGAAAATAGCAGGTGTACATATTGATGATAGCATGCTTATCACAAAAATTCTGATGACACTACCACTTGAATATCGACATTTTTCAACATCTTGGGACTCAACAGCAAAGTCAGACAGGACAATTGCTAATCTGACCAATCATCTTATGGTTGAAGAAAATCGGTTAGGAGTTCAAAGCATGAATTTGATGGAAGTTACAACAAGTGAAGCACTTTTGGCAAAACAAAACATGGGAGCCATGAAGAAGTATCCGGTAAACCAGAAGAAGAAGTTCAAGCCGAAGCGAACAGGAAAATGCTTTAAATGTGGGTCAACTGATCACTGGAAAAAAGACTGTAAGGCACAACTTGTCTCCAATAGTCTCCAACCGAAGAAGACTTATAGAGATGGAGACAAAGCTTTCTTTAGTAATATTGTGCAGTCCTTAGCAAAGAGTGATTCATGGTTTGTTGATTCAGGTGCCACAAACCATATGTGCAAGCATCAAGATTGGTTTATTTCATTCAATGAATTAGAAAAACCAATTGAAGTTCTACTGGGAGATGGAAAGTTAATGCATGCAACTGGTCGTGGAGACTTGAACGTTCTTTCATACAATGGGACAGATCGAGAAAAAGATGAAAAATGTCTTATATGCACCTAGTTTATTTGCTAACTTATTTTCATCTACCAAGGCAATGGACAATGGACACACAAGTTGGTCAGATAAGGACACTTTTAAACTCTTGGATGGTGAATGTGTAGTGGCAGAGGGAGCTAGACAAGGATGCATGTTCCAAATGCTTCTTAAAGTTATCAAGCCTGAGACGAAGTATGGACATGAACAATCAATGGTGGCTATACGGGACAGATCGTTGCGCGTCTGGCATGAGCGCTTGGGACATCAAAATCTGCCCCATGTACGAAGATTGTGGGCAGAAGCCGTACAAACTGCCGTGTTTATCCTGAATCGAACGGGAACAAGTACAGTCCAGAACAAAACACCATTCGAGCTCTGGGATGGTAAGTCTGCAAATTTTGAACATTTTAAAATATTCGGTTCTGAGGTATATGTGCACATACCGAAAGAAAAGCGCAGGAAACTCGATGCGAAATCTAAAAAATGTGTTTTTGTTGGCTACGATGATAGCAAAAATGGCTATCGTGTCATAGACAAATCAAATACAGTTTTAGTTGTTCGAGATGTAAGGTTTTTGGCAGAAGAACCATCTTCAGTAGCTATCATTGATGAGAGTGACACCGAGTATGAATTGACCACAAGTTGTGATGCTGAACATCCAGAACACGATGACTGTCAGAAAGGTGGATCTCAAGAACAAGTTGCAGGTCTTAAATTACGTTCAAGATAACTGAAAGACATAGATGAAAACAACATTTTGGAATCTCGGCTGCGTAACACCTCGGAGCAAGCTTCAATGGCAATGGCTTTGTTATCAATCAGTAAAGAGCCAAGGTCGTACCAGGATGCAATAAACTCCCCAGAAAGTGACAAATGGTTAATGGCAATGAACGATGAAATTGCTTCACTGAAGGAAAATCAAACATGGGTGTTGGTTGATAGACCAAAAGACCAAAAACTCATTGATAATAAATGGGTTTTTAAGATCAAGCAAAATCCAAGTGAATCATCTGAACGCTACAAGGCAAGGTTAGTATGTCGTGGGTTTACCCAGGAATACGGCATTGATTATTTAGAGACATTCAGTCCAGTTGTGCGTTTCACGTCTGTACGAGCGATTTTGGCTATATGTGCTGAGAAGAAAATGCACATGAAACAGTTTGACGTAAAAACCGCTTTTCTCTATGGAGACCTAGAAGAAACTGTATTTATGGAGCAACCAATTGGTTTCAATGATAATAGTGGGCGAGTTTGCAGATTAATAAAAAGTCTATATGGCTTCAAGCAATCTTCACGCTGCTGGAATCGCAAATTCAAATCTTTTATAGAAATCTTCGGTTTCAAAGTATGTGATTCTGATCCCTGTGTTTTTATTAGTCATCAAGAAAGAAAATCGTCAATATTGGCTATTTATGTGGACGATGGAATCATTGTAGGCGATGATGAAAACCAGGTATTAGCGGTACTCAAACATCTTCAGCAGCATTTTGAAATCAAAATTATGAAAGTGGGCTGTTTTCTCGAATTTGAAATTTGTCAGCAGGATGATGGCTCGATTTTCATGCATCAAACATCATATGCCAAGAAGATATTGGAACGTTTTAATTTTGTAAACTGCAATCCAGTTTCTATTCCCAGCGACCCAAATCAGGTACTTTCAGTTTTGGATAATTCGAAAGCAAGTCAATTTCCATACCGTCAGTTAGTTGGAAGCTTGATGTACCTTGCGATTGCAACAAGACCAGACATAAGCTTTTCTGTTGGAAACGTAAGCCGGTACCTTAAGAAACCAGCAGAGACTCACGAAAATGCACTTAAACGCATATTGAAGTATATTCAAGGTTCAGTAAACTATGGCAATCATCGTCTGTATGGATTTAGTGACGCTGACTATGCTGGTGATGTCGTAACAAGAAGATCAACCAGAAGATCAATCAGGTTTCGTATTCAAATACAACGAAGGCATTATACAGGGTGAGTCATGAGCAATGCGACAAAATGCTAGGGCGTGTAGGTTGCGTTGAGACAAGAAAAAAATCGTATGGGAGGGGGGGTCTATTCCCCTCCGTTCCGGGAGGGGGAATTTTCGAAAAAACTGACTTAAAATGGGAAAAAAATTATTTAAAATCAACGGCTTCATTCACAATGCTGTGCGATACGTTTTTGAAAAGCCAATAACTTTTTCTTTCATTCTGTGTTTAAATAAATCTACTCTAAGAAATAGTTTTTGAAATATTAATTTTCAAAGTCAAAATTTTGAAAAAAAAATTGAAAAAAAAATTTCAAATTCATTTTTTTCAAAATTTTACGTAATTAAGTGCTAATTTTAATTTCAAAATTCAATGCTGTTTTTAATTTTAAGTCTAAATAAGAAAACCGGATGCAAAAATTTGATGTCGTTCTCAAGAAATTAAAAAAAAACCAAAACCACCTTTTTCTAAGAAAAACATTTATTTTTATTGTAACGAAGCAATTTAAGAAGCATTAATCTTAGTTTTTTTAGTTTTTTTTATTCCTTTTATTTTTACTATGTTTTTTATTGGAAGTACTTATAAAAAATTCTCGATATGATCTCCATTGTTTAGAAGGCATAGATTATATCTCCTTGTAATGGCTTCACATAAGTTTATGCTTGACAAATTTTCCTGCAATTCGACTCCAGCGACTTCAATTCGTTCCTTCAGTTGTTCCAATGATACTATTTCCACTTCGTAAACATAATTCTTCATAAATCCCCATGCATAGAAATCTAGGGGAGTTAAATCTGGTGACCTAGGCGGCCATTCCGTGGGGCCCCTTCTTCCGATCCAACGGTCACTAAAATGATCATCCAGCCAGTTTCTCACCTGTAAGCTGTAGTGTGCTGGAGCACCATCTTGTTGGTAGATTAAAGTATCTGCTATAACCAATGGAACGCTGTCTAATAAATCGGGTAAATGTTCTCGTAGGAATTGCAGGTATGAATCTCCATTAATAATGGAATTCAAAAACCGGGGCCCGATCACAGTGTGTCCAACAATACCAAGCCAAACATTACAACTAAAGCGGTGTTGTGATTTGTTTTGTTTTTTTTTTGTGTGGATTGGCGCTACTCCAATAATGTAAATTGTGGAAGTTAGTAACCCCATCCCTAGTAAACTGTGCTTCATCCGTCCAGAATATTCTTCTAAAATAGTTTTGTTCGGTTTCATTTCTAAGTAGTAATGTTCTACAAAATTCGGTTCTCAATAACTTGTCGTTTGAGGTGAGTTCCTGAACAGGCGTAAAGTGGTACGGGTGTAAATTTTCCGCCCGAAGTACTCGACATGCTCTAGATTGGGACACTCCAAGCATAGTGGATATCCTTCTTGTACTGACGGAGGGATTATTTCGGACTAAATCCAGAATTCTTTCATCTAAGATTCTTGACTCATCAGAAACTGTCCTTTCGCTTCTTCGATGCTCCAGCACTCCATGATCTCTTAGAGGTCGGTGGATTCTTGGAAACATGCTATTATGGGGACACCTCCTATCGGGATATCTTTCAGCGTACAGTCTTTCGGCTTCACGACTTCGACCATTAGCTAAACCGTAGCAGAAATGCATGTCCGTTAATTCTTCTCGGGTGTATGAGCTTGACATCGTTACGTGTTAGTGAGTTAATATTCAAATTGGAAATAATTACTAAGCAAAACTGCAATGCCTTTTATTTATCTTGCGTTGCAATTTTCTTTTTTTTTCATTAAAAAATTGTCCCTATGGTCCCCATAACAGGTAGAACCCATGGGCTGCGGGTAGGCCAAGGCAAAAATATTGACAGGTCAGTTTTCAGAAGTTATCAATGAAAATAATATTAATCCAGGGTTATTCCAATACTATTTAATTTTATTACGTTCTCATAGAACTCCAATTAAAAAAAAAGTAAAAAAACTAAGATTAATGCTAAATAAATAAATAAATTGCTTCGTTACAATAAAAATAAATGTTTTTCTTAGAAAAAGGTGGTTTTGGTTTTTTTTTAATTTCTTGAGAACGACATCAAATTTTTGCATCCGGTTTTCTTATTCAAACTTAAAATTAATAACAGCATTGAATTTTGAAATTAAAATTAGCACTTAATTACGTAAAATTTTGAAAAAAATGAATTTGAAATTTTTTTTTAATTTTTTTTTATCAAAATTTTGACTTTGAAAATTAATATTTCAAAAACTATTTCTTAGAATAGATTTATTTAAACACAGAATGAAAGAAAAAGTTATTGGCTTTTCAAAAACGTATCGCACAGCATTGTGAATGAAGCCGTTGATTTTAAATAATTTTTTTCCCATTTTAAGTCAGTTTTTTCGAAAATTGCCCCTCCCGGCCAAACGGAGGGGAATGGACCCCCCCTCCCATACGATTTTTTTCCTGTCTCAACGCAACCTACACGCCCTAGCATTTTGTTGCATTGCTCATGACTCACCCTGTATGTTGGAGTAGTACGCGCCAGAAATGTGTCTCTTTATCCACAACAGAATCAGAGTACATAGCAGCATCTGAAGCTATAAAAGAACTTGTTTGGCTGCAGCGTTTGTTTGGTGAATTGGTACCATACAAAATTGACAACATTACTTCTTTTTTTATGGATAATCAAAGTGCTATTCGTTTGATAAAGAACCCCGAATTTTATAAAAGAAGCAAACATATAGATGTCAGATACCATTTCATTCGGGAGAAGTTCGAGTTAGGCTGTTTTGATCTTCATTACGTCGCATCAAAAAATATGATCGCAGATATTTTTACCAAAGCTCTACCTAGAGAGCGATTTCAGTTCCTACGTACATTATTGGGAATTATTTCTCTTCAAGAATAATTTTTTGTTCAATGCATTTCTTTTTAATTATTACAAAAAGTGGGAGTGTTAAAAATAGTTGTTTTGTAAAATTAGTTTCACTCTTTTCCACTGTAGTTTTGTTATAACTTAAGTTTTTTTATCGATCACTGTAATCTATTGTTTTTGTACTTGATTTATAATTTATAGAAATTTTCATTCTTAATTAGTTTTCCATTTAATAAATATCAAATATTTATATTCTTTTTAAATACTCGTCGTTTTTTTCTGGAACAATCAAAGGACTGGGGATATATATAAATATATACATATTAATCTTCCAATTTTCAATATTAACAAAGCCGTTGTAATAAAATATTGTCGTAACGAAAAATTTTTCAAAAACAAAATTAAGACATAATTGCAACATGTACAATGTAACATTATATGGAAACACAATATGTAATCAATTTCGAAAGCTGTAAAATTAATATTAATGATAATATCTATGAAAATATAATTGTGAACGAAAATTTTATCCTTCCAATTTTTAAAGAAAAATTAAGAACTTCAATATTAATATTATTCTACCCAAACTGCATTTGAAAAATATTGAAAATAGAAAAATTCTAGAAGAAATTAAAAGAAATCATTTGATAACTAATAGTTTAACTTTTAGTATAATAGCAATAATAATTATTGCTTTATTGTCAATCTTCTTTTTTTTTTTTTGAATCTAAGCCCATAAGGCAAATTATAAATGAAGAAATTTTGATCGATAAAATAAACAAAAATATCCAACGACTCTCCGACGAAACAGAAATCCAGGATACGGGACGCATCATCTAAGAAAGAGGGGAGTTATAATCATGCATACGCATAAGAAATTCCAACCAAAAGTGCTGATAACGCACATCAAATATTATTACAGACTTCATCATAAGATGAAGATATTTTATTACAGCACATTCGTGCATCCAAATATCCATCAATTTGTAATCGAACACACAGCACCCAAACAATAGAATACCACGCAAGGAGCACCACGCAAATATCAATCGATTCGGCGATTCAGCAGAACCTTTGTTGGCGATCGTCGCATGATTATTTTATTATTTTAATTAGATTATATTAGATTTAAATGAATTTTGTATCGTTAGATTTGATTTGAACCCGAAAGCAGCACTAAGTTGCTTAACAATAAAAATCGTTTGGATCTTTTTTGAAAGATCTTCCGAGAAATAAATTGTTTAATTTGCACACCGTGGTGTATCTTTGATGGATTTACTACACCTATGTATAACAGAATACTCCCAATGTCAATCAATCTCAGAATCTTCTTAAACTTAATAGATTAGAAACACAAGTTTTATTGTTAAAATCATTCCACATAATATTATCTATAGTTTTATTTCTCAAGTAATGTCTACTCATAAAGTGATGTACATTTATGACTAAATAAGAAAAAAAAAAAAACATGAAAAACAATAACGATAAATGTTTAACAATTTCCCATCACCTTATGTCCTTGGAGGCACAAATTTTATAACATCCTCTCCTATCATTCAAGAGTACACTTTATCTCTTACAACAACAGCAAAAAAAAGAAAGAAACAAGGCATAACAAGAAATCGCATAGATATCTAGATGACTAAGAAGCAAAAAGCAACATCAACAAACTTGAATATTATACCTACATATATAGATAACTTAATATAAAATATAAACATCCAATCTTCCTAAACCACAACCCTAAATAAGAAGTATTTCAAACTCACAATATGCGGATGCGGTAGTGGAGTCCCATTAGAAATACATTTGCAATTCAACCCCGCTGTCACCCCACCAAATGCGATAAAACCCACGAAAATGAATAATAATCGCACCCAACAGCAATCATAACTGTGTAGTTAAAGCGTTGGCGTTGATGAGAATTACATCATCAGGTTGAGTTTCAAGGGTGGCGATGGGTCGTAGGTTCTGAGTTGGCGAAGGAAGCTGGCGCGTCTTAGTAAAAACGGCCATTTCCAAACGGAAAATTATTTTTTTTTGCTTGCATGTTGTTGTTGTTGGGTATGAGGTACTTTTGCCTAGATAAGGTTTCGCCTTACGGGAAATACGAAAAACATGTTTCTTGCTTATGCTTCTTTCCTTCAAAAAGCTGTGAAAGTGATTTGTACTCCTGCACAACGAATAACGTGGATGAGAGTAATAAATATGCTTCTTCTGTAGTTATTGTGTGGTCGGAATGGTGATGGGGATGCTCTGGTATGGTTGGCTTTTTTATCTGCTTTTATGATATACTTGGTTTTGGCGTATTTTCCGTCTTCTTATTTTGTAGCCCAGCCAAGAACTAAGGTGTGCATTTCTAAACAGGCAATCATGTTTCTCTTTTGAAACGCTCATTTTTAATTCTTTTTTTCTGTAACTCTCCGTCTTCACTTTTGACTGACATAAGTGATTAAGATGAAGCATGGTTGTGTAAACTGTATTTATATTTAATTAGTAACTAGACAGATCTTACACACCACCGGAGTTTTGTATAACATACAATTTAATGAAATTAAAATACAATAATCTTCTAAAGTTTGGATGTTCATGTAAATGAACAAGGAAGTTAAAACAAAGATGACCCAATCACCGAAAAGTTCCCAATTAGAGTATGTAGGTATGCACCAGGGAAGTGTCTTGAGACCCTTGTTCTTTATTACAGTGCTTGACTTTCTGTTTGAGGATAAGGTGACGGACCCAAAAGGATTCAGTTATTCATTGCCGACGATGGAGCCATTATGTAAGTGACACCACTTACATACATAATGAACAGACATGGATAGTAAAACAGTAAAAACTGGTGCGCTGATACACCAACTCAAGCGTACTTCAGTGTATCATCGAAATGTACTAAAGCTAGCCCTAAACGACGAACATGCTCGTTTGCCTTATCCCCACACGGCGAACACATTTGGCGAACATTCATTTCGTTCCTATACTTCACAGAGTGAACATGTGCATTGTATATGGAATCTATCGATTACACTATCACACACCTAACTAATTTTTTGGTTCCTGTTTGTAACCAAGTCGCCCTCAAACGACCACACAACAAAGCTTGGAACGTGCGGATGAGAGTACTATAGATTTCATATACAATGAACATGTGCGATAATAAAGCGCAAGTCGTTGCTCCTATGTCAATTTATTTGTGAAAAAAAAACAAATAAAAAAGAAAGTGGATGAAGGACTGGCTTACTAGCTATATAAACGCTATAGTCGTTCACATGTTAAATTATTATTAAAATAGTTGGAGATAACATCTCCAGAAGTTTTTAAAAATATCTTGAGAATGGATGCCCCAACATAATGCAGAACTTCTTTATAAAATAACGCCGTCTATACAAAAACAGGATTTTTCCACGATTTATTTTTTTTTCACTTTTATTTTTATAATTTTCACTTTTAGAATCCCATAAAGCAAAAGCTCAATAAACTCTTCAATAAAATCGTGACTTACTGTCGCCATTGTCTTTAATCCGCGATCTTCACTCGGAGACGTTCGCAGCAAAAATGAGGTTTCGGTTTGCTCGTGAACATGGCCCTACACGGCGAACATCGAAGCCAACGAATACGTGAAAATCGAAATTTTTCGACAACAGCGAGCCGTTCGCGAACCAGCCCCTACACGATGAATACACAGCGAGCACGAGCTAGCTAAGGTGGCCATAAACGACGAACATGCTCGCCGAACATGCTCGTGCTCGCTAGATAATAAATAAAAATAATGATCAGAGTGGGTTAGTTAATTGAGATTATACGCAACACTTTCTGGTGCTTGTGAAATAGGTATATTGCGTGTTAGTCAACGAGTGCGGGTTAACTTTACAAATATATTTTCTTATATACTATCATCATCATCATCGGCTCGACAACCGGGGTCCGGTTCTGGCCTCCTTCAACAAGTCTCTCCACCTATCCCGGTATTGAGCCGACGCCTTCCAGTTGCGCACCCCAAGGCTTCGGGCGTCCTGGTCTATTGTACCGTCTCCGGAATCGTCCTTCCTCACATATGGGGCCAACAATTCTCCTTAAGACTTTTCTCTCGAACGCGGCTAAGAGTTCGGAGTGTCTTTTGCTAAGCACCCAAGTCTCGGATCCATACGTGAGTACTGGCAGAACCATGGTTATGTACAGCAGCAGTTTTGAAGTTATGGTGAGATTTCTGGATTTGAAGAGCTTTGACAGACTGTAGTAGGCTCTGTTGGAATTGAGCAGCCGCCCGCGTATTTCTTCTTCTATATTGTTATCGGCTGCTACTATTGACCCAAGGTATTTGAAGGATTGCACCACTTCAAATTCGTGCTCCGCTAGCTTGATTGTTTGACCAACTGTTCTTCTCGCATTCGACGCCACCATGTACTTTGTTTTACCTTCACTAATGTGCAGCCCCAGATTTTGTGCCGCCTGCTCGATCTGTATGAAGGAATCGTGTACAGCTTGTTTGGTTCTTCCGATGATGTCAATGTCGTCTGCGTAAGCTAGTATCTGACTGGACCTGTTGACGATGGTCCCTCTTGTTGCCGTGCCAGAATCACGGATTGCTTTCTCCAACGCCAGGTTGAAGAGGATGCAGGCCAAACCATCCTCTTGTCGGAGTCCATTAAAGATGTTGATTGGCCTGGAAAGCAATCCGGCTATTTTTACTTGGCTTGTTACGTTGGTCATGGTCAACCTACAAAGTCGTGTCAATTTATTTGGGATGCCGAATTCTCTCATGGCCTTGTAAAGTTCTACCCTGGCTATGCTATCATAGGCGTGCGTAAAGTCTATAAACAGATGGTATGTTGGGATGTTAAATTCTAGACATTTTTCCATCGCCTGCCTAAGGGTAAAGATCTGATCAGTTGTTGATTTGCCTGGAATGAAATCATATTGATATTGGCCGATTATGGTTTTAGCGTATGGGGCTATCCGTTCTTGTAGGATAGAGGAGAGTATCTTATAGGCGGTACTCAACAACGTGATACCTCTATAATTGCTGCACGTTGTGATATCTCCTTTCTTATGTATGGGGCAAATTATACCTTTTCGCCAGTCTTCTGGCATTTCTTCCTGCTCCCATACGTGCACTAGAATATCATGAATTGTTTGATGTAAGGCTGGCCCGCCGTGGTGAAATAGTTCGGCTGGTATGCCATCGGGGGCTTTGTTTTTCTTAAGCCGCGCTATAGCCTTCTCAACCTCTTCTATGCTTGGTGGCGGTTTAATAGGGTATTCTTCTGGAAGTAGTGGAGCCTCTACTTCTGCAGTGAGCTGACCATTTAGCAATTCATTAAAGTACACTTCCCATCGCTCCAGTATGCTTGGGGGATCGGTGATCAGATTTCCCTCTCCGTCCTTGCAGTAAGTGCAGCGTGGTGTGTACTGCGTCATGTTTCGGACGGATTGGTAGAACTTCCGCGCCTGGTGTGGACCTCGCTCTCGGCTTCTTTCTAACTCACAGACCATGTTCTTCTCCCAGGCTGATTTTTTCTGTCTGTGAAGCCGTTTTTCTATTCTTCTGAGCTCTTTATATTCATCTTCGCGTGCCCGCGTTCTATGAGATTGTTGCATTGCTCGGTACGCAACATTCTTACGTTCAGTCGCTAGCTTGCATTCATCATCAAACCAGTCGTTCCGACTTCTACGACTGCTGCCTAAGATGGAGTTGGCAGTACTAATGACAGTGTTCTTGAGGCGTGTCCACTTCTCATCTACGCCTACGCCCAGCATACTGGCTCCAGGACTTACTCTCCCTGGATCGAGTGGTTCCAGGGCGAGTCCTAACGCATGTCCAAAGGTGTTACTGGTGTTTTCATTGCGTAGTGCAGCCGTGTTGATTCGAACCTGATCGGCGGATGCAATACGTCTTCGCCAGGCAATCCGCCCTCGGAAAACCATACCAACAAGATAGTGATCCGAGTCGATATTGGCACCTCGGTACGTTCGTACCGTCATCAAGTTCGAGTAGTGGCGACGGTCTATCAACACGTGGTCAATTTGGTTACGAGTGACTCCATCAGGTGATACCCAGGTGGCTTTGTAGATATCATTACGCGGGTACCTGGTACTCGCAACGACCATGTTTTTCGATGCTGCCAATTCTAGGACTCGAAGTCCGTTGTCATTAGTGTTCTCATGCAAACTATGGGTGCCTGCATAATGCCTGAATACCGGCTCCCGACCTATTTTAGCGTTCAAATCCCCAAGGATGATTTTAAAATCATACCTTGGGCAGGCATGGAGGGCCCTCTCGACTTGTTCATAATAAGTCTCTTTTTCTTCGTCTGAGGACTCCTCCGTAGGTCCGTGAACGTTAATGAGGCTGATGTTCTTGAATTTGCCTCGCACGCGAAGGGTGCATAGCCTTTCGCTTATAGCGTTAAAGCCGATGACGGTAGACATGGTGTTTTGTATGACAACTGTAATATAGGTCATATTCTCTTTTCTGTAAAACAACATTCCCTGTCCATCTAATTTCTTGTAATGCTGTTATGTCAGCTTTATATTCTGACAGGGTATCGGCTAGCTGCTGAGCAGCTCGAGCTCTATAGAGCGATCGTACATTCCATAAGAAAATTCGTAAATCATTTTTTCTTTTTCGTTGCGTTGGTTGTCGTCGTGGGTTCAGTCCGTTTCCGAGGCTTTTTGCAGGTCTCGTGATTCGTTTGTTTTACGGAACAGGGAATCAACCCGTTGCCAACCTGTGGAACTAGCCTGATCATATTAGCCAAACCTTTTAGAGGTTTGTTTCTAGCGGCCGCCGCGAAGAGGCTATGATCACACTTCCACCAGTCCCGAATAGTTACGGCACGTGCAACGTGCATGTTTTCGTATGCTACATGTTATATACTTATATACTATACCTACATATTTTTCTTAAACATTATATGAAAGCGTATTAAAATAAGAAAAAAAATATATAGACGTGACTCTTTAGTCACTAGATAAAAAATTTCTAGACACTCGACGAATTAACAGAAAAAAAAACAAGACATACACGCATCACACATTAGCACAGAAACCTCGCCTGCAGGAGAAAGCGTCCTAGAAATAAGAATATACCTATCACGTGAGCCATCTATAAATCCTCCAATCGACCTGTTAGAATTCCTCGTTTGGCAGCCGTCAGCGCTAGCTCTCATCACAAACAACGCACTCCAGCTAACAAGAAAACATTATTTTTGCGGGGAAAATCTGCAAGTACTTGTAACACTTGTTTTCCACAAACCCACATTCAAGATTCACCACCAGTTTCAACCTGAGCATCCACTTAATCAGGCACACGACAAGAACATGCAACATCAAAATTCGACACAAAATAATCCACATCAAAAAACATTCAACATCCACAATACCACAGCAAAAACAAGTAAAACATACAACAGACTCTTAACAACAAAAACATTAAACATCCACAACACCACAGCAAAATCACGAAAAAATCATACAACAGACGACACAGCAAAACCAGCAAAAACCTACGACATCCACATAACCATCAGCTAAAGCATTCACAATCTATAAAATGGCACTGAACATCAGAAATCTGACAACAGATTGATTAACCATTAACATTGCATCAACAGCAGAAACATTTAACATTTACCAGGAACACAAAAGAGCAGAAACATTCAACATCTAAAAACAGCAAGAACAAACAACTCAGATACGACAAACCAAAAACAACAATATTAAATAAAATAAAAGTTAAGTACCAATCGTACGTAATGAGATAGTATTTATCACATTTAGTATATTTTTTTTAGTTATTTATCTATAAAATTTTTATTAATAATTCTTAAAATTAGGATTTATTTTTCTTATAAACGTTAAAGAATATTCAAATAAGAATTGAAACAAAATTTTAACAAAACGTTTATGCTAGACATTTAATTACTTAATAATTATTAGATTAGGTCAACTAAAAACAAAATACCTAACTTAAAATAAAGTCTTATTACCTATAACTTCGACTCGTACATCATCATCATCATTACAAAAAAAAAATACATAAGCGAAGTGTTGCAATTTGTATATGAAAAACATAGTACGAGTGGCGAGTATTTTTTAATGTTGCCCCGACCCTTGTGGTTGCGCTGCAAAATTTGAGGTGTAAAATTTGATTTGCGGAGTCTTTCAGCTTCGGAAATTGGTAGTAGGAGCAAAAGGAGACTATTATTTGGATTATTGCAACCAAAAAATATGAATAAATATTAGTTAAAGCCGCCACAAGCTCTCCGCAAAAAAAAATTGAGGAAGGGTTGCCCCCACTTTTTAGATGTCGCCCCATTCGACTTCCACCATGATAGTACTAGGTTTTTCATATACAAAGTGTTGCACCTCCTCGTAGGAACGGCAGCAACAATATATAATACAGTACAACACGCTTATAAGAAAGTCTGAAAATCCCGGACATTTCTTTCTTATATCCGAGTTTTTCTTATATGCAAACAACGGATATAAGAAAGAAAATTTCTTACATAAGCAACACGGATATAAGAAAAAAAATTTCTTATAAAGAACAACGGATTTAAGAAAAAAAAACAATGCATAAAGTTTTTGAAAATGATGACCTCAAAAAAAAACGTGAGAATAATTAATATAAAACACTACATTAAATAAAAATATGTCTTTTCTTCAATAAGCAAAATATTGCATACCTGCACATTTAAATTTAGAGAGTATACATATTATACAAGCTTCATATTTATAGGAACTGTTTATATGTCAAACAATCAAATATAAAATCAAAATGTCACAATTTTTAGACCACGGAGTATTCACGCTCTTGTCAATCTGACGTTGTCATTTTTATTGAAAAACTGGAAGTTGTTATTTAAGGTGGAAACATATTGGTGCGTATGTGTAAACACATTTTTATTTCAATCAAATGGCGTTTTTCTTTTTTAGTTCAGAGCTGAGCACTGCGCAGAGTCTGAGCGAACAGAGTAGAGTAGACTTGTGTTCAGCATTTTATTCCGTTAACTCTGTTCTTTTATTCTGAGCTCACAGAACGCGCTCTGAACATGTTCAGAACTAAAAAAAACACGAATTTGAAGCTTTGAACGATCAGAGCTCAAAAAGAAATACAATTATTTTTTTGACAGTTCGAGCCCTGCTCTGAACTAAAAAAGAAAAACGCCAAAAGTAGAGCTGAAGTTAGTTTCTTATATGCGTAGTTTTTTGTTCTTGAAAATTTGTATTGTGCAGTAAAAGGTATTTCTTATAAACGTGTTTTTCGTATATGCGAGTTTCTTATATACGTTCAATTTCAGAGAGAAATTTAAGAAAAGACATGGTGTTTTGGGTTGCGTTTCTTATAAGCGAGTTTTTCTTATATCAGTGTTTCTTATATCCGTAAAATTGTAGTAAGAAAACAATCTCTGCAAATTTGATCATGAAAGAAAATAAAAATAAATAAAAGCTTTCGGGGTAAGTGAGTTTTTTTTATGGAGTGAGATTTCATTTGAGTTGTTTTGTGAAATTTAAAAAATAATTTGCTCATTGTGACTTGCACAACATGAAGTAAAGAAAAAAGAATAATAATATAGCTGAATAGCATACCTTTAAGAATGAATTAAAGTTCTAAATACTAAAATTTCAATCAGTTAGGATTACGATTTAAAAGAGAATATAGGTACATAAAACGTTGTAAAAAAAAAGGAATGAAAAGAAAAAGCTCATATCTAACAATAAAAGGAATTTTGTATTATAAAAAAAATCTGAGCTGAATAAATACATTCCTAATATATCATTATTTTTCGTAAAATTATTACCTTGGTACATTTCCTGGTATTTTTTAAGCAACGCTTTATTATAAAGTTTAAAGAAAATTGTGAGTGTTATGATTTTATGAGTCGTCTAGCTTTTTTTATTTGAAGATTTTTCTACGAAAACATTTTTTTATTCAGTTTGACATGAAAACTAAAAACATGACGATGGAATAAATTTATATACATAAGGAGTGATGGATGTGGATTTAAGGGAATCGCTGATAGAAGCAGACAACACATAATGAAGGAATACTGAACATTTTCGGTACTTCGAGTTAGGAGGTCATTGCATATGAACAATGCGTAAGAGGTAGCAATGGCCAAGGACGCTTCACTAAGTGATGCGTGGGAGGGATAAGCCTCGAGGACTTAACAACTTGCATTGTATATATACGTAGAATCTATAGTACTATCATGAAGAGGAACGAACGACGCGACCTCTGATGAGACCAAAGGAAGCTTTAACCAACCTCAAGTGGAGAGAAGTGTAGACCTGAGAAAGTAAGAATGGGGTAGTCAATAAGAGAAAGAATAATAAAAATGAGTGTTTAGAAAATAACAGAATATAGAGAACGATGTATAAAATTGGAACGGAAGTTTAAGGGAGTTCGAGGGAGCTAGGAATCTTGCTGATTTTTCATTCACTCTCTGTTTTACAAAGCGGAAATATATGGATTTTTTTCTATTTGGGTAGAGGAACTGAGGAAGTACGAAAATTGTATAGCAAAAGGCCAAGAAGGGCATGTATGAACAAATGTGAAGGATTGCCACTTGGCACATACAAAAATATTGTTAAGAGGATTTATTTATTTTTTGTTTTGCAATTGAAGCATGAAAGGAATTTATAAATATTTTATTAAAGTTTTTCAAATTTCACGTAGATTTCCGATTACGTGATATTTTCAAATTAACTTTTGACTTTTAAAAATTCTTAAGAAATTTCAACTTTACTTGAGACTTTTGAAAATACATGTCAACTTCCATTTATTTTTAAGGAACATTAAAGTGAAATTTTAAATTTACTTGGGATATTTGAAAATTCTAGTAATATTTTTAAAACCTTGAAACGTGAGTTATTAAAGATATTTAAAATTCACGTTAATTTTTATAATTATTAAATTCTGTTGAAGAACTTTAATAATTCACGTCAAAGTCTTAATTTACTTAAGAAACTTGAAAATCACCGTGAAAATTTAAAATTATAAAAATTATTATGAAAATTAACGTGGTATTTAAAATTTGTTTAGGACTTGAAAATCCAAGAATTTTTTAAAATCCCCGTAAAATATAAAAACAGTGATTAATAAAATTACGTGTTTTTGGAAAATTCACGTGGGATTTAAAAAAATGTTATAATTCTTTCGAAATACACCTAGCATAGTAAAATTAAGTAAGTTTTTTTTTAAACTATGTATGTACGTGTTTTTATTTTTTTTTTGGAAAATTCACGTGAAATTTATGAAACCATATAGGTAATTTCTCGAAAATTCACATGAAATTTTATATTTCTTTGAGAACTACTAAAAATCCAAAGGAAAATTTAAAAAATAGGTTAAAACTGTGAACTTTGAAAATTTTTTAAATAGTTAAAACTTTTGAAAATTAACGTGAAATTTTTGGAATTACTTAATTACCTAAAAAATTTTATTGAGAACTATGAAAAACCACGTGAAATTTTTCTTATTGTTTAAATTCAAATTCACTTAGTATTTTAAATTTACTTGAAAATTTTGAAAATTGAAGTGATACTTTAAATTAACTGAAGTATGAATACAAAAATACGTCTATGTTTTTCTTCAAGAAATTTTCTATCAAGCAAATATTTTTTTCCAAAAAAAACCTTTTTTAAAATTTTACTGTTCAAAATTCGTACAGAAACCTTTTTTTTAGCAGTAAAGTTAAAACAAAAAAATTGTTGCATAAACTAGCAATAATTCTGTTATCTTTTTAATTTTTCAAATGGCCATTTCTTCAGATTTGACAAATTGAAAGGATGACTATAAGAAAAATAAAAAAAAAATATTATAAAAATATGTATTTTATACGCAAAAAAAAAACAAATATACATAGTACAGTTATATAATTTACAAGAAAAAAAGTATCTGTAAAACATGAAAATTAGCAACGTTGGCCTCATCAAATCTCACAAAATCATATCAGATATACAAAATTATTTGAAAATTAAAAAAAAATTAACTATAGCTATATCTATAATTCTACATTTAGCAAAAATCTTCCAATGCAAAAAACCGTCCAATAAATCCACAGCCCAAAGAATTCTTATCATTTTCCCCTTGTTGCCATGACACCCATCAGCTGACTTACCTATCTCCCTTATCCTGCCTAATTGTTGGCAGCAATTGTTAATTAATCCTCTCACTCTATTACTTGTTTTATATTCCTTCTGCCTTCATTCATTCCGAACTCTCCAATCTAGTTTTCAGGCAACACCAGCGCCACCAAAAGAGAGGACAAGGTAACATAAAATCATTTTCCATAGTAATTAGTAGTACTATAGATTCTATATACAATGCAACTTGTCCTCTTTTATTTTCCAAAGGTTGCCAACCTTCGTTTTCTAACTCAAGCATATTCTTATGAAATTTAAGTGAATAATTTTATTTCTTTTTCATAGATGGACGAATTTTGGGCTTCAAATTTGTTGAATCTATGAGTATAAACATTTTTTTAAATATACATATACATGTATATCGGCATGAACAAAAAAAAAACGTAACAATCGTTGATGTTATTAAGGCAAGAACCCATACCATTATCGACGAACTAGGCCATGGCTTCCTGCAAGCATGCCGAGCCTTAGTAGCACTAACACTCTTCACTGCTCGTGCCTGGACCGGCCTTTAGATCCCTGTAAGCTGAAGGTCGTAAAGGTACTTTTAGTAGTGGAGGTGAGCGGGTGGTTTCATTTTGAAGGCGATTAAATTGTGCTGTTTTATTTTAAGTGATAGGGTGATAGGAGGCTAAAATTGTCATTAAGGTGAAAACTTCCGCTAAACCATACCAGGTTCCGTTACACTGTTTTGAATTTGAAAAGGCAAAAGGCACAAAAATATAAACAAAAACTTGCTTTTATTGAACAAAATCGAAAAACATATTTATATATTTATGTACATATGTACACATGTATGTTACATATATATAGTATAATAATAATTATATTTGTAATTATTATAGTCTGATTGAGGGATGTTTTTTATATTCATTTGGAATTGATTTTTTTTGGTTGAAAAGAATTTGTGAGAAATTTTTTTTGCAACTAACTAATTAACTGGCCTTTCTTGACAAAAAAATATCAACAAGTAGGAAGTTAGCAGCTAGGAAGCTTTTAGAAAGAATAATATTAAAAAAAGAAATAAAGGCCGGATGAAAACAAGTTTAAAGCTGATGGCGATAGGGAAATTAACTAAACCAAAGTGTCAAATCTTCATAGTATGTGTGTAAATTATTGTCAGTATTCTTGTATTGTATTGTATATTTTATTGTTGTAGCAGTAATTATTTACATTTCTTATAACTACGAGTATATGGCACAATCTACAGAGATTTAGTATAACTCTACTTAACTTACGAAAAAATATCATTTTTATATGTATATGTAAATTATCACAGTTTATTAAAATGAAAAATCGAAGAAAAAAAACCTTTTTTAAATTGTCAGAAACATGTTATCCAAGATTGGAGCAAATAGGAGGCCAGAAAATTTCTAAAAGCGCCACTCTCAGAAACGCTTTACAAATAAAGATATCTTACTAAAGCCAGTAATTTCCACAATTAAATAAATAAAAAAGTTAGTAAATAAATACATACTTATGTACATACGTAAATAACAAACATAGTTTTTATAAGCACCAAAATAAGTACCTAAGTAAATAAATAAATATATAAATTTGAGATAAGGTAGTTATCGGATAAACTACAAGATGTATTATATCGCTCAAATAAATTTGTTGCTCTAAATGAAACTTTTTCGATGTTGGCCAAAGCGTGGAGATCTTCCGTTGAATAGAGCCATGCTAAATTTAGCATCATTTTGAGAATTTTATTTTGGGGTCTTTCATCTTTGCAACCGAAGTATATGGCTGTTTGCACATTTAGTATAGATTTAACTATAAATAAAAATGAAAGACAAAATTCAATTGTTTTCTAAACGAATTCGAAATATTTGTGAACAAATTCGTCAATTCCCCTAAACTTCAAATTATGCGCAAGGTAGAAAACATGATACATTTTTGTTCTGAAAATTCGAAATTTTTTAAATTTAATTTTTACCTGAAAAGTACAGGCTTTGTGATGAAATTTTTTTACGTTTAAATATAGTAATAATTTTTCACGCATCTGCCAAGCTATTAACTATCAAGTTCTTTTGAATAATATTTATAATTTATAAATTTATTGAAATATTAGAGTTCCATACGTTTTAGACGTCATAGTTTTCATTGAAAAAAATTACAACGAAATTTTCAGACTTTGATCATACTAGTGAGGATTTTTAAAAGAAACATATGTCGGGTACAAATCTATATGTTTCTTAAGCATTAACAACTGTTGTGTTCGACTCTTTATTTTTAGGACGCATTCCACACGTTATCACAGGTTCGTGGGCGGCTGTATAACCGCTTTTGACAACCTAGTGTTTTACTGAGTACTGAGAGAAGCCGATGGATAACTGGCTTAACAGAATTGATTCGCTTTAGCAGCCGCCAACTACATTTCATTTTGACATTTCTCTTCGCTACCAGCGACTTGCATGGTGTTCAAGGGGTAACCGTGAAATGGGTCTGGGTGTTAGCTACAGCCATAGGATAGTTTGTTAGTGAGGGAAAAGATAATCATGAAAAAAATATAAAAAAAATGCAGTATTACACTAGTCGTTGTTGGAATTGCTCCATTTTTTCAGTTTTGGATTAAATTGTCCTGTTGCGTAGAAAATGCCAAAGTGAAGACTACGATGACGTGACTACGTAGTGAGTAGTCACAATCTAAGTAAACACGGTTTATGACAATTATTGTCAAACCGATATTTTCAGTGACGTGAATCATCTTAAAGAATAAATAAAATTACCTTATACATATACATATTAACATTGTATGAGACAGTATTAACATTGCTCAGACAAAATCGCTAAAGCTTAAAAATTAGTTTGAAAATAAATTACTTTTAAGAAAAAAAATCATTTACGTAGCAAAGGGATTGAGCGCCCCATATAACAAACACCTGACCGACATGCGAGTTGGTCAGTATGTGGTAAGTGCGTGTGCCCAGCTTGTTCAATGGTGATTTATCATTATAGCCGCAAGGCCATTCCATATTACCTATCTGTCATACTTGCCACAATAAACACCCCAACCCATTAGTGTCGTGTTCCTGACTAAAATTATAATTTATCTGAATCACACGCTGTGCCATTTCCTCCCACCACATGATCCAGTTCGTTTCTATTAATTTTTCTCGAAGCTGTGACGTCATAGAATTATTTCCGGAAGAGATTTTCTAAAAAAAGCAAAAAAAAAATACATAAAAGTATCTGTATGTTCTTCACCCTCCTCTTGGATGGGAGGAGATAAATATGTCAAATCCGACCGCGTGTTTTGTCAACAAATTCTTGAATTTTTGTGGTTCTATATGTTCATGGATATGTGTGTGATAATGTTTTTTGATTTACTGAGTATAAAATTAATTTTTGTGTTCCTATACAGGTTGATTAGTCATTTGAATTTCATCGAGTGGAAGACACTAAACGATTAAAATTTAAAAAAATATGTTATTGCCATCTGGGATTCTCGGGGGATAATAATGTCTAATTGATTAAAATAATGTGGTATTTTGTATTTTTGAATTTTAATCGTATTTTAAGTGTTCATTTTTCGAACAGAGTAGGTTTATATTTAATTTTGAAGTGTCAAAAATATATGACATTTATATTCAAAGCAATGATTTATGAGCTGTTGGATATACGAGTAGGTATTGGTATGTGGTTGTGGGTTGATTTATGATATGAATAGGTGTAAATGTCTGTAAGTGTATTAATTTACTAGCTGAGTTATTGCGGGTTTGTCGATTTTTAGAACAAAAACAAAAACAGACTATTAGATACCCGCCCGTCTTGCCGAGTTTAAGTTTTTGTCGGGAGCGTATCGGAATCCCGCCTTTTAAAATCCCGTTTTTCAAAAATACGGATTTTATAAAATCTCGTTTTCTAAAGTCCCGCATTTTCAAAATCCCGTCTTGGGAGAAAAAGTGCTGGCTTGTACAAAATCATTGGATATTTGAGAAAGAAAACTATTGTTGTTAAAACTAAAGTAGAAAAGTTTAGAAATTATTTAAAAAACTAATGTGTTAAAATCACGAGCTTTAAAAAAATCATGAGAAATAGGCAGAAAATGAGTAAAAGAGGTTTCTTGCGTCGTATAGCTTCTAGTATACAGTTGAATTAAATACGTTATGTATTGCTTTGTTACTTGATTAAAGTTTTTTTTTTGTTTTGTTTTGTTTTAAGAGAATATTCTACTTTACTTTATGTTTTTTCTTATATTTTGTATTTGTTAAATGTTACAATAAAATGCATTTAGAAAAATATATCGGGGCATATTCATAGTCGTCTGACAAGTTGTTTCTTTGTCTCTTCTAAGCTAACCTGGAGCTTATGTTATTCATAGACAATTTGGACCCGGGTCCAAAAGATAAACTGGAGCTCAACTTTAAAAACGGCTGTCTCTTTGACTAAGTTGTTTTTTGCCTATCTGTCAAAAAATGTATTGAATTTCAATGGATTGACGGGCAATACTACTAAAATTGTAGCAGATTTCTGTTTTTTACTAAACAGAGCTGCGAAATTCTCTATGAATAGCAGCTGTTTCTAACCTGTGTGTTAACTTTAGACTCGAGGCCAGTTGGACTCGGTTCTAAAATTTGGCTATGAATATGCCCCATCATTTTTAATTTGTTTTGATTTTTTTATGATTTCGATTTTGCAATGTTGTTTTATTTTTAAAAATCGAGCGATTTTTTAAAAAATAAAACAACTAGTTTTGATTGCAAAATCGGGATTATAAAAAAACGGGATTTTGATAGCGGGATTTTAAAAAACAGGATTATAAAAAGCGGGATATCGAACCCAACCCGTTTTTGTCAATGGTTTTAATGAAGCTATTCCATTTTCATACAAACAAAGAATTTTGTATTCATTATTATAATTAATAAGTAATTTAAAAAACTAAATAGTAAAAATGCATTTTTATGAGCACCCAGCATTAGGTACAATGTATTTTGCATGCACCCAACCTCGCACCTATCCCAAATCTTACAGTGTTTCCAAGCAAGAGTGTTGGAACAAACCATTTTTAAAAATTATCGATTTAAAAGTGATCCCAAAAATATATGACCTTCCTCATCTGATAAACATATCACTAGCATGCAGTTTTTTAGATAGTGTCAAAACAATTAATGTCACATGGGCCTTTAAGGTCAATTTTTGGGTTAATGCAATTATCCTTTGTATATGAAAACTATAGTACTATCATGGCGAATATTTTTTAGGGTTGCAAAGGTCCTGGTGGTGGCGCTGCAAAATGTGAGGTGTAAAATCCGATTTGGGGAGTCTTTAAGCGTCGGAAATTGGTGGTAGGGGCAAGAGGAGACTATTTTTTGGATTATTGCATCCAAAAAATATCATTTAAAACCTCCATAAGCTCTCCGCAAAAAAAAAAAAAGTAAGGGTTGCGCAGACACACTAGATGTCGCCCCATTTGACTTCCACCATGATAGTACTATAGTTTATATAGGTATATACAAAGAATTACCCGACCCAGCTAAATAGGAAAGTAAAATTAATAAATACATATTTTAAAATATGGAATTTTTCGAAGTTCGTAAAGTAAGGCATAAGGGGGAGAGTACGATAACTCAGGCGACAAAGTTTAGTGATGGATTTGTATAGAACAGTTAAAAATAAGCATTTTTTACTATGGGATAGGGGTCTATCTTCCCCGTTTAGACGCTAGGGGCAATTTATTAGCTAGTTTTTAAATCAAGTCAAAACTATGCATGCTGTTTGAAAAAAAAATGTTTTAAACTCAAAATTTGGGCAAAAAAAGTTAAAAAAAATGTTTAAAATGTAATTTTTTAAAACTTTAAGATTATCTACTATTGTTTTTTTTTTTAGAATTCATTGCTCTTATTTGTTTTTGATCAAAAACTGAAAACTTTATGTCTTCTAGTTCTTGAGAAAATTGAAAATTACCAAAGTGTATGAAATTACCAATGAGTATTTACGTAGTCTTATTTTGATAGTAATAATCGAATATGAATTAAGATATACCTAGGATAAATTAATTTTTCTTAAATCCAGTTTATTTAAATGCAAAAGAAACTTTGCATGCCCAAGCAGGGGGGTTGTGCCACCCATACACACAACCTCGCACCTACCCCAAATCCTACAGTGGGCCCAAGCAGGGAGTTTGAAGGGGGCAACATGCCCCCCCCCCCCTCATACACACCCCACTGTTGCATACACCCAAACTCGCACACACCCCACTGTTACATATACGCAAACTCGCACCTACCATTATTACTATCAAAATAAGACCACTTAAGCAAAAAAAAACTTAAATAAATTAAAATAGTAGTTGTGGTTATTTTCAATTATCTCAAAAACTAAAAGGCATAAAATCATCTAGTTTTCAGTTTTTGATTGACTATTAATAAGAGCAACAAATTATTTTTAAAAAAATTATTTATAAACTTATGGTTTTGAAATATTGAAATTTAAATTTTTTTTTAACTTTTTTTTACTCAAATTTTGAGTTTAAAATTAAATTTTTCAAAAGCTATGCATAGGTTTTACTTGATTTAATAACAATCGAAACAAGAAAAGTGTAGTACGAGTATTTAACTGTAAGTATTGCCGATATTTATTTGAAACTTAAAATTTGGATAAAAAAGATGTAGTGTGATTTTTCAAAATTTTAGATTATTTACTACCAGTTTTTTTTTGATTCTTTGCTTTTAATAATTCTGAACCAAAAACTTAAAACTATATGATTATATGTGTTCTTTTTAGATCCAAATGCTGTTTCATTAAGCGAGCGTTGCGGAAACCGAATGTATTAGTGCTTTCAAAAAAATACGTTAACATGATTTCAGAATATAATATTAACATTTATTTAACTGATGTTTATATTACCTATTTTAAAAAAATTTAAGAAATTTTGCAATAATACAGAAATGCAAAAACACCACGATAATTGTATTCACGTGTTTTAATTTTCAATATCCAAAATTTTAATTTGCATCGATTTAAAGAATTCTCGAATTTATTTTATATATCCTGATCCGTATTCAATTGTGACTATTAAAATTAGACCAAGTCAATAACCGAGCAAACATTTATACATAATGTAGTTACTTAAATACCTAAATAGGTAGTTTTGTTATTTTCAATTTTCTCAAAAACCAGAAGACTTACAAATATCTGGTTTTCAGTTTTTGATTAAGAATTAACTAACGAATTCTTAAAATAAAATAGTTTATAATCTTAAAGTTTGAAAAAATTACACTTTAAACTCATTTTTTACTTTTTTCCCCAAATTTTGATTTAAAAACAATTTTTTCTAAACCTACTCATAGATTTCACTTGATTTAAAAAGAGGCTAATAGAGTAGCGTTGGCTTTGCAAAACAGTGTAATATACCTAACCTCTATTTTTTAACAATACTTTTCAATGCTTTTTTTAACCTTCTACAAAAAACATGATATCAATATTTGGCACCAAAGCTATCGTACTTTGCTATACCTATTCTCACCAAAACATGGCTAGTAAGTATGTCTACATCCAACGAACAGACAGAATGACACCAGCTTAAGTTTGTAGATTTGAATATTTTTGGGGGAGAATTCTCTTCAATTCAATGGCGATGGTGTCAATGTTTGATTGATCCTCTATAAAATATAACAACGCATACCCTATGCCCTGACCAAATCCGTTTCCACCCACAGCACCAAAAAGTTTTGAACAACTTGGTTCAAAACAAAAGCTTTTAAACGTTCTCTGATTTCTGATATCTGATTCAGAAACAAAACGGCATTATAAGACTCTATTAAAGCTTTTGCAATAAATTTTGCAACAATTTAATTTGTTGGAACTCGAAACACAGACACGATACACAAAAAAAAAACAACTTTCAGATTTCCATATTGGATGGTACTTTATGGCAATGAAACACAACAAATTTCATGATATTCATAAAGTGGTCTGTCTTCTGTGTGTTTTTGTTTTATTTCCCCATCCATAAACGAGTGCATGCATACCAACGAATTGCGAATTTGTTGAGCGCATGACGAAAATGGAGTACGTAAAACAAATACAATAAACGCTTGTGGCTTGCGGGATACAGTCTCTTTGGAAGAAGTAAAGAGAAATTTTTTTTCCTATGTACCAGTTTCCGTAGTAGGTATACACTGAGAAAAATTAAAATAACACCTAACTTTATTTTTGTCAAAAATTTAATAAGTCTTTTTTTTTTAACATAGAAACCGTACCTGTATTTCCCCTTTGCTATGTTTTGGGAAAATATATTTGAAAGGTTCCTGGTCATTTTGGCCCTGTCTTCAACATTTTTCAAGATCTGGTTCAACAGTGATGAAACTTATGTATATGAAAGGTCATAGGCTGTATTTCATTGAAATATAATATACCTACCTAGGTACCTAGTTCCTTTTAATTATTTTTGTTTCATTCTGAATAAGTACTTTTTTATAAAAAACAATAAAATATCAGTCTCGGGCTGGGTCCATACAAAAATGCAGTTATGATAGTTATCTGCACTCAATTTTGTATTCTTTTAATTCATTTTGTATTCATTCATTTCGTTTAAGATAATTTTCGAAACATAAAAATATTAGTGTTATGAACTTACCAAGCATATTATATTATAAACATGTGTTTGTCAAAACAAAATGCTAGTTTTTCAGAATTTTTAATGATGTTTACAACTGATATACATACCTACATTCATATTACCTTTTTTAACTACACTGAAAAAAAAGTCAACATACAAATAAATTTTAAAATAAAAGAATAAAGAAACAAAAAAAAATCAAAATAAATAAATAAATAAAAATAAAGAGGGAAAAACAAACTAAATAAATTATAAAGTTAAAGATACTTACAGTAACAATTATTTCCATGACTGCGCTAAAAAATTTTTTTTATAATTGAAAATACAGAAAAAAAAACAAAACCTACAATTGAAAGAAAGATTATAATAAAGTTAATTTTTTTTGGAAATTTTTTTGCAAAAGATAGGGTTACCACCCCTACCTGAAATTATTATTACATCTTTTTTTAATTTTTTAAAATTTTTTTTACTATTTTTATATATTTTTTTTTTTTGTAAACTCAATGTGTTAACTACAATGCTTGGCCAACAACAATAAAACAAAGATTGTAAAATTTTTTTGATGAAACTGATGTCGTTGATTTTTTCATTTCATGGATTCAACCTGCATCGGGTTTCTTTCTTTTTTTTGAATGATTGACGTTCTTATTTTTAGAAGGGAAGTTAAATTCGCAATTATTTGTGTTACATTGATTTTGAACATGATTTTTTGATTAAGATGGAGTCTTAAACCTGAAGCTTGAGGTGGAGGTGACACGCTACTGAAGTGTCGATGAAATGGTGAAGTGGTAAGCTGGTGTAATATCAGGTCTGGGGTTACTGCATAACATTGGAGGAAGCAGTAACCATGGTGGTATCTGTCGATACATTGGGTGGGTTAAATCCTCCGGAGAGCCAACAACATCATGGTCTCTCCCTCCCCCCCCCCCTATAGGAATCACACCCTTCTAATGGAACGGATTTGGGTCTCATTATTATATACATGAACCAACTTTTTTTTAATCTTTTCTCCGGCATGAAGTCGTAACGACAGTCCAGTGCTGCGGTAGCAAGCCGACGAGTCAGTTTGTGCAATGCAAGCATGCCACGCAACCGTAGCCTGGACGGTGGTATAGGGAGGAGAGGTCGGATTCCCAAATGAGACTAGTGGCCTTATATTTATTTATACCTCTACGTGGTAAGCCCTAGTCTACCGTTAGGGAATCCAGCCGACAACACCTCGGTTTTGTTACAGGTGGCGCCCAACTAGGTATTTTAATTTTATTATTTTAAATAATTTTGTCCATTTTAATCTAGTACCTAAATCTAATATGGAATATTTTTCCTTTTCCTCTTTTCAAACTTTTTGTATTAAAATTTAGTTCCTAAAATTTTAAATATTTTAGCTACCCATCCCTGTTTTTAAGGTAAAATGTATAAGTTAGTAGATGAAATTTCAAGCGCATTAAGATTTGTATTCCCCATGTGACAAAATAAATAAAAATATAATTAATAATAATAATGTCGCCATTATAAAGAAAATATTTACTTTGTTTGGCTGACACGATAAATACTATAGCACAAATACGCTTTCATTATATTAATTTATTGAAAAGTATGTATGAGGGGTATAATTTCAAAACTCGTCTATTCCACTTTTTTCAAAAATGAGTTAAGTATGAGAAAGTGTTCTCTGGAACCGCCCTGATCTAAGTATTTAGCTCAGATTTATCAAAACTTGAGCACTTCAAAAGTGGAGTTTTTTTTTTTAACTACACTATTCCTCTCAGTTGTTTAATTCAAAACTCATCTATTCCCATACAAACCCAATTTTGCACCAAAACTGTTCTTTTCCAATGCAAATCAAAGTAGCCGCTTTCAAAACTCGTTTATTCCAATGACATAAAAAAAGGCGAGAATTTTTTTAGATTTTAAAATATCCATAAGATTAATTTTATTTAATAACAATATAATTTTGGAGCGAAGTATATAAAACGAAGTTGAATTGGGAAAAGGGCGAAAGAAATTTAAATTTTTATTAGTTTTTTTAATAATTATAATTAGATACATTTTTTTGATCACTTTGAAGACTGAAGGTTCTAAGTTCTTTTTACAGGGTGAGTTATGAGCAGTGCACAAAAATGCTAGGGTATGTAGATTGGGTTGAGACAAGAAAAAAATCGTATGGGAGATTCCCCCTTGTTTAGCCGGGAGGGGAAATTTCCGAAAAATTTGTCTTAAAATGGAAAAAGCCAAAAACTTCTTCTTTCATTCTGTTTTTAAATAAATCTGTTCCAAGGAATAGTTTTTGAAAAATTAAAATTTCAAGACATAAAAAAAAACCAAAACCACCTTTTATTAAGAGAAACCATTATTCTTAATTTAACGAAGTTGGAAGTTTTAAGTTAATTAATTTATGAAGAACTAATTTCAGTCTTATTACTTTTTTTTAATTGGACTGAAAACTGGCCTGTCAATATTTTTGCCTTGGCCTACCCCCAGACGATGTTTATTGTTTATTTTTCGTTTAAGAAATCTTGCGGTTTTATTGTCTTAAGGCCCTAAAAAGTAGAACCTGTCAAAGGCTGCTGGCGGGTCAAGGTAAAAATATTGACTTTGAAAATTAATTTTTCAAAAACTATTCCTAAAAACCAATTTATTTAAAAACAAAATGAAAATTTTTCACAAAAGTATTGCACAGCATTGTGGATGAAGCCGTTGATTTTAAATAATTTTATGTATAGAAATAAATAATAAAAAAGTTAATTAAATCTTTAAAAAAGTTTTTTTCCTTTCAAAACTCCTTTATTCCTAAAAAGGTTGAATCAAAACTCAACTATTTCAATTGTTATTTTCAAAACTCTTGTTTTCTAAATTTAAATGATTTTTTATAATTTTTAGGTCTGACTGAGAGGTTTAAACCCAAAGGAAATAGATAAAGATAATTAAAACTTATAACATGGCCTTCAAATCAATAGCCAATATTATTTTAGCAACTTGTAACAGTTTTTTTCGTTTTACTCAAAATTCTCAAAAGTGGAAAAGAAGAGTTTTGAAATTATATTTTTAAGAAAGGACAAAATAAAAATAAACAAAGCCAAATTTCAGGAGCAAGCGCAATGCGGTTTTTTTTTTGAAGTAGGTATTAAGTTTTAATACACCTATTTCTTGGCTTTGCCATTCGTGTTACCCTAAATATATTAAAAAGTATCAAAAAAAGTTTAACCGTGTGATACATATCACAGCGTTAGCAACAATTAGTTTTCCAACATAACCTACATACATACATACATAAATACCTACCGAATTGTAAAGCGCACTATACACGATACAATTATTGTACCGATTATCCTTTGTATATGAAAACTATAGTACTCTCATGGCGAGTTTTTTTTAGGGTTGCCCGGATCCTGGTGGTGGCGCTGCAAAATGTGAGGTGTAAAATTCGATTTCGTGAGTCTTTTAGCATCGAAAATTGGTGGTAGGGGCAAGAGGAGACTATTTTTTGGATAATTGCATCCAAAAAATATCAATAAATATCATTTAAAACCTCCATAAGCTCTCCGCAAAAAAAAAAGAGTAAGGGTTGCCGGCATACATTAGATGTCGCCCCATTCGACTTCCACCATGAGAGTACTATAGTTTTCATATACAAAGGATTATCGTACAACAGTTGAATCGCATGCGATGATTGTATCGTGTGTGTAAACCAAAGTATCCGCTGTACTGAAATCGCCCCGTCGAATGCTCTCGAGTGAAAACGAGAGATTGCATACGACGGCTGAGAAGGAAATCGTACCGTGTGCATTGTATATGAATTTGAAGTTTTATATACAATGACCGTGTGTTGTATGTGACGGACGGATTATTATAATTTTTTCACAATCCAAAAATAATAACCTTATGAAAGAATGGGAGATGAAAATGAGGAACTTTTTTGACAGTTGATGAAAACGTGAGGTGTGTGTGCTCAATTTCGATATCGGAACCGATATCGGTACAACATAAGTCGGTACGACAGATTGTACCGTGTATAGAGCGCTTAAGATTTCAGAGTGAAAAAAGAAAAAAAATTAGTTTTCTTGGATCTAATTTCGGCATCGTTAACGAAAGTTTTGCTTTGGTTTAATAAGATGATGATGAGAGACCAATGTTTTTCTAGTTAATACTTTAAAGTTTAAATAATGTCTAGTTATTAAAATTAAAGAAAACAATTTTCAACAATGTTAAAAATTATAAAAATAAAAATTATTATTGTCAATTTTTAAATTTGTTTTTCAATAAATTTTTGTATTCAATTATTTTATTTGTATACATACATAGGTAGGTAAGGTAGGTATACCTTTGTATATATAAACTATAGTACTCTCGAAGAAGTCGAATGGGGCGACATCTAAAGTATGCCGGCAACCGTTACTCTTTTTTTTTCGGAGAGCTTATGGAGGTTTTAATTGATATTTATTGATATTTTTTGGATGCAATAATCCAAAAAATAGTCTCCTCTTGCCCCTACCACCAATTTCCGACGCTTAAAGACTCCCAAAATCGAATTTTACACCTCACATTTTGCAGCGCCACCACAAGGGTCAGGGCAACCCTAAAAAAAACTCGCCATGATAGTACTATAGTTTTCATATACAAAGGGTATACCTATTTATTCCAAAATATATTTGATTATTTCATCTTTCGTTTGTAAGCTCAATTTTACAGAGTGTGACATTTTTAAAACTGACAGTTCAACAATAATTTTTGCCACGTTTAAAATAATTTACTATTGAATTGAAAAAAAAAAGAATTTTAATAATTAAACCTACAAAAAATCGATTGTCAATTTATTTTTTGGTACTTTACAATATTTCTTATCACAAAAATAGGTAGGTTCTTACAAAAAACAAACTAATTTACCAAATGTTTTAAGTTAGGTCCTTCCAATAAAAAAAAAAACTATTAATCTTAATTTTCAAATTTCTTTAGGCAGTTTTTACCAAATGGTCAAAAAGGTTTGAACAAATTTATACATGTATTTATTAAGAAATAGATGAAGTATTCCAAATTATTAGGTGTGTTTTTTTTCAAACCCCAGTTTGGCCTGTTAAAAAAGATGTCTAGACTGAACCACACAATTCTGGAGAAAAAAGGAGTTTCCATACATACCTACCTACAATCGATAAAAATCGCTGGTGATCAATCTCTACCCAGGCATAGGTGAACCCCGAAAAATTTCTGGGCAAAGCAATGCCTTAAATGGCTTTATTGTTGCATTTAACAAAAAATTTGTTTACGCCACTGGTGTTTTTTAACACACAAATTACGGTTTTTAAAAACAAATCTGTTAGCCGTGTTTTTTCTGGTAAAGATGGGTGACAAGCGATAATTTCATACTTACATATTATCTATAGCTATATGTATGAAACTACCTATCAGCACATAAGAATTATTTGTTAAAGTGACCGGATACTATTTACCCATCGGGTACTGCTACATAATAGGTACCTCAGCGTTACCACTTCCCGAAAAAAAGTGGAAGTAGATTTGAAGAAAAAAGCGATTTTTTTTTTCGGGACTTATGTCCCACTTTACTGGGTATTACTTAACTAGATATTTTTTTTATGATCTTGTTTTTTATGACAAGAGTGAAATAGAGCAAAATTAAGTAGATTTGCATTTTTTTTTTTATAATTCTTAAAAAGAAGTAGATTTAAATGTTTTGGTGGTGGTGAGTAGAAAGTAATTTTATTTTTTTTTATTTGAAAAATTAAGTACCTAAATCTACTTCAATTGAAGTAAATTGGTAACTCTGGTACCTACATATACCCTAAGCAAATTAAAAAATCTTATACATGTAGGTATTCTCTCATGGAAGTTCAAATTATACCAAGTAAAATTTGAATACCTACAAACAATACTTATATCACCTCATCATATGAGTACCTATAGGTATGTAAGCCAATGAATAAATACATTTCGAAGTTTGAAAAATTCTATGTTGCATGTTAGTTACCTACCTACCTACTATTAAAGAGCTGGAAGAGAAAGAAAGAAGCAAGCAGGATTTTAAACCAACAAACAAGAAAGAAATAGGTAGGTATAAAGTTTAAGCAACCAAATATAGGTACGTCCCGCCAAACATTTCGTACTAACAAACCTAAAACGAAAAGTCGAAAAACAGCACAAGTATTATAGGTATCTTTATACCATTAGAGAAGGCCCTCATAACCACGCAACAAAGTCATATGCTATGCCTTATGTACCGTTGTTCTGCCATATCGTAAACTTTTCTTGATTTTTTTTACTACCTGTGCGGGACTGCGAGTGCCAGCTACAAACAGATACAATTTTAACCTGCTATGCTTTTTACTCATTGCACTTGCGTCTTTCACTCGTTCGTTCATTGCTTAGTTGCCGTACTTTATGCATATATACAAGCATATATGAACTTCTGTTTTTTGTCAATAAAAATGAAGCCGTTCTCTTTTCTTCGCACACACTTATTCATTCATTACTCATTGCACGCAAAAGCGAAACGACGGCCAGGCTAGCGAGTTTGTTTAATCTTTAATCAAATGTATGCGACAGAACGGTAAATTGCCATGTTTACGGTTTTTTGTGTTTCTCTTCTGTTTCGCATTTTTTTCTTCAATTTTTTTCATTGTTTCGATTGCGTTGCTGGTATAAAGTGGCAGTGGCACAAACGCACGGTGAACGAACCAACAAGGAAACACATAAAAAACAAATAACAAAAAAAAAAGCTTCGCCGTCGCCGCAGATTTGTTTTTCTCTTCATTCCACACAACGGCGGCGGCGAGCATGGCAAATGGCAAACAGACAAAGTACTGTTTGTTTGCTCAAATAAGGGGGTGTATATTTTGATATAAATATATCTATCTATGTGCTCGTTCCTCTCTGTCTCTGCTCTGGGTCTGTCTCTGTACTGTAGTGTAAAAGATACAATAATTGAAAAGATTGCGGAGCGCAATCCCAACAAATACAAGATCAAGAAAATTATTTAAAAGGAAGAAAAACAAAAGAAAATAATAATTTTTCTCTTCGCTATGATTATACTCCACATTTTTGTGAGTTCGACCACGGCAAGTACTCTGTGTCTGTAATTTTTCAGTACAAATTGTACTTTCAAGCGGTACGGAAGTGTTCGGAAGTTTTCGCCCACACATATACAATCTGTCTATAACGGGATAAACCTACATAAATACAAATTTCCATCATCTTATTCCCGTCGCGGCACATGGATAATGTATTATAATTCGTTGGATAAATATTCGACTTAACGGTACTTACCTATATCATTTTGACATTTCGGGAAATTCAATAGAAAATAATTTCCAATTTTCTACTAAAAAATATTTTTTTTCGTAACTTTATTAGTCAATTTGCTTTCCCGAAGGCAAATCCACAGATTTTCTTCAAGTAAAGCTACTTCAGATATCAACTAATTTCCCTTGCACCTTTTACATCTTCTGCTGGTGCTGTTTCCTCCTGAACGGAAAATTAAAGTGAACATATAATTCGAACAGAATCATATTCTCTCTTTGGTTCTCGTTTATGTATTTTTTCCAAAACATTCTTCGCCGCTCTTTGCAACACTACTTTGCAAAAAAAAATTACATTTCTCATAAAAGTGAGCTTTGAGAAAAAAAAAACGAATAAAGAATTTTCTGAACTTGAAAGGGAAAACACATTCGCGTTTCCATTTTGTTCAGCTCTGTGTCGTCCGGCGAAGAATATTCCTCATCATTTCTCATTCATTTATTCGTTTTATCAGACTAAGGAAGGAAAATCGAGTAAAAACAAGTAATTTTATAATTTTCTTTCTAAAGAAAATCCGTTTTACATATTTTTAATAAATATACATACATACATACCTAATTAAAGAAAAATAAACTTTCAAATGTGTTTTCTACAGTTAAATATTTATCTAAATTTCCACTGAATTCGCCGTCGTTTCTGTGTCGTCTGTTGTTGGTTTTTTTTTGTGAGAAATTTAACTTGGTTGTATTCTTTTTTTTATTTTGTTGCAAAAAAAGGATTCCACCGGGTGTGTTGAAGTTGAAGAAAACGATTTTCCAATTGGAAGGAAAAGCATCACGCCTGTTTGTGTGCGTGTGTTTTGTTTCTCCTTTCGTTCGTGTCGAGAAAGGAAAATTATCCTTTTCTTCGCCGTGGTTACGTGAATGCTAGTTTTTAATGTTTTAAATTTTTGAAACAGTAAATAGAAGAAAATTGCAATTTCATATAAAAACACCTATCTATCGTTCTCAATTTATATTTCAAGCGATGTTGTGAAATTTCATTTAATGTTTTACAAATCTATTTGTCTTTCCATATATAGGAATGTCCTCGTGGATAAATTGTGTTTTGTTATAAATATCTATTTTTAAAGGTAATAAAAAAAACAAAAGCATATTCCTCCCGTTGCACATATCAGCTGTTTTTTTTTTTGTCTGCGAATTGCAAGCCGTTTTAGTCCTTAATGTTATCGTGCGTGTGTTCAGGCGATTAAAAATAAAAATTAAAGGGAGGATAAAAAAAGTTATTCCTTCTAATAGATATACTAAATTTGGCAACATTGCACATATACATAATATGTCAAAATAAAAAAAAAAGTGTTTAACTGTTGGGTGTGTGTTTACTATTTTGAAATCAACAATAAACAATACCATTTTTCGTGCTTTTCTTAATACCTACTGTGAAGGTCGGCGCGTGGATTTCTAATTGAAAAAAAAACAAGCTGCAAAATGGCGACCATAATGGCTTATAATGGTGCTACCAACGGTAGCAGTGTTGGCGTTGGTGTTGGAGTCAGCTCTGCCGGTGGCGGAGGTGGGGGCAGTGACGGGCCACAAAATAAAAAAATTCGTACGGTCGGCCAACAACCTGGTGATCAAATTGATTCACATCAGCTTAATAGGGTAAGTTTTGTCTATCTTTTTAACTACCCAAGTAAATATACCTACCAAAACATCAAATTTTTCTTAGCGTCCATTTTATTAGAAAGTCCTGTAGGTATCTACCCAGGTACATATAAGTTTGCTTTATCAATTATTGTCAAAAGCCATAAAGAAATCTCTACAAAATTCATCCCTTAGTTTTTAATTCATTTGTCAGTCAGTTTTTTTTTTCTTTTACTACCAAAATTTTTGTTTTGAAAAAAGCAAAATCGATTTTACCCAAAAAAGAAATCGCGTTTTGCTTTCAGATGATAATACTATCCTCGAGTAGAACACAGAAGCATCATCATCAAGCAGCGGGAATCGAATGTGTAACATAGAACTACACATTCAGTATCTATGTACATACATTATGATGAGTCTGGCTGGTTGGAGATAGACCAGAAGAAGGGTGGATATTTGGCTTTAAGAGTAAAATTAAGGGTGAAATGTGGGTCCTCGAGTGATGGTTGACTATGATGATGATGATTATTGTGCTCAATGTGGGTGAGCGTGACAGTGTTGCAATCGAAGTTTTTTTTTTAACAAACTACGTTTAAGTAAATTAGGATTCCATTGAAATATCTAAATATTTACGTTGTTAGGTAGCCAGTCTTAATCGAATAGGGGCAAATTCTTAAACTCAAAACTTTCGAAATTATGCCAAGAAAATAATGCAAAAGTAGTAAAAAAAGGTATAAAATAATTTTTTTATAGGTAGGTACCTACATAATGTACCATTCTAACAAACTAAAAAAAAATACTTTTTTCTTAAAATTCCAAATAATTTTGATTTAATTTATTTTATACACCAGATTGAAAAAATGTGTAAATAGGATTTCCAAAAAAAAATATAAAAATAAAGTTTCAAATAAAAAAAAAAATGAGCAAAATAATGCATGAAGCCATTTTTTTCAGGAAAAGCAAAAAAGAGGCACCTTATATAGAAATGATAATGGTGTACTGTACATACATAATAAAGGTAATATCTTCCAAACTTTTCAAAATCAAGTGTCAGAAATGAAGTTTACAAACCCTAAATATCAAAGTTTACAAAAATGAAAACTGCATTTTCTTATTGTAATTTTGTAGAATATAGGAATAAATATTTTGTTATAAAAGTATCTACCTTACCAACAAAAAGGTATCTACCTTACCAAAAAAATTAAAATAACCACAGAATCTAAAATATTGATGCTGAAAAAATTTATTTAAGTTGATCGGTTGAGGAATTTTCCGTTCCCGAATTTTTAAGTTCAAGGATCATGTTCCTTGCTATTAAACACGAATTAATGTTCATAGGGACTGTTTCTTACGATTTTCATTTATAAAATAGTGAATCACACGATCTAAAAGTTTTGCATAGAACACCTATGTACCTACATACTTTTCAATAGAACTAACCGTTAAAATGTTATGGGTGAAAAATAATTTTTGAGGCCTTTAACCCCCGTAACAATTGTAAGCGGGCTCATATAGATGCTGATTTGTCAGTTTATTCAGAACTCCACATACCAAAATCCAGCTTTTCGGTCCACCGATTTACCATAATTGTACTGTTCTTATGATTAATATGACTTAATAAAGAAGAAATCGAGAAGTCATTTTTCAATCCTGTTTAGATCAAAGCGATATTGACCGAATTCATTTAAGATTCAATCCATCTTGTATGTAAATGGTAAATATTAGAAGAATTTTTTTTATCTAATATTATCAGAAACTGGAGTTTTTAATAATTTTAAAAGGTAGGTATACCTGCCTATGAGTTCTGCAAATATATTATTCGTGGAGGATTTTTTTTACAAAAAAATATTATGTGGATAGTTTGGAACCTATATGGTTATTATTAAGATATACGAACTAAAATAAGAATGAAAAAACAAAAAATGTAATAAGAGGTCAAAAAGTTAATTTAAGTTGAAGAGCTCAAACTTAATTTTATATTTTGTTTTAAGACCAGCATCCCCGCAACTTATTGTTTTTTTTTTTTAATTAATGCAATATTTTGGCCTTTATTGGCTTAAAATAAAGTTTTAATATTGTATAAAATTAAAAGAAATAATAAATACATATTGTATATAATTTTAAAGATAAGCGTTGAATGCAGAAACAGTATCAAAAGTGGCCGTTTAGTTGCAAAATATTTCTGAACTTGATCGCTGAGATCTAAAAAATATAAACTGCTACAAAACTTAAAATTGTGCAACTATGTAATTTAATAATAATACAAAATGATAACATACCTACTATTTCAAAAGAAAAAGACTTTAATCTATAGCTTAAAGTCTGTAAATTAAAAACAAAAACTATAAAGACACATTAAAACCACATTATAATAAAGCTTTAAAACAAAAGTCCAATCTCTTGCCATCTTTTTTTGTTTTACTTTTCTACGTGTGTATGTAGACAGGTATGTAAAAAAATGTGATTTTCAGTTCATTCGACTTCTTGTAAAAATTGTTTGCGGTAGAGAAATCTCATATCGGCCAAAATCGCATTCATTTAAAATGCCTAAATAAAACGTTATTTAAAGTTATGTGTCAATGAAAAGAGTAATATTTGTTTTTTTATTTTTTCTTTTATTTTCTATTAAATTTTTCCTACACTACAAATTTTCAATTTATTCATGAAATATCATGTTTTTTTTAGTTATAGGCCAAAGATGTTAAAACTATTAAATTTGTGTAGATGTGCAGAATATAACCAATACTATACATAAAATAAATAAACAAATAATCTATTAAATTCCTTATCTTCATACTAATTTCATGTTTTTCTCTGTGCAAGCCTTTTTTTCAAAAAAATTACAGTTTTTAATGTACATAAATGTACGTTTTGTTTTCAATCATATGTAGAATCTAATGATCAAGCAGCAAAAAAGGCGGTTTTGAAAAATTTAATGATTAAAGAAAAAGATTTTTTCCTCATGCTCAATATTGGTTTAAATACTGTTAAATTTAGCAGAAATTCTTTGAATTCACTGATTATCAATTAGTGTTTTACTTGTTTAGCTTAATTATTTTCAATTCCCGTATTTTCGAAGCTAAATCAAAATTAACTTATCAAACACGAAGTAATGATAATTAAGATTTTTCTTACGACTTTAGAATCTAAAGATTTTTCATTATCAACATTGATACTTTTTCAGTACCTACTAAATTCAACAAATATGACACAAAACAATGCCCTAGTAACCCTCAGTAACACTTTTCCAAACTCTTAATTCAACTTATCTAAAGAGTATACTACTCGCAGATAATATGCCTCTTCATTTATAATTTTTTTTCTCTCTGAAAAGCTAAGTACATATTCTGTTTTGCACTGGAAAATTCCATATACAAATATGATTTCCATGAAAATTTCCATCCCTCATCCACACATAAAGCATGCTAATGTCAAAAAACAATGTTAAAATTTATTTGTTGCATTACACTCTCACACCCTTGCTTGGATTCTACTTTTACATAAATTCCTCTTTATGATGGTAAAGCATCTCTTGATATCTCCAAGTTAAGCAGACAAACAAAAAATAAAAATGGCACACAATTTTCCACTTTTCCTGACGTTTCTGTCTCTGTCTCTCTCTCTCTCTCTCTCTCTTGTAGGGTGTCCTTTATGCTCTAGAGAAGCTTTAATGTTCTCATCGTCCTTTTCTTCGCCTTCGCATCCTCCTTCATCAACATTATGTAGCCATCGTCTATCATCTTTAGGATGAGGATTTAAACGTCGTCGTACAGTTGTCACTCAAACGACAACAAGAACAGCTACAACGAGGATGACAACGAAATGTCTCTAAAAACGTTATTTCCCTTAAACAATACATGGGGGGCACTTAGATGCAGTTTTGAAGAGCAGTCGTTTAACTGTGTTGAGTGCATAAAAATGCATCTTACACGAAACCACCTTTTCATCTTCACCAACCCCACAAAACTTCCTTCTTTTATAATCTACCGTTCTTCTAATTCAAAAGGGGTTTCTCTTGTTTTTTGCTGTTGTTTTGTTGTTCTCTTCCACTTTGCTCCTAGAATCTAGTAGTAGGAATAGCCCACATAAAAAATAAAACGAAATGAGTGAGAATAATTCCATTTCCACTTCACATACTTTTTTGCCACCCAAGTGGCATTGTACTTACCTGCATGGTTGATATTTGTTTTGCTGCTGCAACAGTCGGAACAAACCACCCACTCTTCCTAAAATGCGACCCCATTTCAGAACAATACACATCCACCACTATAGCAATAAAAATTTGTTGCATTTGCATGCTGAGCTTAGTTCATTCGAGTCGAGGTGAGCGTGGTAAGGACTTGTACTTGGAAATAGTGCCGACCGCCAAAGGTGGCGCGGCGGCGGCGCGAAGATGACGACTGGTTGCATTTGCAGAATCCTTTTAATGGACGCAGTACCGGTAAAATGGCAATACATTTTTTAACCATTATTTTTTTTTATTCCAGATTATCAAAATAAAATTTAACTATACAAGCGGAGTAAAGTCTGCACTGCTGATTTTTTTTAATCTTTCAATTATTCTGTTCGATGAAGCTTCAGTATTTCTAGGCTTTTGGGATGGATTCTTTGAATAAAAATTTATTTGAGAAGGGAAATAATAGAAACCGTTACATATATAGACACCAGTAAGAGGGTGGATGAGAAAATATTTTTTTAAAAACCAAGTAAAAAACTAAGGGTTAGTATTGGGTTTCAAAATATTCGATGTGATATTGAGTCCCTTACTCTATTAATACATTCGTTTTAATGATATAAGCCCTTGCATTTAATATATTTTTAATAATATCTAACATTAATGTTTTAAATCAACCCTTTAAGTGGAGTCTTAAAGTGAATCGGTGGAATGGGATAGATATATGTAACTTTATATTTTAAAAATCTTACTAATAATCTTGCTATGCATTAGGTATTATGTCGGTACTAAAATTATAAAACAAAAGCCTTTGATACACTTCTTAAAATTGCAGTCTTTACTATTGCATTACAGCATCGCTGGCAAAAGCAATTATATGCAATAACAAAATATAAATGTTGTTCTCTTTTCATTTTTCAATTTAAAATATTTAGCAAAACCTAAGCCAGCTCATGAAATGACGAATGTATCTAAATAAAAACATTTTCAAACAACTTCTTTTTAATTTTTTTTTTCATTGGATAATGTGAAATATTTTTTTTTTACCTTTGACGTAAATGAAGTCGTCTTTAAGTTGTTTAAATCCTTTAACCTAATAAAAAAAAGATCTGCTTATGCTTATAAGACTGAATAAAATATCCAATTTAAAAAATGCAAACAGAACGAATGAATTGGGGAACAAAAGAAATGCTGATTATATTATAGCTTTTATAAATAGCGCATGTCTATTGTCTATACGTATAGTAAATTTAAAAGAAAATTTTACATTTTAGGATAAAGCAAGAGAAGAACTTATTGTTTATTAAGGTAATTATGTTTTATATATATATAAAACAACTACAACCGCTTTAAGGTTACCTTTTTTGTAGAAATTAAAACTAAACAAAGCATGTAATAAAAACTTGAAATTACTAAAATTTAAATTTAGAATTTGAGTGTGTATCTAAAAGTGTTTTTTGACACAAATTTTAAAAAGATCTCTTAGGATATTTGCTTAAACAAATTGCATACCAAAAACATAATTAGTTAAAAAAATTGTAGTACTGGTTTTTATTTTAAAAAAAGCTTTTTTTGGCTTTTCGACAGTGAATTTTTTTTTGACAAAAAAGGACCCGACAATATTTCTTGACAGCTTGTTCGAAGACGTCAAGCGAGAATTTTCTAAATAAATTTGATAAAAAGAAAACAACTTTGTACAATAAACCACATTTCTAAGAGGGGTGGTTTGATGATATTTGACGGTCGTCTGACTGGAGTTTAAAACAAAAATATTTTTTTGGATTATATAAAAAAAAATGTCAAAATCCTGAAATTGAAACTATTACAAATGCACGACGGTTAATTGCACCAACTATTTGTTTTTGAGTTCATTTTACCCCATTTTGGGGCGGCGGCGGCGCGGCGCGGCTATCAAGTATTATTATTATGCAGACATGAATTTGTTTAGGAAAAAGACGAATTCAATTTGCAAAACGACGAATTTATTTTGGAAAAGGACGAATTAAATTTGCAAATGGACAATTTCAATGTAAAAAAAAACTGTAGGTACTCGTATGAGCAAATTTTAATCAATTTTTGTTTTAGACAATAAGAAATTTTTTTTTAAACTTTCTGCTATACTAAGTTATTGTACAAAATTATTTTAAGTAAAACAATTTTTTTAAAACACTTATGTAAATGTATGTTACTGCACTTACAACATTTATACATACATACACGTTATTCGACAATACTTATCTTCTCCTCCTAGCAGTGGTTTTTTTTTAAATCTTTTAATATTGACATGTTATAATAAAGTTTAATTCAACAACTTAACCTATCTTATATCGGATTTGGCAATACATATTATTTATTTATTTTGCTTAAATGAAAAAAAAAGAAAATAATCTACTGTTAGCTTTGAGCTTCTAGAATTATTACTTTCCGTTTTCCTCATCATAATCGTAAATTGAGTTATTGCTGATAAATTTATCATTCAAAAAGCAATATTTTCCCTCTCAAGATTGCCTATCTTAAATTACTAATAACTCTTCCAACACTCAATTAGATCCAATTTCAAATAACAATCACTCGTCTTAACTTGGAAAACATTTTTCTTTCACAAAAGATACGCATCATACATATATTGTATAAATCTGTAAATATGTAGTAGATACAACTTTCTCATAAGGCTTAATGATTCGCTTAATATGATTTATCATAAACTGTCGAACACTCGAAACACAAACGATAAACTTCTATAACACATAATAACCTAGGAAAAATAAACTATCTAGATCATGATTCAATATTTGTATCGTTTCCTAGTTTTTCTTTAGTTTTCCTTCAAATATCCCATAACGAACTAATTTGTTAAAACTTTTGTTCTACTTTTTTTTCTATTGAGAACTTACTCCAATTTCAAGTAAAGTTTTTGATATTTACTCTTTTCGGTCAGATTTGCTGAAAGGGTAGGCATAACAATAACAAAAAAAAAAACAAAAAAAAAAAACAACTAAGAAAAAATCAATTAAAATGCAAATGAACAAATTTTAAAATGGATAAGCAGAATGCGGCAAGAGAATGAAGAGATGTCAGGAAAATTTCAACACTTTTCTGTCCCTTCGTTAAAATGAAATACAGGACCCCTGTCAGCTGAATTTCTACATGCATCGTACTTTTCAGGTTTGAGGGGAAAGATGAAGAAATCATGTGGTGGATGTACCTCATTCAATCTTTTTACATTAGACTCCAATGTAAAACATAAACAATGAGAAAATTGTCGTTGTTGGAGAAATTCAGGAGTTACATACATATACGTAGATGGTTAGATGGAATGATATGAAAGCCAGCATGCATCATTTTTGATCTTCTGCTTTAAAACCCGTTTTCTTCAGAAATTGTTAGTGTGAAGTTAAGTTAGCGATACAAAATTATCTTACCGTTCGAAAATTGTTTGGGTAGATATTTTGCCATTGATCAGTCGTAAATTATTTTTTAAATTTCGTCAGCTTACAGTGTAAAACTGCTAACTCGCATTTTGCATATTCTGCAAAATGGAGTGTATTTAATTTTTAAATAAACTGAGAAAATATTTTTTGACAGCTTTTTGTGAATTTTTAAGTAGTGGTCCAGTATAACGAATCCCGATATAACGAATGATCGATATTACAAACACTTTTTTCAAGTCCATTAGGTTTTCTATATTACGAACAAATAACGAATTTCAGAAAATATAAAAAAATATCTACTAACATGTACATATGTATGTACATATGTTCATGATAATAATAAAATTGGAAGATACATGCACAATTTACTATTACACAAGTGTTTTTTTCGCTTGCTTATTTATGTCCTATGTATTCGTCTCCGTGTAGGTAATCTGTTGCTCCATTCGATATGCACAAAACTAACAGATTTTATTCCCATTTTTTGGCGTCTGGAATATTTTACATGGTTTCTCAATTTCATGTCTATTACATTCAACACCCAAAAAAACAAATACATATTAGCGATTTTCTTTTCTTAAATGTGAGGAGGTATACAAATATTATCTGTATATAATTTGAATAAAACTAATAAGTCTAGTTTCCTCAAATGTTTCTTTATATACCTATATAAGTGAAGTTAAATATTTTTTTTATTCTACTAAGTGAAGTACATATATATTTAATTTTTTTATGAAGTATGAAATAAAATAACGAAAAATACAATTGTATGTACTTTCTATTTACCTAAAGATTTGTATGAAAAAACGTTTCGATATAACGAATTTCAGATATAACGAATTGACTGGACATAATATAGTTGGTTATACTGGACCACCACTGTAATTACAAATAGTAAAAATAAGAGGAAGGCTATTAACGAAGCATAACATATGTCGGTGGATGTTTTCTACTTTTTTTTGTTGTTTCTGCTCTCCTAAGTTTAAATAGAGTTATTAAATTATCCTCTCAGAAAGAAGTCGAACGAAAAACTCCAAAACATAGAACTTATTTTACGACAAATTACTAAGCAGTTAGCCATTGACTATAAAAAAATTGTAAATTTATATTCTTAGGTCACGAAAATGGTAACAATTTATTCATAACAAAATTGTCTAATCTTCTATTCTTTAAGTGGCTCTTCGCCAACTAAACTTATCAAATCACCAAAAAGAACGTTAGAAACATAGAACAATGAATTCCTTAATGTAACAGTAATACATATAATCTAGATAAAAAATAACTGATTTATGAAATGAAAAGCAGGTAATCTGATTTTTTATACCTAAAAAAGACTATGAAAAACTTATGTCTAAGTTTTCGGGAGGCAAATACCCTGGTGAAATCTGATATTTTGAAAAAAGCGAATTGATTCATATCTGCGAAAGCATTGCTATTAAAGGAAAAAATATGAATACCAAAACTATATTCAATATTTTGCAATCTGTTTTTTTAAAAAATATTTTTACATTATTGATTTTTTTTTTGTAAAAATGAACACTAAATTTCTAACAATTTTATGCATTTTTGAAGTAAATGCCGCACCGCAGTCCAAAGTTGAAGGTTAAGAAAGTTTTTAATGGAGTAAGTAACCACCTATACAGATCCAACGTTCTACAAATAACTCCAATCTTCTTCATTTATCGGTGGCGGCTATTGACGAAATCTCGAGTGGGATCACAAATCTGCTACTCTACTGCTTTACCTTAAGCTCTACTTGTGGGATTGACATCAGAAAACGTCGATAAGCCACCGGTTTGGGATTGTTCTGACGCCAACTAAATGCCGGTGTAATTGCACTGCTTGATTCATCCAGGACTTTTTGCAATTGCCTTTCTTCCGAGATAGTGTTGGAATATCGTGTGATATTGCCTTTTTGGGTTCTCAGGGGTTCTTCGTTTTACATGACAGTACCTGCTAAGTTAGTCATGCTGTATTTTGTTCAAGATGGTATTTTTGACGTGAAGGCTTCCTCAGATGTTCTTGCTTCTTAATCGATCAAGCTTTGTCACTTCTGCTGTCATGCGAAGCATCTTCTTCATTTCCCATCAATTTACTCTCATAGCTCTTGTGCAAGGTGCAACCCATATCAGATTCCGTGGTTGTCGCCTGTCTGTCAATTGCTTTTTCCAAATCAACCAATACAATACATATGCACAATTGCACATCTCAATTTTGAGTATCACCCTTCCCAAGAAAACTTTCCCTCCACTGATTGTGCGTTTTGCCCAATCCCCTTCCTTTTTTAGAGTTTTCACCGCAACAACTTCTCCGAACGTGATGTCGGCAACTCCTTCGTTGCTAGGTGCAGCTGTTGTAAATTAAAGCCTCGGAATCTGTTTGTTCTAAAGTGTTTTTCTCTTATAGCAATATACATGGATCAATTCAAGTTTTATTTAAATGGTGTATTTCGCCAGAGCCATGGCTTCCCAAACACTTGGACTTTTTTTTAATAATTAATACCTGAAAGAGTACAAAACAAATCTGCTTTCTGCTACTGTATTTCGTTCCACAGAAAAATGAGGATTGATTGCACTACCAACTAATTGACGACAGAATATATAAATAAAGGACATTTTCTTAAATTCATTTTGCTTTACTTTTCAGAAAATTCTAAAAGATTCTTTTCTTGTCTTGGCCTTCAAAAAAAATCAATTATTTCTGTTAATCTTCTAGAAGACAGGAAATTTTCTATCTAAAAAAAAAGAAAGCTTCCCGCCAACAGGAAGTTCCTCACTAACCCTGAAGATCTTTCTCTCAATCCCCATAATAAGCAAATAGAAAAAAAAAATTCATTTCACCAAATCCACATTGTATCAAAATCTAATATAGCAATTCAATGCACGGAAATGAAAGTTGAAACGAATATTCGAAATCAAGACATAGTAGCACACAAAATCAAAACCATGCACATGCACAATGTTTAAAGTCAAAAACAACAATAACTAAACAACAACAAAAAAAAAAAAAACGGAAAAATATCGAACGATCCCAAAAGTTCGAACAATAGCTATCCCAGAATGTATACAACACAAGGTATCTTCACGAAAGCAACTTCCCCTATATAAGATTCCTTTAGGCCAAATGCAAAAATAAAAACAAAATGTCACGAATAAAGGTTCCCCTTTAATTGCTTAGATTTTGGGCAGCATAAATAGTTTTAGAGATTCGAAGAAATGTAGTTATTACTCGAACAATTTGAATTCTTTTTTTTAAATTTTTAAATTTTACTTCGGTTAGGAATGATATATAAAAAATATGTATACTCCCCAAAATCCGCAAAAATTATTTCTCCAATCGAGAAATAAATACATACCTACATAATTATATTATATATGTTATGTATATATCTACCCACATACATAGAAGACCAAACAAAAAAATAAATTGTTGTGGAAGTCTAAATAAACAAACTCTCAAAACCAATAAACACAAAAACCTAGAATCGAGAACCAGAATTTAGGTCGCAGTTGTTTGCCTTTGGAACCAAATAATTATTGCTTTTTACCACCCCAAATTGATATCGACCACGATGCTGTAGCCGTTGCGTTGATGCTGTTGCCTTCTCTGCCCCCATAAAGTGTCTTCATCTTTATCTTCACATATCACATTGGACTATAAAAAAAGAACTTCGTAGCTTCTCACGTCCATCAACTTCATTCATCTATCTGTCGTTTGCAAAAATCGATAAAGGTTGCGTGACGTTTTCGTTTTTTGTTCTTCTGTAAGCTTGATAAAAGAGCTCAAGTACAATAAAAAACTAACTTTTCTAACTCTGAAGTCTTGAGTTGCAAACACTAGTTGCTGCACCAAAATCCACTAAAACTTATCAGCCCGATATATTCGTTTGATTTGCATCGATTTCCTTAACTGTTTTCACATGTTCACAGTCTTAGATAGCGGACGTCAATTACGGCCTGAGATAGCAAATTTTACTAAATAGAGTCTAATAATTGCAGCCTGAGATAACAGATGATACAGCAGATAAATTACAATTTGGTGCAGCAGATGTACATATCTAACGGGAGCAGGTGAGAATTCTGGTTTTCTGTTCGGTCCAAGTTCTGTTTTTTTTTTAATACTGTGGTCAAAATTCTGTCTAGTCGAAATTCTGCATTTCAAAATTCTGGCTGTCCAAAATTCTGGTTGACCAAAATTCTGTTTTGACTTAACAAGAGAGATATTCATTTTTAGAAAAGAGGTACACAATCCGCAAAGAAACTATAATAAATTTAATATTAGTATACCTAAACCAAAAACAAGGACGTTAATGACTCAATGACGAAAACATAAATTAATTTAAAGAACGAGAGAAAACAAGATAGAACGATATCATTATGTATACAAATATCATATCATATGATTTATGATTTCATTCTTAAATTATAAAAATATTTAAACCAGGTACCAACATACATATTTTGTTATACCTTTACTGTCTAATACTAGAGTATAAATAGTAAGCATTTAGAAAATAAAAAATCGTCTCAAATATGTACTGTATGTATTTTATAACCATGTTTAATTACATAAGTAATATTCCATTAGAAGAATCAATTTTAAATTTAAAAATTTATTTATTAAAAATTCTCTAAATCTGTTTTAAAAGAGAAATCGTTTTGATAATGTAAAAAAGTGAGCACTTTACACTTTACAGAACGATTTATCTTTTACAACAGATTTACAGAATTTTTAAATACAGAATTCTGAAAAGCAGAATTTTGAAAAACAGAATTTTGACATGCAGAATTATGACCCAGGCAGAATTTCGACTAAAACCTGCAACTAACTATATCTGCGTTAAAATATAGGCTTCACTTTCACTTCTTGATCATAATTGAGGCCGTGAGAGCAATAGTGGTGTAACCCATAAAATTCACTTTAGAGTTACGAGAGATTTAAGAAACAGGGTTTCTTTAAACATTTTTTGTATTTTACCTTCGACATTTTTGATTAATCTTAAAACGTAGAAGAGTTTGAAAAAGGACATACTTTGTAGGGCAAGCTTTTTTTTTTTAATTCAACATTATTTTGGAAAAAAAAAGTGGGTTACGCCACTATTGCATTCATGGTTTTCATTAAAAATAAAGAAAAAAGAAAGGTTACGCCAAATTTATTATATTATTTTTTTATTTCTTTCATAGTTCAATATTTTAACAACAAAAAATTATGTGTACATTTTTACTTATTTTTTAAAGATTTTATTCCCAGTCTGATAAAACGTCAAATTTTTTCAATTGGAGCACCTATTGACGTTTTTAAATTATTATAAAAAAAGTGATGGATTGGTGGTATAAATTGAAGGAGCTCTATTAAGTCTTTCTTTTTCTATCATTTATTTTAGGTTCCTCAAGCTGGTTGAGTTTTTTAATATCCACGGATTGTCTCTTATTTACATTTACCTCTTCGAGTAAAACATCAATTTCATTGGAATACTTATAAAAAATTGAAAATGTTTTATTTTTTTCGAAATGTAATTACTGAATTTCAAGTCATTCAACCTTGGAATTGGAAATGGACATTTTCCTGTTTGTGATATTTTCTTCCAGAGATTTTGAGTAAAAAAATCAGATGAAGTCATTTTCAAAATTTCAAATGGGTTTCCCTTTCTGGCCGAGGAAATGACATTTACCCAATCATTTGGGACGAAGATATCCTTATAAATTTTTTTATTCTTCTCTATTAAACCAAAATCTAGGTCAGATAGCAAATAGGAATGGCCACTAACTAAAAATTTATGGTGCATTTCTTTAACCACAAAATCGGGATGGGATACCAAAAATTGGCACAACAGTGAAAGCCCCACATTCGACAAATCGACAGAATACATAATTTTTTTACAACATCCTATGTACGTTTTTTAAAGAATGCATAAAGCAAGACCCAATTTCTTGAGGTCCCCTTGACGCTGTAAACTCATCCCAAATATACATCTGAACTTTTTCACTGCCCATATTATGTATACCAAAGCAAATGGTCTCAATCTGTACCAAAGCAAACAGTTTCTAAGAGAAGTATGAAGGTTACGCCACTATTGCACTCAAATTATGATCAAACTAGAAAATGCAATAACACCTTTTTGAGTGCCATCTGGTTTTGAGTGTAGATAGCTGCATAAGACTATTTTTGTATTAAAATAGATATATTAAGGGACCCATTTTCATGAAAAACTCATTTTTGACAAAAAGTGGGTTACGCCACTATTGCACTGACGGCCTCAATTTATTGTCGACTAATCAGGAGAGAAGTGCAATGTTTGGGCTTATGTACGGTTGCACTAAGTATAGCACGATGATGCTGCTTTATTTTGATTTGATTAAAAAAGTTTGATTCCCCAGCCTCTTCATGTCAATAGTTAAAAGCAAAGCAACCAAATTTGAGCAAATACAAAATACCTAAAGACACAGTCTGGTATGCAAGACATTGAACTCATTAATAAAAACCATAATTGCTAAACTAAAAAAAAAACGTCTCTGAAGTTGGCAAAACATTTATCACCTGGACTTAAGGGACCTTGAAAAGAATGTGCATTTTTTTGAATTTCTATTTTCCGATTTTGCAGTTCATTAAATAGTGGATGTAATTGCCAGTCCTGCTAACTTTACTGTGAAGTTCACAGTACATGCCTTTTTTCACCAACCGTTTGGGCATTTTTATTTTTTTTTTTATTTTTGCAGTTCCAGAAAACGTTATGTCCAAAATTTAAAGTCTTACGCTGTGAAGTTTTTAGTATATGCTCTTCTCTCAGCAACCGCTAGATAAAAACTTGAATCAAAAAATCAAAGTTTTTAAGTCCTTTAAAAAAATCATACCCACGATTTCACTGTAAAGTTACTGTAAAGTAAGTGTAAAGCAGTACACACACATTTCTCGTGAACCGATCCAGCTTGAAACTTCTTATAGAGCTCCAAATTTTAAGTTTTTGATCTTTTTTTGAAAAAACTTCAATTCAAATATCATAAATATGTCCACCAGAAAGTAAGCAATACATACCCTTTTCTCAACGACCGACCTATTGAACTATGAACTTGAAATATGGCTCCAAATTTGCAGTTTATTTCAAACTTCAAGAAAATATAAAGTTCATATTTTGAAGATCTTTAAAAAATCGAAAATATCATTATTTTGTAGTTATAGTATAGCATAGTTTTCTCAGCAACTTAGGCTCAATTTATTCAGTCAAAGTTGAATATAACTCGGGGATTTTTATTTTAAACTTGAGAAATTGTTTTTATTGACTCGAAGTTAACGATTTCAACTTTTGATTTGTTCAACTCCCCAAAAAAGTAGAATTTAGTGAGGAAACAGTGAAGTTGTGATTGACTTTTTTCAACTTTAGAAATTCAAAAAAATAAATAAAATAATTACTTCAAATCAGAATTCTTACATATTTGTATATCCCTATTATGTTCGAATTTTTTTTTAATACACTCTACTGAAAATCAAAAGTTGAAACGGACATATCTGTCACAAATATCCCAAGGATTTTTTAGAAACTGTAAGTTGGTCAACTTTAGAATTTCAGCTTTGGAGTTAAGAGTTAATATAGTGAATAAAAGCATTTTTCAACTTTCCCTTCAACATCGGATTTGAAATCAACTCTAAGGTTGAACAACTCTGGATTTTTCAGCAAGTTGAGCAATAGTGAATAAAATCGCTCTAAGTGTGCTAGGTACTTGAAATAAAGCTCGAAATTTTTAATTTTTGTGTTCTTCAATAAAGATAAATAAGTCGTCTTTTAAAATATGTCTATACCTTACTTCATAAATACTCCACAAAATTAGCATCAGTACTTGCTCATTCTCAGAAACTGCTTAATTCAATGGTAATAATATTATTAAATGAAAATTAATTATAAAATAATATAATTTTTCATTAACTTAAATTTATAGCTTGCGCTTCCATTGAATTTAAAATATTAATAAGTGTTCTTAAATATTGTAAAATAAATTTTGTTAAGCCTTTACTTAAAAAAAAAGGTTGTTATTTTCAATGTAAAACTTGTATCAATAGTGATATTTGTAGAATAAATCTGCATAAATATGGTATTATTAATTCTTTTTTGGTTTGGTTATTCATTCTTAATGCAGTTTTTCAAAACCTTCCAGATTTAATTACAAAACAAATTGCTGCATTTCTATGCCCATTTAGTATTTTTTGTGGTCCTAAGGTATTGGTTATGCGTATGTTGATATGATCCAAATTTAAAAAAGATAAGTCTTAAAAACGACATAAAATATAGATAGTTTAAACTATGATTAGTCTAACCATAGCTAAATTATTCGGCCTACGAAATAACTCCCAAATGAACTAACTCTTTAAAATTTAAGAATTTTTTGTCTGCTTGCATCTTTGAATTGCTGTAAATTATTCCTCATTTCAACTAAACAGCCCACTATGTGGCACTGACTGTGGGGGAGTTTATCTATTATACTCTCATTTTCTCACTGATTGTTGATTGATATGCGAGACTTTCTAAAATTGAGATCAATTTGAAGTGTGTATTTTTTGACACACGGTCCGCAGCTGCATTGAATGTTAAAGTTAACCGCCCCACCCGCCGAAGCTTGGTTGGTGTCGATTGGGCCATGTTTAACAAATGAGTTTTGTCTAATTTTTGATGGCGGCGGCACTGTCAATCAGTATTTTACGATCAAGTTGTTATTAAATTGAGTGTGTGCATTTATATACCTAAATATAAATATCTATGTATCTAATACATGTACATATGTATGTATATACATAAATGTATGCATACATTTATATTATCTATGATCTTTTGTGTTTTGTTGGAAGTTTTTTGTCGCTTGACAAAGTTTGAATGCCTCAATTATTAAATTTTTATGTTAGTTGATAGGTACATTGGGGCAATATTCATATAATCTTGATAAGAATTGTAGGTGGTAGTAGGGCATGAAATATGAGGAGAGACAATTCATTTGTTTTTTTGAATAAATATCATCAGCATTGTACCTACCAGTTTTTTGCACTAGACTCTCTAAATAACAAACGGTGTCAATTATTTACTGTCAAATCTAACGAACGCATGAACAATTTTACATGAAACCCCCAATAATTTTAACATATTTTTAAAAATGAACAAAACATTGTTGTGTGGCCGAAATTGTTTAATTAGGCTTCAGGAAAAGACTTTGCAATCGCAACCATCAACAAAGCTAAGCTTTTTTTGAAACATGAAGTTTAAAACATTTCCGATCTCAGTTGGTAAATCCATGTATTTATTTCGCAGCAAACCATTCACAAATACCAAATATCCGAAAAAAATTAAATATTTTTTTAGTTTCTGATAAAATAAGCATACAAATAAGTAAATGCAAAAAAACTGAAACATTTTTTTTTTGTAATTGTAGCTCAAATTGCAAGAGTTCTGAAGGACCATGACATACACAAATTCGTTGGCTTGAAAAGTATGCCCCCTATAATAGTTCTGAAGAGGTGTTCTTCTACATTGACAAAGCCGCTGTTTAAGCTTTTCCATTTATCCTACTCTAGTGGTCTCTCGAGAGAAAAGTGGGCATGGCACCTAGCTCGCATGAGTGAAGAGGAACCGGCTTGGCAAGTCCTTTGTGGTACATTCTATGGTAGACATCAGCCCATGCTTGATGACTATTCTCTTTGCGAACGGATAGGAAACTGCATTTGTCCAACTTGTCCTTAAAAAAAGCGAATTTTCTTCACCCTCAAATTACAGACCAATTGCCAATTCAAATTCAATTCAATTTTCAGCTCAAGCATTATCTCGATAAACGGGGAGAGTATGATAACCGGGGCGCCGAAAAATGATAACGGATTTTTGTACAACACGGCAATACAAGCATTTTTTAATATGAGAGGGGGGGTCTATCTATCTCGGTTTAGGCGGTAGGGGCAATTTAAAAAATATGTACGTTAAATGGAAAACAAATTATTAAAAAATAACGGTAATACTTACAACTAAGTTTTATACATTTTTTTAAAGCCAACACTTCTGTCTATTAGCTAGTTTTTGAATCAAGTCAAAACTATGCATGGTTTTTGAAAAAAATGCCCCTCAAGTTAGTAGACCAAGGTCAGCAGAACAAACTTTTTTTGATGGCATTAATTAGTGCTTAATTAATGCTTTAAAGTGCTCAAAAAAAAAAAAATTTGTGCTCCAATAGTTTTGGAAAAAATAATGTTCTGGAAAAACAAAAAAAAAATTATTTTCATATATGTATGTACATATGTAGATATCTATGAAAATAAATTTTTTTTCATAGATATCTATGCTCTATTTCGTCTTGTATGTAAATGATATATACTTATATATATATGTATGTATGTACATACATATATTGCTAAACTATAAAAAAAAAGTTCTGCAAAAACATAGCGGCATAGTATCAAAATGATAAGAACACATCAAAAAGTACGACTGCTCCACTTTTGTTGTAACTCAGTGTACATACATAAGTAGGTAAACTCTGAAATTATACCAAAAATATTGCTTGTTTTTTTCATACGTATTCAAATTTCAACTTACGTGATGTGAATGCATAAAGAAGTAGGTACCTATCAATTAATTACTCCATCATCTATAAAAGAATTCCCTAAAATTTTGTTCATCATACAACAAAAATCAACTTTTAATCAAAATTAAATTCCATTTGAAGCATTAATGCCTGCAGACATGTCCACTTAAGCATCAAGAGGCTTATTAAAACCAAAAAGAAAAAAAAAACACTTAAGGAATCAACTTTTTCTTTAAATAAAAAAATCTATGAATTCTCTTCTTCTCTTCTTATCTATATTTGTTTACATCTTTGTACCTTGGAAAATAATAATATTAAATATGCCCAAGCTTTTACTGTACTTTTTATACCTACGTCAACCTTTTTTTGAAATTTGTGATTTATGCGTACGAACCTATACTTTAGTATAGTTAAAAATCTTAAGCATAAACATAAAAGATATGCCTTCATAATGAACCACAATAATAAAAGAAAGCAAATAAAACAAAATTAACAATTATACCTCTTCAAAAATTAAAAAAAAAAAAAAATTAATTACTTTTTATAAAATGAAACCTAAAAAATTTACAAAAAAAAAACTCACATACATAGCTCACTTAACATTGAAGAACTGTTTTTCTTTGGTATTTCTTAAATAATAGAAAAGACCTGATGTATGATTTTTTCAACATTTAATTGTTTCCGTTCTAAAAAAAAAATAAGTACTCGTAGTTAGGTTGGTAGGTACATGAATTTTGTTTGTGAGGTATAGTTTCTTCTTTCGGTCTTATATTTTAAGATCATCAAAGGGTTGTCACGCATCAGTTAACAACATTAAAGTGTTTAAACGGAATAAAGGCGCATACACACGTATGTATGTATTTACTTCTCATTTAAAAAAAAGTCACTCATTCAAAATTTTCTTATTAAATTCAATGAAAGATATGAACCAAATAGAAGTAAAGAAAATATATGTAGGTAAATACATAGGTACAACATGCACTCATCGATAAAACATATTCATTTGTTCTTAAAAAGCCCTAAAACATTTTTGACCAGTGTTCGAATAGCACTACTTGTAAAAAGGGATTTTTTGTTTTATTCAAATTTGAATACATATTACACTATGCACATACTACATATTATGTACATAGGTATATAAATAGTTTTTTTTTTCTTGCACAGAATTTATGTTTTGTATATCATTTCAACCTACGTCTTTACATAACCTAACCAATAAACTTAATTATTTACTCTTGCCCTTTCGTGCTACTTACTTTTAGCTGAATTTAATTTCAAAACCAAAAAAAAAATATATATGTAGGTAGGTATTTTTCTTCATCCAACGAAACTTTTGTTTAGTGTTTCATCTAAAATGCAATCGATCGATATTTCAAAATAAAAAAATGCGACTGCTTTGCAATAGAGAGTGACACACCAAAAAAATGCCCTCATGATGATTCATTTTCAGGTATATCTTATCTGAAAAAAAAATATAAAAAGAAAGGTGAAAATAAAAATAAAACCACGTTCGCTCAGATAAACGAATACTTTATTTTTAGTCTTAACCTTATTTATGTATATGTAACATACGTACATACGAGTACATATACCAAATACATTGTAAAATGAATGCATTTTCTTATCTTGAAATTGCAACCACAAATACTTACTTAACTGCAGAGAAAAAAACAAAACTTTGAAAAAAACATATTAAACTACTTTACTTAGAAATCTTATTAAAAGCAAAAAAATGTTTGCAAATACATATTTCTATAGAAAAATCGAATTGATTTAAGGAAGAAAACCTCATTGAAATTTAATCAGATTTTCGTATTATTTTAAGAAGATTACTATTAAAATGTACATCAATAATAAGAAAAACTTATTATGTTAAAAAGCTTACTTATTGATATTACAATTTTTGCAAATGCAAAGCTAATGACAGACAGAAAACTGTTGTTGTCTCTATCCTTCAACATGAATAACTTTTAACATCAGAAGTTTTAATTGCGAATTGGCGCAACGGTAGTGTAGAGGTAGGAATCGGTGAAGGTCCCACTTTCAATACTCAGAGACATAAAAAAAACTGAAATATATTTTCTTTTCTTTGCTAAACTTTTTCTTGAATGAAAACCAAAGCATAAGTTTTTCTTCTATTTTATGTGGTTCTTTTTTCTCTGCGTACCTTTTTTTGTCAATATTATGTTTGTATGCAGTATATTTATTTATGCATATGTAGGTACCATACACATTTCACAATGACTGAATTGCATAACTGCACAAATGTAAAAATGTTACTAAATGTTTATCTTAGTTGAAGCAGGTAGGTTAAGTTTAACGACAGATAGGGTATAAAAATAAAATATTGTGTACACTCTGAGTCCATAAATTTATATCATTTGTTCTAACGGAACGTAATCGTTTAGGCATTAATTTTCTCTTCTGTGAGTATAATTGCTGTTGTTTTGAAAAACACATGAAAATTATCCCTTTTATGAATCCCTGGAATGTATGGAAGATATTGGAACCTACTATTTATTAGTCAAATGTTCACTTAAGCTATTACGACCCAACTTATTCAATTCACATTTTATTGATAATAGTAAATTTAATAAAACTGAATGAAATTAAACTTAGTAAAATGTAAGAAAAATCAAATTCTTTGACATAATTCAAGCGACTCCAAGTGTATAAGTAAGAGTGGTTAAGAGTAGATAGGTGTACTATTATATTAAAAAGTAAAATCGATCGATATTATATTTTAAACTAAACCCTCCCCTTTACAACTACATATAACTTCACTCACCCCATCAAGATAAAATTTATTTGGTATTATAAATTCAAGTCGGAAAAGGGTTGGAAATAAAATGGATGGGTGCGCTTTCTTTCATTTAATTTATTTACCAGCTCATATAGCAATTAGCTGACTGACCTACGAGAAGTTATAAATATACATACATATATGTACATATATATCCACTAGTATAAATGAATTGAACATTGATTCGTAGATAGGTATGTAAAGTTTATATTTTATCATAACGAGTGAAGTGTTTACTTTTTTTTTACTCAGTAGGTATATCAACATTTTAAATAACAAGTAAACGGCCAATTACATCGATCGTTTATTTTATTGACATTGATGTCATAATATTCGAGAAGGTTAACTTTAAACGTTCTTATTTTTAATTTTTCAAGTTGTTCAAAAAGTCAAGGGAGAATAATTTTTTTCTTAAAGAAAAAAAAAAATATTTTGCAGTTTTAACATTTTAAAATTAATATGAAAAAAATATATACATATGTATATCTATCTTGAAGTTGAAAAAAAAATGAACATGAGTTTTTATATAAAATCGACTGAGAACCTTGAAGAGTATTGCACGATCTTAAGAGATTTTTTTTTATTTTCAACTGCATTTATTTATTGAAGTTAGTTGGATTTTTTGTATTAAATAAGTTGTATATAATTTGAATACATCCTCAGATTGGTCAATCTAGAAACCTATGTACATACATATGTTTTAAAATGTTTGCTATTTTCTGAGTCCCAATAATAATAAAGGAATTTTTGTATAAATAGAATGTACATATATTCAAAAAAAACTTCACCATTTAAATACATACATATGTACGTAATTTAAAAAAAAAGTTAATATATCTTTTTTGTAGTATTTAATGGTACTTTATTGAATCATGAAATTAAAATTGTACATTTAAGCATGGTAAAGCCGTCGCCGTCGCCGTCGCCGAAAATTGAGAACATATTTACAAAAGTAATTTAAAGAGTCAAAAAAGTAGAAAAATTAGTCATAAATATACATACCTATGTACATAAGTAATTGTAAACACATGTACATTTAAAAGTTTTCTTCTATTATTCTTTTCCTATATTATGTAAGAGAGAGAGAGAGCAGTTTGGCAGTATGAGGTTAGCGTAACCGAGTATTGAGTATCGTTTAGGATATTTTTGATGGCGTCGAATGTTGGCACCAAAATTATTTCGCCTGATTTCCTTAAGAACGGGACAGAACTGCAACGACCTGACAGATCATCCCGATGTGGAATCCCGTTTAACTTCTTTTTTTTTTAATGTTGCATAGTGTACAAATTTTGTAGTATAATATTTGCGATAGCATTTATTTATTTAATCCATCAACTAATTCGCAGAACTACTGATTAAATAATTAATAAAAATAATTAAGATAAAAAATACATACCTATTACAAATAGCCAGTAATAATTTAAAATTATCATTGATTAACTCATCAATTACATTTTAAAGGATTATTTTCTTAAAACTATCTCTATTCATACTAAGGTCAATTTCATTATAAGCCGTATTTATTTATTTGGTTCATTTACACTATAATTAGTTCTCTGCAGGGGATCATAAAATAACTCATTTCTGTTGCGAAAAATTCTCGATGAACCATAGAGAGTTGTTAGTGAACGCAATTTACTGGAGGTTATTCGACCCTCTCAAATATCCTTAACGAACAAAATGCCCCTTGCCTCCGACATCTTGTATATAATCTGGCAAAGACTCAACCCAGTTAAGTTTCTGTAATGCATAGACAGTAAACTTTTTTGAACTCTTTCAAATTTCAATTCTCATAATATTGTTCTCAAATTAAGGCGACAATAATATTCTTAAAGCGGTGGACAAAGAAAATTTCTAGAAAGTAGGCATCTCAAGGATCTATCAACTATATAATTCGCAGTTACCCTTTGTAACTCAAATTATATAGAATCTCGATTTATTCTAGAAAATATGCGTCAAGACAAGGTGTAATGGTCATCTTCTGATGAGTCCAGCCATTACATCGAATCGGGGGGAAACGCATACATATATGAACACTTTAGGCTGGTTTATATATACATATATTATATATCTATACATATTTTATTCACAATTTTAAATAATATTTATTAAAATATAGACTGGAACAACATTTTACATAATATGTCAGATCTGCAAATGAAGTTTTGCATCGGTATTATTTATGCTAAAATATATTTAGCACGAAATTCATTAACTAGTACCTAAAATATCCTAAAATATCGGAAAGAAAAGTTTATCCATAATAACTTGGACGTAAACGTACTTTTTCGATCCCAAATTTTATCTGCACAGAAAACTGTTTCCTCAACTATTTCACTGCTGAAATAAGATATTGCTACCTTTCACTTCCGTGTAAGCCAGGACACACGGAACACGGTAAACCGCAACTAGCTCGCTGAAACGAAGCAGTGGAGTAACGGTGAACAGCGTTGACGGTGTAGGTACTGCTGCCGTGCCGGGCTTAGAAAAAGCACCGGTCTCACCGACATTCTTAAAATGTGGATAGATTCCCATAAACAGATAAGGATAATTGATCCGGAGGTCATAATGCAACCGAATACTCCGTTAGCGACTGAGCTTATTTTATTTTAAAACTGGGCTCCCATCCATCCAGCCAGCCAACAATAGGCTTATCCGATATTAAATAGAATTATAATAAATAAGCCACGATTCTCGAAGGGAAAGCATGAACTAAAAAAACAACAAACAGCTTTCAAATTTATTTCCAATTTCATTCCACTTACTCTTGAAGCTGGAATTTTAAGGAACTACACATAAAGTGTTCGAAAAATATGCAGAGTTTGAAGGTTTAAACAAATTCCTTAAATCCAAGTTTACACATAAAATTCTCTTTGACCAAGTTGAATTAAAATAAAATAAAAATATTTAAAAAAATATACATTAAGAAAAACAAGATATATGCCTTGGCTAGTGAAATAAAATGCCTAAAATACGTGAACTAGCCTCAGTTGGCATCACTGTTGTGTTAGATTGGGTTTCACACTTAATATATTTTTAATATTAGGTATATTTTGTTAATAATTTTGAGTGCTATTAATTTCATTAATATATGTTCTTGTTAAATAACAAGTGCTGACATTTTGTTCCATTTAAAGATTCTAGATTCATTCTAGTCATATCAGTAGTGCGGGCATTTTTTGTTATTAATACATATACGAATTTTACTTCCAAATTTGGTAACAAAACAATGAAATCTCTCCCAGTCTCCTTAATCAGCTAAAATCAGCGAGCACACATCATTATGTTTTTCCAACACAAACATCTGTTTGATATAGCAAATTATAATTATTGGTTCAGGGTTAAATGCTTGCATTAAGCAACCAGGCCAAATAATGCATCCAAATCCTTTTATGGATTATCGCATTATTATTGTCTGCCATGAGACTATGCAACTGTTTTGTCTAAAAAAGGCAAAGTATTACATGTTGTTCAGGAATATGATTAACTTAATTCGGTCAGAGAAAAATTAAAATACAAAAATTGACCAACCAGAAAAAATGATGAAATTTAATTAAAATCAAAACAACTTACCAAATAATAATTGTTGTTTCCATTAGATGCACTGGATTTTGCATCTTTTTTGTCCGTAACTTGTATCTGAGTGTCGAATGGAAAGTATAAACGTCATTGACGCTACGACGACGCGACGAGTTCGTGTCGATCGGTCGTCGTCATTAACCTGTTGGGTGAGTTTGAGTTATAATTTGGTTTGTTTTTGTAACTCTCGTTCCAAGGAGAGATACTCAAACGCATACCAATGAATCTACAAAGCAGGCACGGGCGCCTTACTCCCCGAACAGACTTAAGACCCCTCGCCAACATTTTACGCTAAAAATTCACTGAATGTGAAATTAACCGCATTGTTGTTGCTGAGTACTGCTTCGCTGACGTTGATTTTTATGTTGCATGGAAACAAGTTGAAAGAGCATTAAAAGTATCTTTCTTGGTTTTAGTAGGTACGTACAAAATAATTTATATTAAAAAAAATAAAAATAACTTTTTACGTGTTGTGCATTGGACCGTGAAGTGAAGTGAATTGAATATGCGGTAAAGAACGTTAGTTTTCTGTTTGTTATGTTTACTGCTGCTTTAATTATAACGGTCTTGTTCATTAGTTTTCTTTTTTGTTCAATCTTTATTTTATTTTAGTCTTCAATTCTTTTTGGTAGCTGCTAAATGGGAGTATCAATTGTTCAATTTCTTTGATACTTGTGTGTATGGATTGGCTTGTTATTTTTCAGATGTGTGTTCCAATTATGTAGATGTTTTTTTTTTTCTATCCAACCATTTACCAACTACCAAGATAATCGACTTTTAGATCGTGCGAGTGCTTTTTCCTTAAACCGGATGCTCGGTCTTCCCTTTTGTCTCTACCTATGGAGCTGAGCTTCAAAGGCTATTGCCTATTTGCTTGATGAAGCCAAGTCAAAGTAGTCAACGCGTTTTCATTTTCTGGACTAAATTTAAAAAAATACAGTTCATAATACAGAGTTCTCGATTGTATTTATTCCTTTTTTAGTCTAACTTTTAAAATTAAAATTAGTTTTTGTGGATTTTGGTGCAATTGGCCTTTAGTGGCTCAATATAAAATAGCGATATATATATATAGTAGGTATATGTACTGCCTATTAATGTCCTACAAAACAATTATTGCAATTGACCAATATAATCCGAAATGTTTCTAGGAGCACTGTACCTACCGATATAATTTCAGATAAATAAAATATTGAAGTCAGTTACTGTATTTGCATTTCTTTGCAGTGGTGTATACCTACTTATTCTCTGAAATTAATGAAAATAAATAGAAAAGTGTAATACAATATTATACTATTGTAATATATTATATCACGACTCCAGTTTTGCAAATTCAGTAATCGGCATGATTATAAATAATAATCTTAAGCTAATAAAAAGTCACAATTGTTTAAAACTAACCGTAAATTTTCTATTTATTTCTAGGTAAGCATCAACTCTTCATCTTGCAAACTTCAGAAATTTTTTTGTACAAATTCAGTAAAACAAACTTACTCATAGTCATAAGGAATAAAATTAGTAATTTTTAAAAAATTTTTTGAAATATTTTTGTTTAAATATTTTAAGTTATAGATAGGTATCTTGAACATTTTGTTGTTCATAGCTATAGAAGTTTTTTTTAAATTTATTTATTTTTTTTTTATTTATTTTTTTTTTATTTATTTTTTTTTATAGGTACCTACTAAATTGGTAGTAATGAACACATTTTTATCACCTTCTCCACTTTATACTGTTTTCTCATATTAAGTTACGTAATGATAAAACGAACACAAATTGCCATCGAAGAATACTTCTAAATTTTTTTTGTGTTCTCTTCTTTTTTCATTCAACAACCTTCAACACTAATTATCACTAATTGCACATCCCATACAATATACCCTGTAATGAGGATTCCATTCGTTTTATAAATATTTCACCTTCCATTCAACCTTTCTAACTTTTCTGTTATATTTTTTTTTTGTACTTTTTGTTTGCCCCTTCAAGTTTTTTTTCTGCTTGTTTTTTTTTTTTATTACAAATCGATTTCCAAATTATTACTTCTCCATTGCAAATTCAATTCTTTGTTTTTATTGTCTTCGACGTCTTCACTGACAGACAAAAACGTCCATCCACACTGAATGAAAGGAAGAAAGATAAAATAACATTCATTGTACCTATAGATACATAACTGTAAAGAAACGAAATCCTGTTTGTCCATATTAAAAACAGAGGACAAAAAAAGAATACGAGTACCTTGCTGTATGTAATGTATAAAGCCCAGCAAACAAACAACTATCATGAAACTCTTCTCTGATTGCATTGGAACATGGAACATTGGCAGTGAATTTCACTGACCTACTAACAAACTCTTAGGCGCGGTGTATATTTTTTTTAAGAGTTCCATTTAGTTTTTTTTTGTGTTTTTTGTTTGTTTGTGATCGAAAAGGAGTAAAAAAGAAGAGAACTAAGTTTTCATGTGTGTCTTAAAGTTCTGTTCTTTTTTTATATGTGGAATATCCAAATCCTTATTTCCATAGGGTATAATGAATTTTGTTTAAACTTCGAGTTAAATAGGGGAGTGAAATACAAGATTTCTACTATTTTTCAAGTTTTTGTGTTGACAATTATTAATTTTTGTTTAGATTTGTTTTTATTCAGTGGCATCCATTTGTTTAATGTTGACACTTGACAACTTTATACCTTACATCAAGAGAGCACATTAACTGATGAAATCATAAAATAACACAAGCATCTTTTAACCCACTAAAAATGTATTTTAAACTACTAGAAAATCAGAACGAAGATTTTTCAAGCCAATTTCTTTTTTTTTACATCAGAAATTTAGCTTAATTCGTGAAAAATTTTAATAATCCAATGTTTTGAAAAAGAACAATACCGACTTGAAGAAAAAAATTTTTCGGTTAGAGGAAACTATCTATTCTAACGTTTTTTGGTCTAAAAAATGTATTGCGGTTATATTATTATATTAAATATTTTTGTTTAAAATCACATGCCTATTCATTCAATATCTTTCAATAGTCAAAAATTATTAATCTAAACACGGAAAGGCGATAAGTTGCTAAAATTTTTGCACTTCTTTCATTTATTGGATACTTTATTTTATAAAACAATGAACTTTTATTAATTTTAAGCGTACATAGTACTTTCAAAAATCATGAAATTTCCGTCAAAAAGTTTACAATTTTTGAATAATATCCGTGAAAAAAGATGAAATAAAATTGTAAATGAAGGTGAATAAAGTGCAATGCTCATTATCTGTGACCCATAATTTTTCACCCTTTGCTTGAAACTTTGGAAGAAAATGCAAGCCTTTGTAGGAAAACACCAAACTTCTGTATTGAAATACATACCAATATGAATCTATTGATGAAACCAGATATCGTAAGATCCGAACACTTTGAATATGTACTTAAAAACACCCAAAACCGGATAAAAAAGAACAAAAGTTAAAAAATTAAATGAGTTGAGGGTCTAATGAAGCAGGCAGCATATGATTTGGAAGTGTAAGTAAATACAGCTACCGTGAAAAATTATATTATGCAAGACTTATGTGCTTTATTTTCAAACTAAAAGTTTATTAACTACATACCTCTTGAGCTACTGATGAAGACGCACTTTCCGGGTTGCGAGAGTGATAACCCCGAACCGCTTGAAACCACAGAGCTAAACGTGGCTCATGTGGAGCAAGTCAATTCCGTTATAACCAGAGAAAATATTTTGTGGGCCATTAATACTTTCTCTCCATATAAATCCCCAGGCATGGATGGCATACTGCCAGTTATGCTTCAAAAGTTGCATGATGTGGCAGCTCCATGGCTGGAACAAATTTTCAAAGGATGCCTCCTTCTCAAACATGTCCCCATGTCGTGGAGACAGGTCAAAGTAGTTTTTATCCCGAAGGTTGGTAGGCGAGGTCACGAATCCGCGAAGGATTTCAGACCAATAAGCTTAACATCTTTTGTGCTTAAAACCTTGGAGCGCATTCTTGATTACCATATTAGAGAAATCCTAGTTGGACGACCTCTCGAAAGCTCTCAGCATGCTTATCTTAAGGGCAAATCTACGGAGACTGCCCTCCATGAGGTAGTGCGTACTTTAGAAAAAACAATCCATTATAAAGAATTTACTCTTGCCACCTTCTTAGATATTGAAGGTGCTTTTACCAACGTCCTTACCGAATCCATAGAAGAATCTCTCATTAAGTTCGGTGTAGAAGACTTCATTCGAGAATGGATTATTTTCATGCTCAGTGGTAGGAAGATTCAAGCCACTCTAGGCAATACAATCGCAACAAAACACGTGAGCAGGGGAACACCCCAGGGTGGTGTCCTTTCGCCTCTTCTATGGCTTCTGGTCATGGATACAATTCTCGTTAAATTAGAGAGATGTGGAGTGAAGGCGGTAGCCTATGCGGATGATTTGGTGCTATTGGTGTCAGGAAAGTACACCTCTGTGATTAGTGAAATCACGGAGTCAGCTTTGAAGAAAGTTAGCAGCTGGGCCACGAGTTGTGGACTAGGAGTTAACCAAAGTAAAACTGAACTGATGCTCTTTACCACCAAAACTAAAGTACCGCCCTTCACGCTACCTCGACTCAACGGTCAAATCCTATCATTGTCTTCCAGTGCAAAATATTTGGGAGTTATACTCGACCCTAAATTAAACTGGAAACTAAATATTGAAGTACGGGTTAAGAAGGCATGTGTTGCCTTCTACGCCTGCAGCAAAACTTTCGGCAAAAAGTGGGGACTTCAGTCGAAGATGATTTTATGGACGTACACAGCCGTAGTACGTCCAATCTTAACTATGGTTCGATTTTGTGGTGGCCTGCTCTTAGCAAAGCCTATAATATTGATAAGCTAAAGAAGGTTCAAAGAACAGCTTGCGTGGGCACCACAGGGGCCATGCGTACATGCCCAACGGACGCCTTAAACGTTATTTTGGATCTTCTACCAATCGACCTTTTTATTAAATACTTAGTTTCCTGCAGCGCTATTAGGCTGAAGGAATCAAACAGCTGGTTGTCAAAACCTTATGGTCACAGCAATACAACGAAATTGATTCCCTCAGATATTATCTCGGTAGACACTGACTACTGCACTCCTACTTTGAGCCTTAGTAAGGGTTTTAAGGTTATTTTCCCATCCAGAGAAGATTGGGAGGATGACATCGTGTCGATAGGTTTCGACACTACTATCTTTACTGACGGCTCAAAGATGGATTGTGGAGTTGGTTCTGGGATCTTTTCTGAGTCCCTAAATGTAGCTAAATCCTTTAGGCTTCCTGACTTTGCTAGCGTTTTTCAGGCTGAACTGCTGGCAATAAGGGAGGCTTGTAAGATACTTAAACAAAGCCCAAACCAAAACCGAAATGCGGCTATCTTCACAGACAGTCAGGCAGCTGTCAAAGCCATTAACTCGCCCACATCCTCATCTAAATTGGTCCAGCAATGTCGCGATGAGCTTGTGAGCCTGAATATTAACCTCGGTGTCACCCTGATCTGGGTTCCGGGCCATAGTGGTATCGTGGGAAATGAACGGGCTGACGAGCTAGCCAGGCAAGGATCGGCCCTTCATAGCTCACTTGCGGAAATGGTTAACATTCCTCTTGGTGCTATGAAGGGTAAAATCTTTTCTATCTACCAAACTGAATCAAACCGAAGGTGGAGCAATTTACCCAACTGCATTATATCTAGGAAGATATGGCCCACCTATAATAAAACCCGTACAAACGATCTTCTATGCAGGCCAAGGCAAGACATAGCCAGGATTGTCGCTGTTTGTACCGGACATTGGCCCATAGGAGTTCATGCGGAGATGTTGGGTATCTCCTACAACACCTTTTGCCGTAGTTGTAGTGACCAGAGAGAAAGTGAAACGATAATCCATTTCCTCTGCAAATGTCCTGCTTTGGCAAACACTAGAATGAAATGCTTTGGAAAAGCATTCTTTCACGAACTTGATGAGCTATCTGAGACAAAGATTAGAGACCTAATCTTTTTTCTCAATGCGACAAAATGGCTCTAACATAATCGCTATGAAGCTTCTCTATAAATCTTTCCCTTTCTATCACAGGTCAAACGAGTTTTGGTATCAAAACGGCGCACTACAGCGCTAATTGGATCTCAGGCTAGGTTGCCTTGAGATCGCCATTTCTACCTACCTACATACCAAAAACCAATTGCAAATAATGGTCTCTTGAAGAAACTTGGCATCAATACTTCACATATTGGAACAATCGATTGGAGGTTAGAAAATGCGTTTGAAAATTCATTCAAAATATCAATAGTGTTTTAAAAGAGAGAAATATTTACGATTAAGATACAAGCACACATTAGTCATTAGACATACATATTAGATGTCATGCGTCAGAAATGAAGTGTCCGAGACAAAAAATTCAAAATTTACATAAACAAAGTTTGTTCGTTATTTTAATCAATTTTGTGCCATCTGACAATAATAGGTACTCTTGTATTTTGCTTTTGTCAATTCTGAAATTAAGAAAACTTCATTTCTGATGCATGATTTTGAAAACATTACTATACTGTGTTTGTGTTCCGAAATATTTTAACGAGTTCTCAGGGCTTATTTGAGGGGATTTTTTTTTTGTTTAACATTTGTAATTGTAATTTTTTGCATCATGGGTACGCTATAATTCCAATGCATTGATGAAATATTTTCGTGTGTTTTGTCCTTTCCAAATTTTGTTGATTGCGCCTTATTATAACTACTTATACCTCTTTTTTTGTTTATTTTTGCATTCTGTATAGCGTATATATGTAGGTAGAATGCGAATTTGCTGTTTTAAAATTTTGCTGCTGCAAGTTTCTGGGTTCTTCATAAATTTTGTATTTGTTTTTTGTTTCTGACCGACCTTTCACCAGTTAAGGTTTGTATATGCTACAGTGTAACCACTTACAGTCCGAAAAAAACAAAAATAAATTACAATATGGATGGCATGAGAATAGGATAGTTCGTATGTACCTACATTATCTATCTTTATGCATTTCAAACAATTTGCAATCCAATTTCATAATCGCTTAAGCATTAAGCAATCCAGACGAGCCGTAGATATGATGGGGATTGCATGTTGCATGATTGTTCCAGACAGATGCACATTTGAAGCTATTTAACTACATATATATGTATGTATGTATACCTAATGTAATTTGTTCAAAATTTATGTTGTTCATCCGTACAGTACGACTACTGCCGACTATTATGAGTGTTAGATTGTGTGTTTGGAAAGAATCGAAGACCTGAATTCGATCAGAGTTTTGCGGTTAGCACAGTTATACAAACATAAACAGGCACCTACTTACTTCAAGTTCTCTTTTCCAGCTATCATCAATCAACCTGCTGCACGAGTGCACGCAACAAATGATCTAGATATAAATTTTCATTCTACCCGATTCGCCTATCTGCCTCCAGCACCTTCTGTTTCTGTTCTGCCTCCATGGCAACATCTATACTCGTCGAATTTAGATATTTAATGAATCACAAAAACGTATCTGCTTCTATAATATTGACTGTAAAATGTCGGTGTCAGTGTAACACCTGATTCTCTGAGGTTTACGATTTGCTTTGGATTAAAGTATGTGCAACAACTTTGAAAACAATATACACAAAGCTTACGAGATGTCAGAAGATACAAGTTCAATTTACTGATGGGAAATATATATATTGCAAAAAGCTAATTTAATTTATAAAATTAGTTGCAGACCTGTTGCATAGGCTTTGCACCACCAAAACGTTATTTATAGGATTTCAAAAAGTTGTGATCAGCACCTACCCAAAATTGTCGTTGGCAAACTATCAAGTGGACTGTTATTAACCATATAGCTCTTTTCTAGATAGTGCTTTAGTGAAGTATTTTCTGTTATTAATTTTTTTGTCGGGGTCTGTTTTGTATTGAGTTAAGTTTGAGTCTCCATCAAAAAAGGCTGTCTTAGTAAACCATTTTTGGATGGTATATGTTTGCGGGAGACAAGACTTACTCCAAGGCATCCGAAACGAGATGAAAACATAATTTTTGAGACTTACCGAGAGTCTCGTTGGTCTTTCCACAGAATCTTCAAAAACTGCGCAGCATAAAATTGAATAGCAAGATACACGTAATCGTAATCTCTGCTTGAAGTTGAACACACCTACTTTTTTCCCAGTTATTATTTTTTTATTTAATAAGCTAGCTTCATCATCCAACCACCATGTTCCTTCTGGTTTTCTGTAAGCAAGTTTGTTGGAAGGACTCCCACTTATTCTGAACTCTGCACTCTTCATTTCCATAATTGTCAATGGTTATACTGTTACGTATATATTTGAGGATGAAAACTAAGCTGTTTTTCAGTTATATGGATAAATAAAAGGGATTTAATAATAATTGTTGAATAATAATAAAAAAATTCCCATTCCGTTAATCGAACCCGGGCCTTCTGGGTGAAAGCCAGATATCCTAGCCATTAGACCGTATGGGATACATAAATTATAATTTTAAAAACACATGCATACATAATACATTCACGTCTTAAAAGAAATGTATCTCAACTCACAAGCAGCTGTCTGGGATGGCTCTCAGCTCTCATTACTCAAAATGGTTCACAACAGATAATGGTGTTAAACCAGGATGTCTACTCAGTGCACTCTTGTTCTCACTATTCATCAATGACATAGTAGCTTACCTTCCTGGAGGAATTCGGATTGCTGGTATGTCAATCAATATGCTGCTATATGCCGATGATTTGGTGTTACTAGCAGAATCGCCCGATATTCTCCAACTAATGATTAAACGTCTTTCGGATTATTGCTGTAAATGAGAACTTCTTATTAACACTAACAAATCTAACTAACTAGTATTCTCAAGATCTGCCAGGAGTCAAAGCCGATATAATTGGTCCTTTAACGGTACAAATCTAGAAACAGTTACGGAATACAATTACTTAGGAGTGAAACTTAACCCTAAACTTGACTTAAATGAACACTTAGTTGCAAAAACAAATTCTTGTCAAAGTACTATTCAACGTACTATCGTGGAGTAATGTGTTCTCTAACAAACGGATCCCAATTTCCGCAAAATACAAGATTTTTGACACTGTTGTCAAGACTACACTTTGCTATGCTGCTCAAGTATGGGGTGTAGACGAGTATGAATCGATTGCAAAATTTCACAGACATTTCTTAAAAAAACTTTTTAATTTGCCTTTACAAACCCCAAGCTATGCACTTTACCTCGAAACAGAACTTCCCAAACTTTTCACCGGTACCTTGAAGTCTCAGGCGGATTTTGTTTTGAAACTTTTGCATCACCCAGACCAACGGCTGTCTAAAAAATTGCTGCTTTACGAAGTAAGGAATGAAGATTGGCGGATGGCAAAATGGAAAAATATGGCAAGCAGTTTCGATGAGGCGGTTTCGATGGATGCTAGTAACTTAACAGATTTAAGGGAACAGTTGTACCTATCGAATTATTGGGAAAGATGAAAACTCTGTACGTGATACCTTTAAAACCAACGCCCGTAATTCTTTAAGTAGAATACTGTACTCGCAACTCAATATATGTTTAAAAGAATCAAATTACTTTCAAGACTCCTTAAGTTACAATTAAATTTCAATAATATTTAAAGTAAGATGCGAAATCTTAGGACTTAACGGAACACCTTACAATGAAAGTTTTAACCAATTCTGCACCCTATGTAACCTTAAGTCCAAAGAAGACTGTTTTCATGTCATGAGCATATGTCCCATTTTTGCATCACAGCGATGTTCATACTTTGGAAAAAGAACCCTATCAATGGAGAAAACAATAAAGCTGTTGAACGGAACTGACTGGAAACCTCTCGCCTTATTCTTGAAAGATACAACTATAGAATGTTAATTATCACAGAATTTGAATAGTTACATTTATTTATTATTTTATAAAGAAAAGATACATTTATATATAAATTTAAATTGTTAACATGTATCAAAGGAACAAATCAATAAAATGAATTAATTACTTCCAATACAGGTAATTTATTTACACAAGGGTAAGACAAAATGCTAAATAAAAACTGTCAAACAACTTACTACTTAAAAGACTTCATAGTGATTATTTCAGTGAAAACTGAAAAAGAAAATAAACGATAAAAGTTGGAAAACCCGACTAGTGTAATTTGTACAAAATTTTAGGTGTTAGCGGCCTGAAGCAATCTTCTTTACTCTATTTCATTAACAAAATGCTATCAAAACAAGCTTAAGGGACATCCACACAAAATTTTGAGAAAAACGTGAAATTGGGTAAATGGCCGTAAAGTTTGAGAGTTCAATACAACACGTATTGTAAAAAAACTAAATTGTTTATGAAAGAATGGTATATAAGCTTGAAAAGCGTCGAACCACTTTTTTATTTTTATTATTTTATCATATTTAATTTTAATAATCTATTTGCCCTTTCTCTAAATTTCACAAAACTGCTCAAATCACTATTCAGTTCGTGGGAAATTCATATTTTATTAACGTCATTTTATAGGTAACGAGCAGAACTTGAAATCCATCGAAACGGATTTTTAATTTTGGACCTTATTTTTGAATAATCATCTCTTGAAAATCATCGAAATTACCCAATTTCTAATGCATTTTTGAATGCGTAGTTGCATAAAAATTCGAAATAACTTCTCAAATGTCATATTGTTTTCTGAAATTGTTTCAATAAAAAATTTTTCAAAGGAACTTATTCAAAAAAAGTCTTGTTTTTTATACAAAAGTCGTTACTTTATTTTAACGGCCGTAGTTCACCTTTTTGTCACAAGGAAGTATTTTTCGAACATACTATTTTTTTGTTGGAACAAAAACAAAAAAGTATGAAAGACATAAGAGGTGATTACGTATTTGTGTGCATGACAGCAGAAACCAACTGTATGGGTGAACAGTGTATAAGATTTTTGATCCCATTAATTTATGTTTTCGCTTTTTTTTATTGTCAATGTGACAGGATACAATCTTTTACAAGAAAGGCTTGGTTCTGGATTAAAACATAGCTATACAAATATTTAACCAGAATTATAGTCGACTTTGGTGAATTATTGTAAAATCTGACAGTCATTATCAACGGGTTTTGAAAGCTTTAATCTCTTGACGATGGCAGTGAGTGATGTTACTTTTATCACTAACGATTAAGTTTTACCTCTGCAATGATCATTAAATAAGATTCACGACTGGATAGCAACAATATGGTTTTGTAGTTTAATGCTTTAATGTAGCGTTGTTCATTAATATAAATAAAAATATTGTGTATTAAAAAAAAGGGAAAGTATATAATAAAAAATGAAACAACTAAAATGAATTCGATAAACTACGCACTTATGCTGTATTCAAAACGTTAAAAGAGAATGAAAAATTAGGAAGAGCATGTCAAAAATTGAGTTGATGATGTAAATAGTTTTCTTTTTGATGAGTTTTAATTGAAGATGGAACTGGCTTGCTTCCTGATGAGCTTAAGTGTTTATGTATAATATAAACCTTAAGAGTATGGTATTGTAGGCTTCTTAATACTTAACACTATTAAAAAAATTGAAGAATGAATTCCTTGAATGATATTTTTTTTAAATGTACTGCAAAACTCGAATTCTGTTTTGTTCGTAATATAAATGTTTTTCATGGTTTAGGCAAACTGTTTTTTCTAAATTAAATTTGATTTTTAAACGAAAATAACAAACTAATCAAGACAACGAACAAATTCAAAGCAAGTTATTTATTCTTAAATCACTTGTAATTCCACATAGGCATGTACATACATACATTGGTGTTTAAAAAAAAAAAAAAAGTACCTTCGAAATAGGCTCAAAAGTTTTGATTTTTTTAAAAAACATGGCTGTAAAAATTTTAGCTCATAATATTAACGTTTAGACCTCCCTCATCGCACTTTTCGTTTTCCCGTACGATTTGTATGGGAAAAAACACAGGTTCTTACATATGATTTTTTATCATTAGAATACATTGTTTCCAAATCAGGAGCATGACTTTTTCTATAGAAAATTTCACGTTCTACAAAAAAGGTATCGACATTTTTTTCCGTTAAATCAACCGTTTCAAAGTTACAGCCTCTCAAAAAAGTATAATACAATTAAAAATAGGAAAATTAACATAAAATTTTCTTTTTTTTATTTAACATATTATCTTCGCTATTATCACTCTTATCAAAAAATGACTCAAAAATAAATAATTTGAAACACTAATGTATATGTACATTTTACTTGTTCTTAAAATTTCAATTACTCAATACATTTGATGACATTTTAATTTCTTATCTAAGCTTATCTTCTATCTACAAGGATCATTTTTCGATCATAGGAGATTATGGTAGAGTATTTCCGCCATTTCATACACATCACAAAATCCTTCGCTATTGATTACATATATCTAAGATATTTAAACTTTTTGCACTTGGAAAGAACTGTTTCATTCAAATAGTTGTCCGGAATGGATGGACCAGAAAAAAACCAGAATCGGTATTCAGTCTTTTTCGTGCAAATGCGGGTCCCACTTCATCCATACATCAAGTTCTCGTTGCAAGAATATTAGATCTTCATTTGTATTAGCTCGGTGGTCAGCAAAGAATAAATTATTCACTTGGCGGTTTGTGACCTTATCCTCAAGCAGAAAATCAAGGACTGTAATAAAAAGCAAGTTAACCAAGACCCTTCTCTGGTGCCCACCTACTCTAATTGTTAAATCTTCGGTGTTTCCTGTGGGACTTGTTTTGATTTTCTCGTACATGACCATAATCAATCGCACGTAGACTTCCAGAACTTCCCGTTGCCATAGGGTAACGCATATCAGATCTATTTAACAGAAGTATTTACAAAAAAAAACTATTGGTAATCTGAGATGGCGGCCTAAAGGTGAATTTCATGTGTGGGATAAATCATTTATAACTTTCAGTCAATAAGCTTTCTAATGAAAAAAATATAAATTGATGATGTACTACTTTGTCACCCATAAACTGTTTAAAAATGCACTGGACTATTTAACATTAATGTCATTGGTCCTTCTTAGTACAAGCGATTACATTAATACATACTAATTTGTTTCAATTTATATCATTGAATTGATTCATTAAAGAAAAAAAAACTATCGCGCCGATAGTTCATGAAAATTCAAGGCCTAAATTACTTAAAACTCTCAACCATTCCCGTGTGCGTTTTTTTTGCACAAATGGAGGGGACCTACAATTTTATGCCCTCTATTCTTAACAAGTGCTACTTTTGGAGAATTTGAAAATTTCTCGCAAGAGGCAACAAACAGTGAAAAAAAGGTTTTTGTACGGACGAGGCTGAGAATCGAACCCATACCCCCGGCATGACATTTCGATTCATTTATAGTAGAGGCTTTTTATCAAGTTGTTTTTGCCCTGAATTAGATTTTTCTTTTGAAATATTTTTTGTTACTCATTAAAATGTACATTCATTTATCAAACAAAGTTATAAATTAACAAAAAAATTAAAATATTTTTCAAGCATCTGTCTCTATGGGTCAAAGCTAAAAAGAAACAATTTTTAACATCGATTCCCGCGCAAAATTTTTTGTAGGTACCCACAATTACAACCTACATCCTGAAGCATCAATAAGTCACATGTTCTGTGTTTGCGTGTGGGAAAAAAAACTGATGTGATTTGTCTAAAAAAAAATTCTAAGGAAATCTTTCAGTCAAACCAGCAATGAACATTATGTCTAGTTGATGCTTGATGTCAGTATGCGTATTTATTTTTTGGCTGTGCAGCACTTTCAAAAGTCCAAACGCGTATGTCAATTCAATTCTGACAGCCCATCACTGGATATAGATAGGTATACATATACAGACAAACTATAATCATTAACATTAATAGAATCACAACCCTGAGCAATGTCAAACAGCGTGTCAAAGCAAAAAGCATTAAAGACGCGAGAAACTAAATAAAAATTAAACAAAACATACTAAAATTCCCTATACTCTCGCTGGTCGAACACACATTAATATTCCATCTATCTATTTATTTTTACGTTTCGTATCTAATGCTAACAAATGAGTTTGTATCTTGATGAATAACATCTGTCTTAGACCTCGCTGGATAGTGCTCCTTTTTTTTCACTGACTATTAATTATAAAATTTTCTTTTTTCATCTCGTATTACCTACATTTAGATTGAATGAAAACGAAAAAAAAAAAAATATAAAAAAACATGCAACGACAGATTGACACATTTACCCACAGATATGTATATGTAAGTATGTTGTATCCATAAAAAATCAATCAAGAATTGTTTGTAGCTCGTATTCTATTGATACCTATAATAAAGAATACATAACGATATTATCTACCTCTATTTACGAACCTGCACAAATGCAACGGTGCCTTCCAATTGCAAAAATTCAAATAAACATTAATTTAATGCCAATTGCAGCAGTTGAATTTATTATCTTCCTTTTTTTTTTTACAATACTATTATTATTTTTTTATTTCAAATAATTTTATTTAACAATCAACCATATTTGCAGAACCAGCACAATTATTTTCATTTTTGTGTGTTTAAAATTGCAATGAAATTCAATTGAAAATGTAAATAAAAAAAAAACAAAACACTATTTAACTTAATGGAAAATTAAATAGAAATAGACAGGTATAGCTACCTATTCCACTATAGAGTATGTACATATACTATATATGGAGGTTATTTTAACTTTTCTGTTGAATTTAGAAATGAGATTGATTTCAAATGAACAAAATACGATGTGTAAAAAAAATTATAAATATGCAGAGCCAGACACCATTATAAAGTTGTTGTTCTATAGAATTTCCACAAATAATTGCAAGTAATGCGAAACGAGTAAATTTTTTTGTTGGGCGCTTTGAGTTCAAGCGTCTCAATTGATTCCAATTTCAAGTGCAATCAGGCATTAAAAATATTTTTTAATGAGCAAAATATAACCCAAGTGAATGGAACAGTGTGTCATGCAGTAAAGTTGACACATTATTGAAAAAAAAAAAAAACGCATCAAACGCATGACTTGGGTTGCTTTATTTTTTTTCTTGCGATGTACCTATTTTAGGTTTCTATCGAGATTATAAGGTAAGTCTAAAAAAATCGAACTCGGGATTTTCATCAGACCATTGCCGAAATTTTGTTAATTTCTAGTCTGGATATTATCTTATTTAGAAAACAGGAGGTATTGTGTTACTTTTCGTAATGAGCGTCTGATCAATTTTTGGTCAACTCAGGTGTTCCACAAGGCAGTCATTAAGGCCCATTACTATTTATTTTATAAATCAATGGGCTATATGCTTAAAAAGAAAGGACTAACTAGAAGTACGAGTAAAAGTTTCTAGTAAATACTTTAACTTCTAGTAAAATGTTAATTTTTTTAGTATTTATCTCTCTTTGTATGCAAAAAAAAAGTTTATAATAGTAACCATAAACTATTAGTAAATACTGGATTCATCCTAGTAAATGCTATCAATTCATCCAAAAATACTAGTATATACTATAAAAATGTGTCTACGTTAAATGGAAAACTTTATTATACCCGTTAAACTCTATTTTTTTATTTGTTAACGCATCTGAATAGCTGCCCTCCTACCTAAATTGTGTTTCAAACGCTTATCCTGTTAAGCAGCTAATAGATCTTCGTAATTTGAAGAAAACGTTATCCAAAGGGATTATTTCTGGAAAATAAGTTTTGCAACATACGATAAAGCATTTCAAAAGTATTGCTTGTTGGCACACTTCGCTTCTTGTAAACTTTTTCAGTGCTAATAGGTAAAAATGCTACCATTAAGATTTATTAAAGTGCACTTGGAAATTAAACTAAAAAATGTGAATATATTTTGCTTTTCAACAAACAAAGGTATATCATTCAAAGTATTTAATAGATAAATTCATCCGACGCAAGTAAATACTATTTCTTCCGATCCCTAGTTTTCAAGTAATTACTATGATTTTATGCATATGACTTTTAGTAAATTCTATACAAATTTACCAGTAAAAGTATTTACTACCTTTTATGCATATGGCCCAATTCTAAGAAATTCATCTGTGCTTATCTGTTCCGATGACGTCAAAAATTTTAAACGAATAGTCTCCATTAGCGACCGTGAAAAACTTCAAAAAGACATTTAGGTTCATGGAATGGTGCAATATAAACCGTGTTTCGTTAAATATTGACAAGTGTCTAACAATATGTTTTACGCGCAAAAAAATGTATTAACTTACAACTATATGTTAGATTCTTTTTCATAATGCAGATTGTCCGTTTTTTTTCCAATCTTCGGATTATTCTAGATTCAAAATTAACATTTATTGACAACTTTAACTATATTATCAAAAAAAACTAATAAAAATTTATAAAAAAGATTCTCCCGTGACTTCCAAGATTCTTACGTTCTTAAGCTTCTCTAAATATGTATATTCTGGGCGCCAAAGGAGATTCTAACGATTCTGTCTTCGTTTTCTTCCTTGGGCACAAAGAGCGACACTGCCCCCTATAACAATATACTCATCTTAATAAATCTTCCTTTACTCTCGAAGCATAGGCAGTATCTCCAACTATGTTATATTATAAAATTAGTCAATGGATCAATAATTTCACCAGCAGCTCTGGTCGCCTGAATTTTTGTTCTAGTCCAGCTAGCTGGAGAAATCAACTATCTCTATATCCTTAAATCAATTATATTCAGTTTTCAATAAGTATAATCTTTTAATTTCTGCAATTAATGACAATTTAAAATGTAGTTAATTTAAAAGAAAACGTTTTTAATGCAACATTGTAATTAAATCCATATTTGTAATGTACGAGTATATAATTATAAATATTATAAATATATAAAAATAAATAAATGAAATCAAATGAGTGAGGTGAGTCACTTTTCATTGGAATTCGATTTAGCTAGTAAGAGTGAGTGAATGATTTTCTCTGTCTCACAGTTGCCTTTTAAAATTACGGATTTCACTATAATATCTAAATCGCTGTGAAGTAAAAGGAGTCAAGTCATATCATTTCACTCCTCGCCAAAATAGCTAAATTTCGGCACTTAAATTCTATATATTAATAAGTTGTCACCATCAATCAATCAAAAAGTGGCACACTTTTAAATCACTTAAGCGCAACGTATAAAAGATGAGTAGATGTGTAGAATAGATTTCAAGTTTTGAAAAAAAGGGTCGATTTTCTGTCATATGGTGATACTAGTTTAAGGTGGCCCTAAACGACAAACATGCTCGTTTGCTCCTTTGCGCCCAACTGAATACTTAGGCCCATTTGCTGATACTGAACACAAGTACTTACGTTTCACATAAACTCTTATGTGACAGTTTACGTAGAGGAAAAAGTAGAACCTAAGCGCTTAGGTTGAACATAAATATTTAAGTTTCGTTTCAGCAAATGGCCCTTAATGTTTTTGGTGATTTCTTAGCTTTAAAAGTAATGGAAACTTTCATACCATTTTTGACTTAAAACTTATTAATCTTTGAAGTAATAATAAATAATATATGTATTTATTTATAATAAATAATAAATGTATAATATAAAGCTTCCGAAACTCTAAACCAGCGCCCTTACAATTTCTTGTCTTAATTTAAAATTCTCTATTGTTATAGAAATCGAAAAAAAGTTTTATGAGAAAGCAGTGAACATTAAATAAAAAAAAACTGAATTATTATCATAAAATATTTTGAGCCGTTTTACAGAAAACTTAGATTTTCAAAAAAAAAGAGCAAAATTGTATAACTGACAGGTAGGTACCGTTACTTTTGGTCTTACAAAAGGTGAAACAAATGTCGGCGGAAAATGTTGGTAGCATGGCTCTACTAACTTAATAACTTAGGTCCTCGGACCTAATTTCCGTCAGTATCCGCCTTGAGGGGCAAAGAGCCTACAATACGCTTACGCGCCATACATGTATGTATGGAAATGTATTTCGGCTCTCTCCAATTTTTCTTTGTTGTCACACAACCTCTTCGACGATTATTCGTAAAGTGCTTCTAGGCCGGCCCGTCGCGTCGTCTGCTTTCCTGTGCGAGAGAATCGGTTCCATCACATTGCTGGGCTCGCAATGCACTAGTTGCTCTCTCCACGTAGGGGGCCTACGTCTTCGTATGATAAAGACGTCATTGTAGATATTGTTGGACCAAAAAATGCTCAAGATGTTTTGCAGAAATCTATTTAATTTGGACTGTTAATGTTTAGTTCGGTCCCGCCATCAGTAGAGAGTTCCCCAAGATATTGGAAATTTTCAACCATATCAACTCGTTGTCCAGAAATATTTACTTGGGGTGATGGGGAGGTTCAAATGCTGATCCTTTTTTTTTCCGAAATGATCTTTAGACCAACGCCAACGATTGTAGTGCCTCTCTCCACCTTAGTTGTCATTTGATGGAAATTCATAATTCTATGAAATAGTAAGAATACGTTGTCTGCGTAGTCCAGGTTACGTTATCACCAACAGGAACAGTTGATACTCGTGACATTATGCATCCTTGTCCCTTTTCTAATTCCACTTTGGATTTCAAACTCCTCTGACAACCTTCTTTTATGATGAACACGACATTTGGATCCATCATAATGTAGCCTTTATAATAGCAATCAATATATCTGGGGTGCCCCTCCTGTGCAAAGCAAGCCAGATAATTTCCTCATTGGCAACGCTTTTTTTAAGTCGATGACCCGCAGGTGAAGTAGTGATCGATATTCAACGCACTGTTCGATGATGATCCGCAATGTTTTAATGTGTTCCAGATAGGAATTTCCAGTGCAGAATTCTGCTCGTTCGGCGTCAAATGGGTTTTCGAGGTGGTCTTTTATTCGCTTTAAGACAATTCTTGCTTTTATCTTGGCTACTGCAGAGGTAGCACGCAAATTCCTTTCCAGTGTTCGGACTGCGTAAAAAAAAGTGAACTCTCTTAATGAGAGAGTTGTGGCGAGGCCCGGAAGAGCTCTGCAAAAACACCAACCGCCTAATGTTCTTCTAATACAAAGATTTCTTCTCTACTGCGGGGTACCGTGCGTTTTCGGGCAATTGTATAACACGGCTTTGTCTGCTCAAAATAATCTTGGTACAAACGAGCAACACTATTAAATCGAATTTTTAATTCAATTTAACGACACTTGAAAACGTAAATATCCATCATAATTTGTTTATGAATATACAATTTTAACTGATTAATCTCATACAAATGAAAACACATTAAAACAAAAATTTAAGTCATTAGTGTTTGTTAAATAAAAATATTTTCAAATAAAAATAAAAAATGGTATTTTAATGGTTCCATTAAACCTACCAAAATCTAACCTTACTAAAATGCCATTAAACAAGAAAAAAAATCAATTGATAAAAGAACCAAAAACAAGTACAAATATCTAGGAATCATCAAATACGAATATACAAACATAGGTAAACTCTACGCACAAATAATCCAATTGGGGGGCTACACTATTATAAGGAAGGGAAGGAGGAAATCTGAAAAAGAAAAGAAAATTCCTTTGCCAAGAAAATGCGTACAGAACAGAGCTGAGGGTAGATTTTTGTTTTTTGTATGCAATAAATAGATATATTGTAGATACAACAAACAAACATTTAGATGAAGAGATATTTATAGATATGTAGATACATCAACTTTGGTACATGAATATATTTAGATGCATTTAAGACTTGTTCGATGCATTGCTTGCTTTGTGTTGTTTATTTAGTTTTATAAAACAAATAAATTTAATAAAATTCTTTAAAAACAAAAATTTACATTGAAAACTCAGATGAAACAGATCCTATAGACGTTTTTTTTTGTATGGAAAGTCGATCGATAAAAAAAATGTTCCCTCCCCTCCAAAACCCGCATAATAACATCGCGGAATCGGATTGGGATTGGGATGCAAAAATTCAAGAAAAGCGCTATAAATAAGCATCTTTCGATTGGCATGGTTGGCCAAGATTCAGCCCCAAACACTATTTATGTTGTTTGTATTTTCTTCGACTCACTTGGAGACACAATTTTGCGTTTTCGAGAAACAAAAAAAAAAAGATTAAGAAAACTAATTCTAATTTAAAAGCCATCAGATCATTGCTTGAGATACTCGTATGTTGTATGCGAATGTTTGTATGTACATACATATGTACGTAGGATATACTGAAATACATGAAAATTATCATTTCAGTTGAGTTCGGTTCGGATCGGTTTGGGGGGTTGATTGATGGTTTCGCCATAGATGTCAGTCACGATATGACGTAGAAAAAACTTTGATGACTTTTGGCAGATACGTTTTTTTTTTTTGTGATGAAACACGAAAAATTAATTTATTTTCACTTTCTTTTCGGTAAAAGTGGAAGGATGTAATTGGAGCCAACTCTAACTGAGTAAGCTAAATAAGATAAGAAGACCAACGACTTTGTCCGCTTTTTTTTTAAATCGATGAGGATTGGTAGCGTTCAGAACGACTGAATCTGACATATAAAATCTAAAAATGAAGACGAATGTGAATTAAAACTATTTTATGCACGCAGATTTGTTGAGGATGTCGGCCACTGGCGGCGCGGCGGCAATGATGTTGATGGGTGCGATGATATTTTAGTTGACAATAGATTGAACGTTAGTTTACACTATGTGTCATTAGTAATTTATTTACGGAGTGAGAGGCGTTATGCAAATAAATTATGTGTCGTTTTGTTTATTTTTTTTTGTGTGTGTGCATTATTTATTCAATCTAATTTTGTTGTTTTTTGTTTAAGTCACCGCAGGAATTTATGTGGTTTTTATTGAAAGATATTTATTATATCTTATTAAATGCCAGTGGGTTCAAGTGATAATATTTTTTTATATTTTTAAATGAATGAATTGTTATTGGAACAATTAAATGTTTTTTGAACAAACATACCTATATATACAAATGATTTAATGATGTCCTTGTATTATTTTTAATTGGAATTATATTATTATTAGCTATCTTATAATCTTGCGAGCGAACTCTAAGAATTTTTTTTTTGTTTGGACTTAAGCTATAGATTGCAATTCCATTTTTCAAAACCACGATGAGATAGGAAAATTACAACTATGTACCTCCCATATTATACATAATTGCAGAGTTTTGAAAAATAATTAACACTTTTTTTGTACTTCAACTCTTTCCTTTTTTTAATTTTTAGTTTGGAAGTATTCACTGCAATAACTTAATTTAATATAATTTCCCTCTACAGAAATATAAAACATTTAAACTTAACTTAAATTTTTTTTTAAGATGTAAGTATGTGAAATGTTGAAAAAAAACTAGCAAAGAAGTATAACTTTAAGTTCTCGCAATTAAAAATATTAAAAACCACAAAAAAAGTGTGTATTTTTTTTTAGCAGAGGGCTGTTGGTTTTTAAATAATTGTAGTATTCACCAAATTTTAGTTTTTTTTTAATGAATGATTTTAATTGTTTATTTGATCATAACATTCATCGCAATTAAACAAACAAAAAACTATACATTTTCGCTCCAAATAAACATAAAGCATAAAGCAAAAAGCGTATGAAATGAGAATAAACAACACTAGTTCCTCGAAAAAGAAAAAAAAAAAAACAAATAAACAACAAAACCTTATGTATCAACCGCGAAGTCATAAAACAAAAAACAAATTAAATTTGTTCATTATATTCGCATAGTTCAAAAAACGACAAAACGAACACATCGAATGATAACAGAATACCGTACAAAATTAAAACATGATGCTCAGTTGCACTAAGTTCTTTTAATTTTTATACATGAAAATACCTTTACATACATACATATGTATGTATGTACAATATACATAACATAAGAATGGCTACTTTAAAATTCCTTAAACAGAATAAAGATGTCTCCGTATTTTGACCTACAGGCTAAAGAATTGGCTCCAAAAGCAATGATTTTTTTGTGAACTTTTGTGAGTAAATTTAACTATTTAAACAATTTTTTTAATCGTGCTTAGAACTGTAGTTTTCATTTTCGAATCTCTCAAAGCCGCTTGACAGAGAAAAAAGGACCACCTATACTGGTTTTAAAACTAATGAATTTGTTTATTGTAAAAGAATCCGTCTCTTCCATTTCCTAAAGTTACTGGTGCAACTGGGCATTAGTCCCCACATTAAAGTATGTAAATATCTATTTTATCTAAAATCTCAAATATACCTACATTACAAAACATAAAAAACTACAAAAATGATGAAACTTTGTGCGTGCCACATGTTTCCACGCTGGCGCCCTCAGTGTTTAATATTTCTCTTGTCTATTGCTTGTGGGCCATTGCCTTCACTAATCTCACAATTCAAAGACAAAAAAAAATCAACAGTCCGCATCTGTACAGGGTGTCCGGTAATTCGTAAGCCTTACTTTGGGATGTGATTCCTGGTGATATTCTAAGAAAAAAATTGTTCTACAGTAAAGTCTGATTTTCAACTTTGACATCACTTTTTAACGATTTAAAAAAAAGGCTTACTTTGTTGTACTCTGCCTCATGTTTAGTTCAATTTCTCTGTTTCTGTTAGTACTAATGGTAGAGACCTCATTTTACACTTTTTTAGTAGCAATAATACCTTTAAAACTACGTTTAAAGCTTATATGTTTTCAGGGTTACCAGATATTCAATTTCAAATCGTGTTCTATTTTTCTTGCCCGAGCAAAATTTTGACTTTGAGGTAATTTTTTTTTGTTTTTTTTGCAAAAAATGCGTAATAATTATAAGGTTTTTTTTATTTTTACCTGATGAACAAAACAATAATAAAAAAAAAACTCATTGACAGGGCCTCCTAATAACCCATACATTTTATGATACCTACTTGGGAAAATCCAAAATATATAAAATTAAAAAAAATAATTTTTTCCCCGAGGCTTTGAATAAAACAGTAATTTGTGTAGATTTAAGTATTTTTTTATTATGTACACAAATACAGTAGTATTAAGTGCTGAAAGTACCATCCTGCGTTTTGAGTGCATGCTAGAGCCGTATTTGGATTTAATTTTTAATGTTTATTCTCAATAACTCTTGCCTTACTTTTAGTGATCATTCGGAAATACGTTGTCCTAATTCAGTTAAAGTTGTAATTTTAGATGAGTAAACGACTTTTTTCATTCGTCCCCATACAAATCCAGTGCAGTGAGATCGGGAGATCGTGCAAGCCAGTGAATTGGTCCATTTCTACCTATCCATCCTTAACTTCACGACCATAGTGGCACGTAGCACCAACTTGTTGGAAATATGAGGAGGCTAGTTAAAGCAGTGGAACATCTTAGATTATTTTGTAAAAACTTCAAATAATTAGTTGAATTAGGTCCACTTGTAACTTAAAAGACCCGATTAATTTTTTTCTAATTACACCTGTCCACACATTGACGTTGAATCTGCCGTGAAAGAAAGAACTCTGTTTATAAACTTCTTGTCATCTAAGCTTCTATCTAGCAACCAGTTATAAAATTCCAGCCTGTTTTCAAAATCATCGGGAAGCAGTTCTTGCACAGGTGTTTGGTAATACGCGGTTAAATATTTTCTCCATGTAGTATAGTGAAAATTCTGTGTTTGGAAACATTGAACTGTAGAGCCAAGCGTCTTATCTTAATAGAAGAATCGATTCAAACAACAGCTGCCAGTATTCTTTCATCGACCGAAACTCTTCTTGTGCTTGCACCTCCCGCGTTGGGTCTTGCAGTTGAAACTGATCCAGTTTCTCGAAACCTTCGAAAGGTATTTCCAAAAGTGTTTCGATTAGGAAGTCTTCTGTAAGAATAAAGTACCTGGTATCTTCGTTGTGCTCTTTTTGGATTTCCATTGCACCACCTATAAACAAATAAAATGTCTGCGTATTCTTCACTCGTAAATGAGGGTATTTCAAAAAGCGCTCTTATCCAACTGTAATCGTGACTTAACTTGATGATACCCCAAATTTAACTCTCCTTGTCAGGAGGTAAGGTTTTTGACAGCAAGTGAAGAAGGCATAAGTACATACACTTCTAACTTTTTTATGAGTGCACAGTCTTAAAAATTATCTAAAACCAATCAATTCTTGAAAAACCATTCCAAATTTTAAAGTGCTGCAACAAAGTAGGTAAAAAACCCAAAATTCGATTTCTTACCTTTTTTGGATTTTCCCAAGTATCATAAATTGTTTGGGTTTTTAGGAAGCCCTATCAATGAGTTTTTTTTTATTATTGTTTTGTTCAACAGGTAAAAATTAAAAAAAACTTTATACTTTATTACTCATTAATTTGTTGAAAAAAAAATTACCTCAAAGTCAAAATTTTGCTCGGCAAGAAAATTAAACACCATTTGAAATTGAATATCTGGCACCCTAAAAACATATCAGCTCAATTCGAACGTAATTTTAAAGGATATTGTTTCTACTAAAAAAAAGTATAAATTGAGGTCCCTACCATTAGTATATACTAACAAAGAAATATGTAGTAGGATTTAATTGTGGAAAATTCAATTTTGACAAAATTACAAATGAATTTTGTGTGTCCCTATATCTTTTGTACATAAAACCAAAAAACACGAAGAGCTCATCGGCAGACTCTTCAGATGTTGCGCGGGAAATATGCCTAGAGGGAAGATACAAAAAAAAATAAATACCGATAAAATAGAAAAAGAGAAGAAAAAATACTATTTAGAGCTCAGCGCGCCCGTTGTCGTCGTTGCCGATAACAATAGAATGTAAATTGTTTTTTGGCAAAGATTTTTATTCGGTGATAGCTTAGTCAGAACGGAAAACCCATCACCACCATTGGATGCGGCCGCAGCAGCCAGCGTCTCTGCCAACTCATCTCCCGGGATAAGGGACAGAGTCGGTATAGTACGGGGATTATAGTCCCAACAGAAACACACAGTGGAAAATCAAAGCAAAAAATAGAGATTATTTCTTGTATATTTTGTTTTGCTCCTCTTTCAAGTCTCTGAACAAATGAGGTTTAAAGATGAAGATACAAAGATAATGTCTTGTGCCATTCGTGCGAGATTTTATGATGGAATTAGATCATGAATTTGAAGTGGGAGAAAACAACTTTCTGTTGTTTCTTGTTTTATTATTGTCTTAGAGAAGAGAAACTCCTTGCCACTCCGTCACTGATGGCTTACCATCACTGCCCCTATATCCAAAGCAGCTGGTTCTAAAGAGATGAAAATCTTTGTTGTTCAATTTTTTCATTAGCAACTTTAATTTTAAAATTAGAGAATAAGATGATTCGTTTTGAGTTAAAGAAAAAAAAAAAACGCAAAATTTTAATTAGTTTTGACCTAAAGTCTGGGTAATGGTGTCTCATGCAAATTCAAGAAATATTTGAAAAGCTTGTTATTATCTTTCGATTGTGTGTAAATGATAACATAACTATGAATATTTGTGCTGTTTTTTTTTTAAAGTAGTTTGAAAGTACGAAAAAGGGAGCTGCCTAACATAATTATGTATCGAATACAGCATAGAGTGAAAAAAGTATGAATACGAATGAACATTTAAAAAAAAGAGAAGGTAATGAATTCTAAGATTCGTTTTTCAACTCAACAAAGAAATAAGATTTTCATCTTAAACTAATTGAAATATAAATGTTTGCACAGGTGCTGATCAACAAGTTTTGGTATTTTGGTAATAAAATGCATCAATTGTTATAGACAATAAATTTTTGTTAGACTTGCGTTTTATGAAGTAAGTAAGTAAGTATGCAAGTAAAAAATATATTTGTTGAATGTTTGGGGATTGTTACATTAACATTAAGACTTACGAATGTTTAAGCTTTGCCGTTAGCTGTACTGGCAACTTTAAAATAACAAATAAAATATGTATGTAAATATAAAATGTATATTTGCACATTTTTCTTATTGTTTAATTAACTATTATTTTCTTTCAGTATCGAAAAACGATCAAAATAGAAACCTTAGCAACTGAAGGACTTAAAATGAAAATTTTAGTCAGTTTTATATATGAAATCTAAATAAGACTGTTTTTATTTTATAGTTAAGTAGATAAATTATAATTTTGTTTTCAGAAATCTCTTACAATGGTTTTCATTTAATTTAATTTAATTTAATTTAATAAATTGAAACTACATACATATGTAAGTGAAGAAATAATATTTTTAAAAAATTCATGTATAATAAGGTTTCGATGTTATAGATCGTTTCTTAAGAAACTGTAAAGCCGATTAAATTTTTTCTGTTGAGACTAGTCCTAGCCACGGTTAAATTTTACACTTCGTAGCAAACTGTTTTATATGTCCGCAAACCAGGGCACGATTCTACAAAGTAAAATATGTTTTCAGTAGCAACGGTTGCAGATCTTACAAATCTCTAATCTCTGCTATTCTAAATGGTCTTGCATTGCGATTGAGCAATGCACACCTAGACTTCAATACCATACTTACTTATCATCTCGCGTGAGTTTCTGTCTTCAATAAAATAGTTTGGCACCTGTGCATAGTTCATGTTACAATACTCGTCGTGGAAACGTGATTGTAGTGCTCTGTTTGTACATACATACATATGTTCTGTCCAATGTATTTCTATAAGTCTTGGGCACGTTTCTGTATGTAATTTTCTCTACTCAGACAGCCCATCTAAACTCGATGCCAACTTCAGTAAAAAGATTTGACTATTCCTTTGCCCAGTAAATATTTTTCCTAACGATCGATGATATTTGCCAGTTTCCCCTTTCTTTGGATGCATTTCAAATGGAGTTCGAGTGTTGTAAGAAAGGCTTTGGGAAGTCCTTTTTCTAAATTAAGCACGTAATTTGGTGTGTTACTTGACAGCGAAAAAATCTTTTAATAAAAAGCCTTTATAGTCTTTCAATTTTATTATCTTCAGAATAACCCCAAACTTACGCCCAATGGTTCATTCATTTGCTATGTTTTTTTTTTTTTTGATGACGTTTGATCAGATGACATTTATTGAATTTTTTTGAAATTCCAAAACTGTCCACGACATATTGTTATTTCGAGGAGTTTCCAAGTTAGTTGTATTTGTTCGATATTTTAATTTTACCATTGTTGAAAGTACAGTTTTCTTCAGCTGGTCGACGCGACGCACGTCCAACATTTAGAAAAATCACTATTTCTGACTTTCCTAGGTTCATAAGCAGGCTCCATTTCATACAGTAGTTTGCGAAGCTATTTGTGATTCGGCTGTAAACACATATTGATTATAAAGAAATTTGTTCAAAACATTGAAAAATTTCTGACTTTCATGGTAGTTTTGGCTGTAAATCAAATTATTTTTATCTTTTTTATACCGTTTATAAGCCTTATTTTTTATATTTTTGAGATTAGACAATCTTCTATTGAACCAAGGTGGATTTGAATTCTTTTTACTATTTTTTTGCGGAATAAAGATATCAGATGCCTGCTTTAAATACAATTTAAAAGTTGCGAAAGCTTGATTCAGATCTTGGTTGCCCACAATTAAGTTCCACGGCATTGAGTTTAAATACACATTCATTGCATCAAAGTTTCCATGCATGTAATCATACAATTTTACATTTTCATTTATGGTTTGAATAAAAACTAAAAACTTACAGTCGATTACTAGACAAACATGATGCTGTGAATTTTTTACTACGGGATAATCAACCCTATCAATTTTTACTTCCAATTCACTATCAATGAAAACTAGATCCAAGATACGATTTAATAAATTCGGTATATTGTTCAGTTGCAATAAGTTGAACTGGCTATAAAAATCAATTACTGATATTTCAATTTCTGTTTTTACATCGAAAGGAATCAAACATTTTTCATCAGCATCAAGTTTCCAATTAACATCACCAATATTGAAATCACCTAGACAAATAACATGATCAGATGGATCCAAAGAACTTAACAATGATCGACAATTTTCTAAGTGCAAATTATATAATTCTAAGGGGCTTCCTGGAGGAATATAACTGGCAGAGATATACAATAGGGTGTCCCTTATTTTCCAACAATTTTTTATTCTTACGCACACGGGCTAGTTTTTTTCGTTAGAGCTTAAAATCGTTGTAAAAAAATTTTTGCATCATTTGTACTTCATTTACTATACCCGACTTATAATCAAAGTATACCATGCAATTTATTAAGGGAAATCGCGTATGTCTCGAAAGTTTGTTAGTATATTGTCATTTTTAGATTTGATATTGTGTTCATTTAATTTTTAGAAGATGGCAATGCAAGTAAGAAGTGCTAAATTAATTTATTTAGTGGGAAATATAAACCACCAAATAACAGGTGCTAAACTTCCTTCAAAGAGGCAAGTTTTAGACGTGTTATTTTATAATATTCGGAGAGTTAAGTTAACTGTGAGTGAAAGTTCCCCAAAAATAAAAAAAAATTAAATTTAAGTGAAGCTCAAAATTGGTCCATTCTTATTTTCTTTCTTATCTTTGAAGTCAAGTCGGGTAGGGTTCCTATAGGCCTACGAAGCTAATATTTTGCGTATAAGTAGATCTAAAGAATACAAAAAAAAAAACAAGGGTGTGCGTTTCAAAAAAAAAAAAAAAATTAACACATATGTATAAGGGACACCCTAATATACAAATTAACATTTTTTCTTAGATTAACCTTTACAAGCAATTGATCAATATCAAAATTAGAGTCATTTTCACTTGAGAACAATTCAATTTGGTTTGAAAATAAATTTGAACGAATGGCGATAATAATTCCACCACCCCGAAAATGACCGGTTCTCAATGAGCAGCGGTCTTTTCTATAAACTGCATATTGATTGCAATTGAATAGTTCTGTTGTGAGGTGACTATCATTAAGCCAGGTTTCTACTAATACTATTATATGATAATCATTAGAAGCAAAATATAAAAACAAGTCATTTAATTTGGTTCTTACTCCACCAACATTTTGGTAATAAATATTAAGACTGTCACAACTAGGTGGATCATTTTCAACAGCAGCAACAGCATCATCCCCAACAACATCGATATCATTATTAGCAACAATAATATCATCAGCAGCAACAGCATCATCCCCAACAACATCGATATCATTATTAGCAACAATAATATCATCAGCAACAGCAGCAACCAATTCATCAACAGCGATATCGATATCATTATAAGCAACTATAATATCATCAGCAACAAATTCCTCATCAGTAACATTGATATCATTATTAGCAACAAAATCATCATCTGCAGAACCAAAAAAATAAGCTGAAGCAGCAGTAACATCAACAGCAACATAATTCGCGATAGCAACATCATCAACAGCATAATTAATTAAATTAGTCAATTCTCTACCGTCACCACAGGAGGATTGTCGTTTTTTGACGTTTCTTCCTGGTCCTGAAGCAAAACATGGTTTGTTGGCCTGTAGTCAAACGACCGAATTTTTACGCCATTTGGCCAGAGCTCGGAATTGAAAATCGTATCCGCGAATTCCAATGGGATTCCCACTTTAAAATTTACAAATTTAAGTTTGGACACGTCTTCTTCTTCTTCAATTTTATGCTTAACCAATTTATAGCAAATAAAAAACGATGAATCTAAACTGGTTTTTGAAGAGATATAGGAGATAATATCATCAGATGTTGTTTTGGGCTTAAAGCTTGATAGATGAAACCACCTCATTCTTCTTATTACGTTTTTGCTTAGAAAACATGGATCTTTATTTTTACCAGACTTGGCAACCATGGGCAGAAGATGTTTATTTTGCATATTATCGCTCAATACCACGGTGGCGGCAGCGGCAACGGCATCAGCATCAGCATCAGCATCGGCATCGGCATCGGCATCGGCATTGGCATAGGCATCGACTGGCATGATATCATCAGAAAGAGACTTCTTCTCTAATGCGTGTATATTAACATCGTCCGTCCCCCCGGATGTTTCAACTGTAGTGATAGTGACACCAACGTTAGAAGGCAGGTTTTTTTCTAAGTTTGAATCTGAACAAACAGATAGAGAAATAGAATTAAAGCCACCGTCATCGTCATTTTTTTCCAAATTTGCTTCGCCCTGAGCTTGAAGTGCAGAGGAAGAAAGGTTTGATGACGACGATGCTTCTTGTTGTTTTTGTTGTTTATACTCCACTGTTGTTTTTTTTGTGGATTTTTGCTGCTACTCAGCTTAGAAGAAACAGATGGGGAGGCCGAAGGTGTAGTAGTGCACTTAAAATTTTTGTTTAAATGCAAACGACTAGGCAGTGGAGATGAATGCAAATTTTTTGTTGTTTTTATAGATTGGTTAATATGGGCATTCGTCATCTTTTGGGGTCGTTGACTCATTGTGGATGTTCGCACTTGTCTGGTTACTTCGGGGCGTTTGTTTTGTTTAAGATTTTTTGCACTATTATCATTGTTAAAGAAGTCGATTTGATGATAACTATCCATAGACTTTTGTAAAAGCAAAAAACAAGAGTTAAGTTTACTTTGCCATAGGGAAAGAGAAACATTCTTGCACTTGTCACATCTCCAGCACAAATTCAAGTTAGATTTCAAAGTTTCTAATTCATTGGAATTTAACTGAGAACAGGTTATGTGAAATATAGCACCACATATACCACACGGGACAGTTGTACTATCATCGAGTAATTCGGCACAAATTCCACACACAGAACTCATCTTTAGAGATGCAGGCAAAGAAATTTACTTGTGATACAAATGAGAGCAAAATCAACACTGTTTTCATCATTCTTCATTATAGACTAGTGTACTTTGAATTTTGAAAACACATATTAATTTCTAACAATGGAATAGATAATAAATATAATAAACGCATCCGATTGGAGAGGACGTTTAAATTTTTAGAAACTAACAGAACATGATGAAGATTGGATGATTTCCATACATTTTATATTAAACTATAATTCCAAGGTTACAACCCACAACACGATTATAAGTAAAGGACATTTTTTCGAAATCAAAAGCATACAAGAAGAAACCGAAGACACTCGATATATAGTTAGTTTCAGCTTTCAGGTGATTAAAATGTCAGAATGAATATAGAGTCATGTATGTACAATGTACATACTTACGAAGCCACCTGCACGAGTCGGAAACATTAAACCTTCTCAATGAAAAAGTACCTATTTGCGGTGGTAGGTAATATGATTCTCTTCATGGGCACTTATTAGCATGATCATTACGGCGGCGGCGGCGCGGCGTAGTAAATGACACGATACAACAAAAAAATTAATTTCTTGAATGAGTATATGTATGTTCAAGTGAATTATGTACATTTACATATGTACACAAATAAATTTTCCTAATGGCTGATGATGATTTTCAACATAAATTAAAAGTTTTGTTGTTTGTTTAAAATACGTTTCTCTACATCAGGGTATGTCATTTTTCGGGGTTTCTTTCTTCTCAAAAACAAATGTATTATATTTGTACATCATGTCTCGTAATATTAGATTCAAAAGTCCAACAAGTTGGTTTCTAAGCTTTCAGAATAATTTAACATTTATTGAGAAAGCCAAGTATTTGTTATTTTGTATAATTTTCAAATCATTCTTATATCAATATTTTTCGAATAATCTTGAAGAATTTTAGCTGTTAGCATACGGTTTTTTCTAAGAAGAGTATATATTGATTAATTTAGTTACAATAACCCGCAGGGCAAAACACGAATAGCAATTTGTCGAAGAGGTTCTGAGAATATCGAACAGAGACATCGAGAATGTACCCCGCCGATAGTCATTTTTTTAGTTTGATATTGGGGTGGGTGAGGGAGTTAGTGCGTGCAATTCAGCTAACTTTGTTTTGATCATTTTTCCATTTTTGAGCAAATGTGATGGTAGATCTTTTCATGGCCAAATGGGTAAAATGGCATCCAAACAAGGCCGTCTTTACCCTTTTGGGGGCCCTGGGCACTTTTCGAAAATGGGGCCTCTGTATGATTATATAAAAATGTTATGTTGTGTAATAAAGGTATACAGAAAAAATCAAATTGTTTTGAATTAATATTTATTATTTTAATTTTTTAAATAAATGATATTTTTTTAATTCATTAAAAGCAGCATTTAAAACATAAACATAAAAATTAACATAAGCATAAACATTAAACATAAACAATGTAAAAATAAAAACAAAAAAATAAATATTTCATATAAAAATTCAAAAATAAACAAAATTTAAATAACAGAAAATTAAATAAGTTATTCAGAATGTAATTTAAAGAACAATACATACCTATATATTAATATGCAAAAAGCGACACAGACTATATTTTTTCAGGTAAAAGAGAGGAATATTTATTGAAGCAGTCTTTTTCTTGATTTAAGATTAGCAAAATCATTGATCACATCTTCAAAATCGATGCCTCTGAGGATGTAGCTTTCGATTGACATCAGCGACAAACTTGTCAATCTTTCTTGAATCATTGTAGTTCTGAGTTAGTTTTTTATCCTTTTTAACTTAGAGAAGGAACGTTCCCCACTGCAATTGGTCACCATCATACTTAAGAAAATTCTTAGTGCAATTTCAACATTTGGAAATTCATCTTCAATTTTATTTGTCTTTAAAAAATTATAAAGTTGTAGAATTTTGTTAGTTTTTTCATTTTCGTGTCGACTAATTTTCAAGTAGTCTTTTAAATTCAGACATTCAGCATGTAGTTCATCTCCGTTCACATCTTCGGTGTAAAATTTAGCAAAAGATTTGCAGTTTTCTTTTAAATCTTTTGAATTCAGATTTTTTAATCGAAAAAAAAGTCAAAACGTTGGCCAATCTTTGTGTACGAACCTAGTCGCTGTTTCAAATGAACGCTTAGAGTGTCGACAATGGGAAGAAAGGTTTCAATTTTGAATCTTTCTTTCCCAGTCAGAATTACTGAGGGTCCAGAGCCGTCAAAAAAAGTCTGGCGTGAGCTTCTACACCTCGTCCTTTCAGATAGGTCCTTATAATATGTATTCGGAATTCGGGTTTTTTGTCTGGCTGATGAATCAAAGTTATCAAAATTGTCCCTGAGCTCAATTATAAATTCATCGATTGCACTCAGCAAATTTATTGCAACATCCAGGGTAATATTTTGTTTTTAAAGTAAAGTACTCGTTTTATTAATTCTTTGCAATAAAGAGTTCCAAAGTTCTGTAAGTATGGTAAATTCAAGCTTGGACAAAGACTAAATGCTTCCTCTCTGGCCTCTCATGCCTGTCCTAAATCGTTGCCGATAGACATCAAAGCTTCTTCAATTTCTTGATGACTTTTATATAAGGCACTTAGTGCATCAGCTCGCGCCGACCATCTTGTTTGTGAAAGACTTTTTAAAACTTTTTTTGGACCTAAATGAGCAATCGATGAGAAGATACCAAAAAAAGTTATACAATTTTTGTATAATGTCAAATGGCATGTCATGAAGAGTATGAACACGTTCCCCACGTGCGTCGGCCACCTAGCGATCTCACCACTTACTAATTTTTTGGTTGCTGTTTCTGTGTATATACAATTATACAAGTGCGCCCACAAACGACCACACCAAACAACACAAAAACCATCTTGATGACAGTACTATAGGTTCAATATGTGGTGTTTCAGCAATTTGGCGGCCCCTGGTGATTGCGGGGCCCTGGGCCCGGGCCCAGTTGTAAAGAGGGGTCTATATCCAAATCATCTTTTTTTGTTTTGACTTATTCTCATCAAAATCAAATGCTTAATGACAATTCGATACAAGTTTTTTTTTTTTCTTTCATTTTCACAAAAATACAATGATTTTGACTGACTCAAACGATTTCAAAATAATAATAATTGGACTAAAAAAAAATGGCGAAAATTTTTGTTGAGTAGCTGTCAGGAGATGCGCATGCACAATTTAGGTCGGAAACTTTTCAGACCACTTTGGTTAAAAGGGAATTTTTTTAACTTGAAAGTATGAAAAAATTGCATACTTAAAGAAAATTGTAGGAAAACATAGATATTGATTTTATGAAACTCAAAACTAAATATTTTTTTCTGTGAACCTTTCATACCCTTTCTAAACATTTCTTTTATTTGCATACCTATTTGTTCCATATTTCCTTTCAAGTGCCATGGCATACAAGATTAAAGATAAGATACCGCGATGTGTGGTGTCTTTTTCCACATCAATTCTATTTATTATTATCAGGCAAACACCTACAGTATAACACAGTCAACTAATTAGAACTTAGTTCATTTTATTGTTTCCATCACACATTGGTTTCACCAATTGGTGTCTATTATATTTGTTTTATATATATTTTTCCATTTCCTCCAAAGTAGTTGTTGAGTTATAAATATTCATCGGATGAGCACGAGCACAGTACCTATAACACTGTAATAAAATATATAATAAATGTTACTACATACATCAATGTATATGTATGTCACTTCAATTATTCAGAATTGAAAAGATAGAACACAAAGATAGAAGATAGAGGTATCTGTTGACGACTGTCAATGTTTGGTTGATATAAATATTGATTCATTCGTCTAAAGTTTGAAACGATAAAATGGAAACTGTGAGGTTCTGTAATAAGTTCTATTATTATAAGTAGAATTATTTATATACGAGTAAGTATAGCAAGTAGAAATGTTACCAATCTGAATGCTCCACCTATGAATGCGAATATTAATGATATTAAAATTAATAATATTAATGAACATATATTAGCAATTTGAGATTGAATTAACTTTATACTCGTATATCTGAATTTGTATAATCTATCTGATGTTTGTAGCCTGTTTCACTCATTAATTTTAGTTTACAAGAATTGGTTAGAGAATTGTTGAAAAATTGAATTATTCGGTTTCACAAAACGTTTGTGGGACAATAATTGAACTCCGAATAGAAAAAAGCATTTCCAAAAAAAAAGCAAAAAACCCAATTTCCAAAAAAAAAACAATTCTTCGTCACTTTCCAATTTCCGACCAATGGCTTTCACATCCCTTCTTTCCAAGAAATTAGATACACAGATTAATCGTTACCTTACGAAATATCTTGAAGAACACATTGAGCAATGCAATATGGCAACAGGTCCACTGGCGATTTGATGGCTATCTGAAGCTTTGAGAAAGCTCTTTTATGGAAAATGCATGCTTTTTGTATCACTGAATCACTTCTCCACTAAATTGGTAACTAGAATTACCTTTCCCACAGTTTAATCCATATTGTTTTGGACGTTTTTAAGTTAACAAAATAAATGCTAGTGTAACCGAAAGCTCCGATTTGTCTCCGAAAGTATTTCTTATCTTCTTAGTTTCATATTCCTTTCCCGATTTACATAATTATGTAAGTCCCTATTCACCGTGCTTATAGCTGCAACGGCAGAATGCGCTGAGATCTTCAATTCAGATCTTAACGACATCTTAAAATAGGGTATTAATAATCGTATGGGATTTGATGTCTTCAAAACCCAATACTGTTTGAAGTCGTTGAAGCGAAACATAATCCCTCTTCTATGAAACATGAATGGAATTTGCATGGAAGAAACTAAACTCTATTGTGGAAAGATCATATATTGGATATTAGTATATTACTAATACCTAGCTTTCCTTAAACGAAGTAAATTTTTTTTGTTGTCTGGCAACTATTTATAAAGCTTACATCCACCCTAAACAGTGAAATAACTCCCATATCTGACCTGGTGCATTCTAAACATCCCTACACCTACTTGATAGAATTAAGAATATAGAGCTTTGAAGCTGTTAGGTGAGTCAACAAATTAGAAACATTTGTTTTTTTTTTTGGAACAACGTGGAAATGTCTTTTATTTATCACAGTTTTTAGCTTAATTCGCGCTCCGCTAGGAATGCTCATCAGTATACTCTAGAGCCTAACACGGGACGTGCCATCAAATATAGGGATTCCTTCTTTGAGCCGTACCACCGCCGCCGCTCCAGTAGTACTCACTCTTGTGAGTTGATTTATATTGAACCTGTATCCAATAACATTTAAACTTAAGCAATAAGTTGTTTTTAAATTGTATACAATTTTGTGCCACATGTCTGTGACAAACTAGTGTTTTCTACTATCTAATGGTGAAAAAACCCGATTGGATATATTGCTACAAATGCTTGCACTTACGAGTATCGATTCTTCTTCCCCTTACGAGGTAGAGGAACTCCACTACTCCTATGTGCCTCCTGGTTCTCTCCAACTTTTCCTTAGTAGTGCTGATTCCACTTCGATCGTTCGTCGGTAAGTGCTTGCTCGTTTGCCTGTCTGAGTGAAAGGGTTCTTTATAGGAACTTTTGTAGCGTTCTAGTGCCAATGGCTGTGCCACCCATAAAAATAAGCACGGATACAACATTGGAGTGGAACAGTAGTAGCTTCGTTTTAAGGTTATAGAGTTGTTTCTCCATATTTTGGTCAGCACACCAATCGCAGCTTACCCGATTCGGCTTTTAATATCCAGTTCAGTTCCGCTGTCAATAGAGACAATATTACCAAGATATTCAAAGTTTTGTACCATCTCTACTGGTTGTCCAGATATACATATATTTACTTCAACAGATGAGGAAGTTCCAAGGCGGATCCTTTTTATTTTTTCTGTATTGATCTTTAGCTCAAGTATTTCAGCTTCTCTCTCCATCCTTGTTGTCATTTAATGGAGATTCATGATCCTATTATTGCATGTCAAATTTGTTAGGAGCATGTGTTTAGTTTGTGTAAAAGAATTTTGGTGTACAAATATGTAAATGTAGTCTGCAAGTACAAAGGAGATGACGCAAAATTGTTTGGGGCTTGGGTCATGAGTGTGCAAGAGCAAGAGTGGTACCAAAAGAAATGTGAATACTTGTGCATCAAAACTGTGAAGTTTTAAGAAAATCGTAGGTAGGGATTCCGAGATTTTCATTGACCAGATGCACTTTTGGATTTTTTTGCCATTTATTAGCGAATAAATTCATATATCATAGGAACCGTAAAACACACGCATATGTATGTTTTTAATCTTTCAAATTGCGTTAAAATCATGAGCCTAAAATTTTTTTTTCTTCAAATGTTTTTAACAAATCAGTAATTTCTGAAAAATCTAAAGTGACATTATACCTGTCACTCTTGTCCCTACATGCTCATTGCTCATGGCCCAAAAGTGCGTCATCTCCTTTGTAGTTGTAATTTGTTCTAAAAGTTCACTGATAAGACTCGAACCAAAAAAAAAAATGTTTTTCTCTTGAAACTTCATTACAATAAATCATTCAATTATAATTATTGTTACTGCTAAAATAACTAACACTAATTACAAACATAAATTCCCCCTTACTAATTCTAAAATATAAAATATAATATTGAATAGTAAAAAAAAACTCACAATTCGAAAATAAAGCTTGGAGTGTAAAAAGTAAAAAGTATAAATAGTAATCCTCTGAAGACAAAATTAGTGAAACACATTATCTTTTAATTTACACGAGTTTATACCGACAAAAGAAATAAATCTAGTAACCCACATATCCACAATTGACAGGGAAATTAATTTTCTGACTAAGAGTATCTATACTACATACTCATATATGGACCATCATTATCTAAATGTGCTTTTATTGTATTGTTCTTGTTTTTTTTTTCAATTTCCTATTTCTGTTGTCTGCTTTGTTGATGCGCATTCTTTTAGAATGTTGTCGTTATTTTTTTTGTTCTTCTCAAAATAAACCAGAAAAAAGAAATTTTGTTTCTGAATGCTAAAACAGTAAGAAAAAAAACTTAGAAACAACAACCTCCTAAGTTCCTTCCGCGTATGACTTAATGTATATGACTTAGCATTAGCACTTAAATATGTAAAACAAAACAAAAAGAAAAAAGAAATTCTTAAAATGTCTAATCGGTTCTCTTAAGTAATTCTTATACGTTTAAGAGGTATTTCCTTTTAGTACAAAACAAAATATAAAAACACAAATGAACAAAAAACAAAAATTAGTATTTCTTCCATCATCCAAATATTTGACGAGTGAGCTATTTTTTACTCGAATTTTTTTAAGTACTTCACGGTAGTCATAATAAGGCAATGAGAAAGAAGAAAAAAAAAAACAAAGTGTATGAGTTAAAATATGCATTTAAGATAGAAATACTACCTAGGTACTTGCTTTATACAACGAAAGTGTAATGAGTTTTATTTAATTCTTTTTTTTCATAAAATTATAAGATTGTGATGACACAATTACCATTTATTTAAGTGTACTATTTCACAAAGGAAAAAAATCTATTAGTTGCAGTTTTTTCTCTAAAAGCATGTTAAACTGTTTTTATCAACAACTAAATCATATACATACATACATAGCTCATGTGATCATCTCCAATTACTATTGAATATTATTGAATTTCTTAAATTGGAGATGATCAAAGTTTTTTTTTTTCATTAATAAAATAGTAGTGAATGGTAAAATTTTAATATTTTAGCCGCCCATCAAAATGAAATATTTTTTTATTAATAAAAAAAAAGTGAAGAAAAAATCCAGGAAAATAATAATTTAATATATTATTTGTCAAATTTGAGACACTTAGGATGTGAAACAAATAGTTATTTCAATATAAAGCTAATTTAGTTATTATTTCTAGCCCGTTTTTTCAGTTTATTTCAGTTTTTCCCAAACTTTGAAGCGTTTTATTTGAAAGAAAAAAATAGTGAAAAAGTGCGTACGCGTCACAGTGTGCCCTCATTTGATGGTTCTACAATGATCTATACATAATAATGTACAATGTACAAGCATTTAGTATTGCTTAAAAAAATGTTTATATTTTGCTATAAAACATTTTCCTAACTGAGAATTAAATCCAAGTTTCTTAGCCTTATTACAAGTTCCTAGCTTGAGCTGCTAAGAAAAAGGCATGTCTTGGTAATTTTACAATGCATGTCGCAGCAATTTAGTCAATTCTAAAATTAGAAATAATAGAAATGCAAAAAAAAAGAAATTTCTGATTGAGACCGTTAGTTTACGTGAAAATTGTTATAGTAGAGTCAATAATAAGTATCAAAGAGACTTTTAGTTGGACAAATTCTAATAAAATGTTTTTTTTTGATGGTTTTCGGTTTTACGGTGTTTTTGGGAAAAAAAAGCTAAACAAAAACGGATCACCCGAAGTCCTTATTTACTCGAGAAAATTCAGTAATATTTGTCGTGGACGTATAAATTTTGTGGCTAATCTAAGGTTTTAAGGGTCGAGGAATTTGTTCATTTTAAGCAATAATTTTTGTGAATGCGATTGGAAAATGGAACATTTTTCCGAGATATATTTTACATGAATAAAAATCCTTTTTTTAATTCAACATTTTCCAAAAAATTTTTCGACATATTATACCTCAGGTTCTTAGTAATTTTTTTTAGTGGCTGAAAACAGATTTACTGACAATAGTCTATCCATCATTATGTCCCTTTATTAAAATATAACGAGCATCCTAACCGATATAATAATATTTTTCTCTTTATTGATGTATTTACTCCTAAATGTTTTTCTTTCAACAGAAAAAAAATTTGGTTTGTACATTTTTTAAATTTAATTTCAAAACTCGTTTATGTCGATTCTTAGGTGCTAGCCATTGACACAAATTGATTGATACACTAACAAATAAGTAGTGATTTATTTAACATGCGTACTTATCCCTATATTTCATTTGTAAATTTGTATTTCGAAAAGAAAAAGACAAGAGTACGATAACTCAGGCGACAAAGTTTAATGACAGATTTGTATAGAGCAGTTAAAAATAAGCATTTTTTACTATGGGAGGGGGGTCTATCTCCCCCCGGTTAGGCGGTAGGAGCAATTTAAAAAATATGTACGTTAAATGGAAAGAAAATAATTAAAAAATAACGGTAATACTTACAATTATGTATTATATTTTTTTTTTTAAAGCCAACATTCTATTCTATTAGCCAGTTTTTAAATCAAGTCAAAACTATGCATATTTTTTGAAAAATTAAATTTTAAACTCAAAATTTGAGTAAAAAAAGTTAAAGTCAATCAAAAAATTAAAAACTAGATGATTTTATGCCTTTTAGTTTTTGAGAAAATTGAAAATAACCACAACTACTATTTTAATTTATTTATGTTTTTTTTTTTTGCTTGAGTGGTCTTATTTTGATAGTAATAATGGCAGGTGCGAGTTTGGGTACATGCAACAGTGGGGTGTGTATGGGGGCAACCCCCCTGCTTGGGCTCACTATAGGATTTGGGGTGGGTGCATGCAAAGTTTCTTTTGCATTTAAATAAGCTGGATTTAGGAAAAATTAATTTATCCTAGGTATACCTTAATCCATATTCGATTATTACTATCAAAATAAGACTACGTAAATACTCAAGCAAGGAAAAAATAATTTAATAAAAAATATTTTATTTTCTCAAGAACTAGAAGACATAAAATCATCTAGTTTTCAGTTTTTGATCAAAACCAAATAAGAGCATTGAATTATAAAAAAAAATAAAAGTAGATAATCTTAAAGTTTGGAAAAATTACATTTTAAACATTTTTTTAACTTTTTTTGTCCAAATTTTGAGTTTAAAACAATTTTTTTCATAAACTATGCATAGTTTTGACTTGATTTAAAAACTGGCTAATAGAATAGCTGGCTTAGTACTTAACTGTAAGTATTACCGTTATTTTTTAATTACTTTTTTTCCATTTAACGTACATATTTTTTAAATTGCCCCTACCGCCTAAACGTAGGGAGATAGACCAATAGTAAAAAATGCTTATTTTAAACTGTTCTATACAAATCCTTCATTGAACTTTGTCGCCTGAGTTTTCGTGCTCTCCCCAATAAAAATATCAAAGATTCTTGTCCTATAATAATAAGTTTTCATGAAATTTTCTATAAACCAATTAACTCTTAAAACAACTCAAAAAAATTTAAACATATCTATTTATATGTATATAGCTCCTTTATTATTGTGAACACGTTCAATTTAGAGAAAAGCTGACAGTAAACAAAAATATTTTTTTTATAAATCTTTAGATGATTAAGTATCTATCGTTTATAATTCGAGTATCATATTTAATAACACGAAAACACAAAAACGCAAAACCATTGAGTCTGTTAACGTGGTGATAAAAAAATAATTAATCAACTTTTTGATTATAAACTGACCTTGCACAGTAGCTTAACTGGTTTTGTATTTTCTTTTTCTTGTTGTCAAAAGATATGTATATCTAGTAGGTAAGCAAGATGACTATTTAGATAGTTTTGTACCCAAAATTTATATATATACTTTAGGAATTAATTAATAATATCTTTTACCTTTTACCAAGTCTCAATCACGTTGTTTATCACTTCTGTGGATTTACTTTCCCCTTTTAGTTATTTCTATTTTATCCGCAATACAAAATTTTTCTTCTTTATTTTTATTCAACTTGGTTTCTTGTTTTTTTTTCTCGACTATTTTCAGTGTAAACTTTGCACTTTCATTCATAAATTCTCTGTGAACATTTTCGTGCTTTTGTTGATTTATTGTTCTGTGCAATGACATCAAAACGAAAACCAAACTAAATGAAAAATTATTTCCAGTCTTTTGTTTTGGCAGTTTTCTGTTGCTTTTAATTAAATGATAAATTATTTGAAACAAAAAAGGAACTAAGTTTTTGAAACGGAAAACAAATAATAATGTTAATTCTTGAAATAGTGATCTCATGTTATCTCTAATTTCCGTTACTTAAATTGAAAAAAAATGACGTGCAAATATATGCACAGCTTATTCAAAAGAAACATTCCTTGTTTGTGAAAAATTTTACTGTTATTTTCATAGATATGAAATTAAATCACAAATTTCGTCAAGATTTTTAAAATTTTCGAAATATTTCATTTTGGCTTGGCTTTTGGCTTTTGGTGCAAAAATTATGTGGAAAAATATATATTTTTGCTAAAGATTAAATCATAAAATTTGAGTTGGTATTCTAAAAATAATTTAATTTTACTTGTCAAAAACCGTTATAAAGGGAATTTGTCATAGACCCAAAGTTTTGGTTTTCAAAAAAAAATATTATTTGAAAAAAAAAACGGTCCTGGTTGTAACTTGTACATTGTTAAATAAGTAGATACTACATACTAATAACCAACATACCAATTTTATGTTTCTTAAAATAATTCAACAATTTTATCCATACATACATATATTATACAACTATTTTTTGAAAAAAAAATGGATCTAATGATTTTTTTTCTTCAAAAATAGAATCCTAAGTTTTATGCCCTATCTTCTCATTTGGCTTAACTTAGAAATTCAAATGCTTTTTCATATTTTCATATGTGTATGTATGAAAATGTGTTGGCTTACTGATTTTCTCTCATATTCCATGTCCTTAATTTTGTCTCAAATAAAACCTAATATTAACCATAACAAAAAAATTTACTATTTTAACCTTATATTATTATTTTTCTATTAATTGTTTTTTAGCCAATTGTAAAGCTTATTGAGTTTAAAGAGAAAATGTCTGAGAAGGAAATAAAAAATATTTAATAATAATATTAATGCATACCTAAAATGCACCTACCCAGACACCACCACCACCACCTTTCCCACCCAAATATTCATAAGTAGGTAATATAATATTGACATTTAAACAAAAATTATGTCAGTGACTACAATGTTGAAGTAGTTAAATACAAGTATGTACATATATGAATTTATCCATCAAAAATAAATGAAAAATGAATTAAAAATTATCATTAATTGACAAAAACTGTTATTTAATCACAAAACCATTGTTCTCCTTTTATTTGACAACCACAATTTGTAACAGCAGTATTCTACTTCTTCATTACATTAGTCCATCACTATACAATATTGTTTCAAATATAAATGGAGCAACTGTCATCTCTAAATGCATTGCAATCGATTCGACTCATATTCACCTTCGCACCTCCCAATGACAGTTTTATAATTATGTTCTCAGGATAATTACCGCTGCAACATGTCCATCATCAGTGTCACAAGACCAATTCGAAAACAAGCCACTGTCACTATTGTGAATTGCACAATGGGCACAATGCACATCCATCATTTAACAGCCAAAAAATGTGCAACACATAAAGCCAATTCCGCTCGCCGTCGCGGTCGCTCCCTCCCGATATTATTTAAAAAAAAAACTACAATTCGCCCCAAGAACAACTCATCAGAACAAAAGTAAATTTAATTGCAATTCATGTTGAACATTTTTTTGAAATGAAATACAGACTGAGGGTACAATAGATTAATACAAAAACAAACAAAAAAAATACGAAATCATTTGGGGTTGCAAGCGTTTTTTATTTTTAATTAATCTCAGCAAAGCTTCACATACATACATATCTAACCCTCATAATGTTGAAAAAAAACGCCAAGAAATCCTAAACCGCTTTGGTTGCTCACCTCCTCGGTATTTAGAACTCTTGACATTTTTTGCGCCTGCAATTATTATTTATTTATTTTTGGTTTTTGATATATATAATTTTTTTGCCTAAGAAATTATGCCTTGCGTTTTTAACGTACACTTCATTAGCTGACTTAATTTATTAATTATCGGGTAATTTTGAGTTCCATTCAGAAAATTAGCACTTGCGGCGGCTCGAAGCTGTGTGCTGATGATAAATAAGTCTCAAGCGGTTCGTGTTTTCTTACCGCGCCATCCGCATGACACTTTGTCGCATCATTTGTCACTTTTGAGATTCTCAACTCTCTTTTTTTTGTATATATGTACATATTCTAAAGAAACAGGCGCTACCGTTTTATTCACGTATGTACCCTAAGGCCGGCCGAAAGGAAATAAATAAAAAAAAATTAAGCTGTCACCGAGAAGTCCAATTATTTCGACAGTCGGACATGCTTTTGCTGCTGCAGAGAGAAAAGGGGTTGATGCTGCATGCTGGCGGCGGAAGATGCAACAACTGACAAAGGCGGCGAATTCTTTTTTGAAGAATTTTGATTGAATACAATATGAGCTCCCGACACAAGGCTGTTTTTGTTTCGATACATTTTAATATATAAAATAATGTTGGCTTCATGTTATGACTGGCATCGACAGAGTACTGGGATTAAAGTGGACCATAATTGAAATTCTATATAGAGAACACCGACAAAAAGTGTTAATGATGATGATTTTGTTTAATCAACGTTTGGCATAGATAAAAGGAATTTTAATGAGATTCTGGGTTTGTGCTGATGCTGAAGAAGACATTCACGGGGATTAAGGAATCCACTTACCTATTATATGTAGATCTATGCAACTTAGTTTGATGAGCTTATAGGCAGATACATATATTCATATATTATCTTCCTATTCTTGATTAGATCCCGTCAATGCAACCAAATATTTTCCCATGTTTACTATTCCTTAAAATTATTGCCGTGCAGTTAAGGTTCTATTAAAAAAATACCTTGAATTTTTCAAAATTTTATTGCTAAAATTAATAAAATGCTAAAAGATAAAATTAATTAAAGGACATGATTATCTGAAAAAAAAAATGTTGTCTGACCGTCTCTGAAAAGTAACACAACTGTCTGAAACTCAGTAATTTTGTATAGGTTGATTTTGAAAAAGCATTCGACAACCAGGAGATCTGATATGGGTTACGCTTAGTTAACGGATGATCATTGATCATGGACATGTAAGAGCAAGTTAAAACAAAGGTAAAACGCACCCTAAGGAATCACCAAAGAGCTCCTCATTAATTATGTATCCACCATGAAAGAGTCTTGAGTCCCTTGGACTTTATTACAGTTCTTGATCTTCTACTTAAGGACAAGGTGATGGGCCCCAAAGTGAATCAGTTATTCTTACTGAGGAGGATCGAAAAATCTACGCAAAAGATCGGGCATCTATTTGAACGAAATATTGCTTCCAAAGTAGGATGGGTGAAGTGGCGGGAAAGTTCTGCCATCTTCTGTGATCGATGCTCTCTCCAAATTCAGAACGGAAAGCCTTACACGGCTAACAGTTCACAGTGTTCGACAATGTACAAGAAGTATGAGTGCAAATTGAATACATCTGTGATCGAATAAGATGCAAGAAAATTCCGAGGAAGCCTTCACTTCAAAAATTCCATCTTGCAAGAAATACACCATGGCCAAACTGTCTTGTAAAAATGAGAGTGTCTTTTAATGAAGAAAAATGTATTTGTAATAAGCGAAACGTTTCTGAAGCGTGTGCTAAAAAAAAGAAAAATTTTTACAAAAAAAAAAATGGTTTACTGTATGGATTTTGTGCGTTAATCTGTCAAACCATGAACTGTAAAATTTCATAAGAGGATGGATTAAAAAAGAACATGTCTTTCAAGGACAAAAATTTGGGCTTGAAATTTATTTACTAAGGCAGCGCGGCGGCGCGCGGTGGGGAAGGTGTCGAAGTTTGCCAAATTCTCTATCTATTTTAATAAATACTTGAAGTATTTCTAGTTTAATATCCATTTCAATGTCAACAAAATTACATCAAATTGGTTCCATTACACTAAGCACGAGCCGCTAAAGTCACTTCTTTAACATCTGTGCTCTTGGGTTGAAAACTTTAGCAATAGAATAATTTTTAGGTGACTTAATGGCATTACAAGTGGGATTTTCATGTATTAATAGTTTATTGTTTAAACTACCAGTGTATAGGGTACTCAGCGTGCCATCCCAAGCACAGTCAATGAGATGCCCAAAATTACAACGAAGATATCCACTCACAATATTAATGGTGGTTGGACCATTGCTGAAAAGTTTCTCTGTGTCGGCAAAGGTCTGCTTTGAGTGCAGAATTGTAGACGTATAAAATTGAAAGACCTTATTTTTCAGCTGACTTATGGTAAGGTTAAGGCAATTTTAAGAGGTGTCACCATAAATTGCGTAGTAAAACCCGAAGAAGCAAAGATAACAGCGCCAGCTCCAACAACATCATCGTCTTTGAACTGAGGTGGCAAAAACTAGCCAGCCAGAGAAAAAGGTGTACCTAATAACATTTTGTTGGTAGGTAAAGTATATTTAGTACGAAATACGAAATATAGAAGGTATCTAGAGGTTTTTTTTTGAGGATCTAGTAATTAACGATTATTTCACATTAAATGAGATAACTTCCCACTGAATCTTCCGCTTGTTTTGGCTTTCATCGCACACAATTTGATGATGTTTTTTGCTTTCTCGAATACTCATTTGCAAGTAAGATAGGGGTAATTTGAATTATTATTACCAGAGTATATCGTGGAGTGGGTCAATTATGAGATAGCACAATTTTCAAAGTATAGGTATAGTATGGATGAGGGTTTTGAATTTATATTATATGTTGTGAAAGTGGAAAATTATTTTGTTGGCCAAAACAACAAATAACTTATATGTAGTAGGAAAAGATATTCCTTATTTTTAAACTTATTTAAGGATATTATAAAAATCGAAAAAGGAGATAAATCAACTACATTATTTTTATATTCTGGGTTGGTATAGTGTGTACTGATATGTACTGTAGGGTGCATGAACTGTCTTGGTTCGTGAAGCCAACAAGTATACATCATCCGCGTATTCCACAGGTGCTTCAGGTGTGATTGCAGAGTCCATTGAATTACTCCATTTCTAGTCGACAGAACTGCGTTCACTCTCTCCAACGGGAACAATATTTATGACAGGATACCATCCTTTACTTACCCAATCTGAAAACCATTTACTATGCAAAACGTGACTTTGGGTTCCTTCATTTATGTAGCTGTCATAATATAAATTTTTCAAAGATGCCCCTCCTGCGCAAAGCAAGCCATATAAATTTGGCTCAATTCACACTGTTATATACATATATGTATATAAACAAACCTTTTTTTATCGACCATCTTACTAGAAAAACATTTTGAAAACATATATTTTAATAAAGCAAAATTTATATAAAGGTTGGATTTCTATAGAACGTTCTGAGACTTAAGAGACAAGAAATATAGTCACTTATTTTATGGACATAAAGTATATGATCAATGGACTTTCATAATTTTTGCAAATACAATTTTAAAGATACGTAAGAGTCGGTAACCGCTCCTAATAAACTTGAGCTTCTAATATGAACTGGAATATGAACTGCTTCAAAGTTAAAATGGAGAGGAAACAATTGATTCCATACTATTTTTTTTTAGATCCTTAATGGGAACCCACCTCAACCATCTCATTCGTTTTGCTAATATTCGTCATTCTAGGTCGATGTACATCTGCTCCATTCCTCATTTATTGATTATTATATTTTAATTGTTTTACTAAATCTTATCCTGTCAGACATACTGTAGCCAATTCTCCAAACAATTCATGTTGCACTTTTTAAAAACAATATAATCCTCTACATATTACCTATAAATGTTATACCCTATTATAATTTTCTCATTTCTTTCAGGCACAACAGCAGCAACAGAGCCAACAGCAACAAAACGTTTTGAACAAGTCAAACGATGACCTACGAAGAAAGCGGCCCGAAACCACAAGGCCCAATCATATTCTGCTGTTCACCATAATAAATCCATTTTATCCAATTACAGTGGTGAGTGTATATATACATTTTTTTAAAACTTGTATGAATGTGTGTGGGTAAGTGGGGAAAGTGTTGATATCCTGGAAATATGCGTATACGAATATCTTTTGCAAAAGAAATAACAAAAGTTTATTCCTAAGGGATTTCGTTAGGAAAATATGGCAAAAAAATGTATGCAACCCTCTGCCGCCCGAGCCGCCACCGCAGCGCGCCTTCGTGCCGCACCCCAACGCTGCTGGTCCTGATGTGTGGTGGTGCACATTCGCTTTCTCGGATCAACATCGTCGTGGTAGAGGTTAGGTTGGTGGTGGTAGTTTTTAATTAAAATGCCTCGAGATAGCTTCGGTTTTTGTGTCATCTGCGTATTTTCCTTATATTTGTCTAGCGATCGTCCTCGTCGCAGGATGTTTGTTAGCTTCATCCTTTACGTTGTATAGAAGTAAGATATAAATACACAAGAGGGTATATTGATGTGATACTGGATATAAAGGACATAAGTACATAAACTCTATTCCGATATACCTTGCTGCATCTCCTTTATCCCAAAAGCTATAGGTAAAGTATGCCTTTCGTTCCACAAGTTGGGGAATGCATATGTAGTATGTAAATACATATAATAAAGCCGCCCCATCTTCATACATATATGTATGTAGAAAGTAGATATAAGTATGGAGAAGCTAGAAATGGGAATACTATCGAGTGTTTGATGAAGTAAGTCGAGACAACAGACAGATGAAATGAAATGAAATGAAAATGCACCACAAGGTTGGTTAGTTCTTGGGCTTTTAACAGAAGATCCCTTATATGCTAGACATCAGAAATGGAATAACGGTGGCTAGCTGGCAGCATCCATATTGAACATCAATGATGCAACTTAACTTAGGGGTTGACTTTGGATTGCGTTGGCATTCTGAGAGTATCCCAGACATGTGGGCTATATGTATTGTATACCTACATATGTATATACTTGTGCTATGTGCTTCCGAAACTTGCATATTCGTTTTATTGCAAATAAGGGTAGGTATCTACATATATGAAGGTCTTTTTGAATTTATGAATTTATGTATTTGTATGTAATACAACCAAAAAACTAAGATTGATAAAGCTATGTATTGTATATACCTATTAGGTATGCAGATGCACCCATTGCAATTTATAACCCCAAAAGTTACGTTGGGATTGTAAAATATTTATTTCAAAAGAAAAAAAAACACAAATTAGTGAAGGGGGATTTTGAGAGTTGTACTATTGAATAAAATATTTATATTGGTATGTATGTACATATTTTAAGTTGAGTTATTTTTTGGGAATTAAGTTCCTATATGTAGAAAAAAAGGGGCAGCTAGTTTCTACAGTTTACATTTTTTTTGTGTCCCATGTGTTTTCCATAAGAAACTTCAAAAACGGGACTGCGCCATCTATCGGCGATTCAAAAATAAAAGATTTTTTTAAATTATTTTGAAATAGTTTTTCCATTTACATATAGCAACTGATCCAAATATTACGAACGGTCTAATGTGCATATACATATGTATGTATGTCTGTAGCGACCTATGTATGTGCATAAAATCAGTTAACATGTTTCCAAAGGGTTGGTCATGCGGGGAAGGGTTAAAAGTTTACATATAGAATCATTTTATCATCCTTTTAGAAAGGATAATTTCCACATCCGAAAGATAAAGGGCGATTCCATTATCGCAGGTGCAGTATTTAGACCCACTTGAAGTTTATTTATAGCAAAATTAAAAAAGAGGCTGGGTGCGACACACACTGACAACTTCCCATTTGTGATCTTGAACACTTTATATTTAGTTTTTTTTTCAAATAACCAAATTTTCTGCGAAACAAACTTTATCTGTTAAATTCAAACAATCATTATTTTCAGATTGAAAAGCATTTTAATTATTTAAAGAGATTTACGAAATGCACATTTAAGTATATGTCAAATATATACCCGCTTTAAAAATTTTATTATGTATAAAATTAAATACCTAATGGCAAAGTCAATATCATTGCTCGTTCTCAAGATATTCGAGTCGAAAACGAATTTTACCACTTTTTAGTTTATTTTTTTAAATATTTTTTTGTCAAAAACTGTCAATTAGATATTTGTCAAAATTTAACCTTTTATAAAAAATTGTACTATGCATAATATAAAATATTTTAGAAGGCACAATCGTTGTTCGTTCTCAGGATATTCGAGCTGAAATACAATTGTAACTACTTTTCTTTAGAATTTTTAACAGTTTTTGATTATTTGTTAAAAAACTGCCCATTCAATATTTGTCAAAATTTAATCAGTTGCTAACAATTATGTTATGTAGAAAATAAAACAAACAAGAAGTCAAAATCGTTACCCGTTTTTGAGAAATTTGAGTCGAAAGACACTTTATACCAATTTTTGGTAGAATTTTTTGTAGTTTTTAATTTTTGTAAAAAAAACTATCCATTGAATTTTTTTGAAATTTTCACCAGTAGTCAAAAACAACATTTTTCGTAAAATAAAATAATTTTAAAGTTAATATCGTTTTTCCATCTAAGGATATTCGAGTTTAAAAATTTTTTTTTTAGTTTTTTTGATTTTAAAAAATTACGGTATATTGATTTTTTTCCAAATGCATATCAAATTTGTATGACGTCATAATGTGTCAAATAAAATTTATTTCAAGTCAATAGCATTATTTGTTCGTGAGATATTTGAGCCCAACCAAAATTTTCACTTCTTTTTTAAACTGCTATAGTAAAAAAACGACTAATTGAATATTAATAAACGCCCTTTCAGCTTCTTTCGAAGTTATTATCTGTAAAACAAAATTTATTTCAAGTCGATATCTCTACTCGTTCGACGACGAAAAATTGTACCAGAACGTACGGACGTACGGACGTATACGAACGTACGTACACACGCAAACACACAGACATCACTCTAAAAATGAAACGTCGAGAAATGTCAAAAATTTCAATTTGACAAATCGGACCGATTACAATAACTCCCTATGGGAAGTTAAAAATATTTTACTGAAATTATTAAAGGACTACATTTTCACACTTTCTTTTTGGTTTAGTTTATAAAACTTAAATTAAATAGATCAATCGTCAGAAAAAGTATTCAAAGTACGATCGCGTGTGCAACTAATTTAGCCCACCTTTCTAGATCAGAGTTCGAAAAATGCAAAAGTCTGTGAATTGATAAACAATTATTTTTACATTATATCAAACGTAATAAATTCAATGAAATATAGAAAGAAAAATGAAGATAGAAAACGAAAATAAACAACGTAATATTGAATTTGAAAGCAATCGCGGATGCAACACCAAATTATCGTACGTCTAACTTTTATGAATATTTATATATAAATCGTCGCTTGAAAAGCAAGCTGACATAAGTCAAAATTCTTGAATTTTCAGAAAAGCTATTTGAATTTTTTTGTTACTTAAAAAATTAATTTTAGTTATGAATTTCAATGAAAACCAAAAAGTTGTAGAGTAAAAAAGTATTGTTTTTTTTTTTCTTCTTTCAAGTGGTATATTGAAATTTTTCAAAAAAGCCATTTAAAAAAAAAAATTAGACTTATGACATTTAGCATCAAAATATCTTATAAATTTGAAATCAAAATCAGAAAATGTATTAATATTGTATATTATAATATATAATATTATATATTGTATATTGTTTTGTTTTGTTTTTAAATTTTTTAGATAGATAGATATTTATTTTCGTAGAATAAAGCTTTACAATTTACATGAATTAAAGTGAATACACACAGCTTGCACAGAGATATGATATTTAGTTTATATCTTACAACTGAGAAAAGAATAATTTTGGTATGGTAATATAAATATAGAATGGACAAATTTTTATTGAAGGAAAACTACGGAGAAAAACCTTCATTTGATAATTTGAATCTTAAGCTAAGGATTTCTTTATTTAAGAAATCGGTTGACTAGATAAAATGGAAAAAAAAATGGAATTCTCAAACTTATATTGAGTTGCTATATAATATAAATATAATAAATAACAATTAAATGTTTAAGAAAAAAATAAATAAATACATACATATGTGAATAATAGACAATTATAATTACAAATAAACAAATTAATGTATTAATAAATAAATTATGTAAATAAATAAATAATGTAAATAAATAAATAAAAAAGTAAATAAATAAATAGGTAAATAAATAAATAAATAAATAAGTAAATAAATAAATAAATATATAAATAAATAAATAAATTAATAAATAATTTAATAAATTAATAAATAAATAAACAAATAAATAATTAAATAAACACGAATAATACAAAGAATAAATAAATAAATAATAATTAATAAGTATATAAAAAGTGACGTTGATATCACAGTAATATATTTTAACAGTTTACATTCGCAAGTTTTTTTATAAGCAAATTATCAGAATTGTTACATCTTAGGAAGAATTTTGTGTTGAGCTTTTCAATTTTCTCTGAAATTTTTAATACACCACTTCTCTCATGCAATCGTGAAGTTGAGAAATGCCAGGGCAGGTCTAGCATCATTTTCAAAGTTTTATTTTGGGATATTTGAAATTTGTTGATATGTGATTTCGCGCAACTTCCCCAGACTGGACATGCATAAAGAAAAATTGCTTGGAAAATGACTTTGTAGATAGTTATTTTATTGTGACTACTTAAGCATGAACGTCGACAAATCAACGGATATAACATTTTAGTTGCCACACTTATTTTATTTAGTGTATTGTTCACATGAGTCTTATAGGTTAATGTCTTGTCCAAGTATACTCCAAGATACTTGACAGAATCAACCCACGGAATAACGGAGTTATTAATTTTCAGTTGACTCAACGGTAAAGCGCAAGCTTTTCGTTTTCTAGTGAAAAAGATTGCTTGCGTTTTATCCGCGTTGATTTTAATTTTCCAGGATTCGAAATAATTAAGCATGGTATTCAGTGCATCTTGAAGTGAGTTTTCTATATTATATCCTAATTCATTTGAGCTAAATATAGCTGTGTCATCAGCAAACATAGCTGTTTTGCAGTTTTGTAGGTCTGGGAAATCCGCAACATAAACAATGTACAGAAGGGGTCCCAAAACTGATCCTTGTGGAACTCCCGAATAAATATTTTTAGAACCCGAATTTATATTATTTAAACTTATTTTAAATTGTCTTCCATGCAGAAAGCTTTGAATAAACTTAATGATGTATTCTGGACAGCCAAATAGTCTAAGTTTGTAGAGAATACCTTCATGCCATATGCTATCAAATGCTTTTTCTACATCTAAGAGCACCAGGCCAGTAGATTGCTTTTGAGAAAGTTTTTCCTTAACTGTATTACAAATACGTAAGATTTGATGAGAGGTACTATGCCCTTGTCTGAATCCGAATTGATTGTTCGGAATGATATTATGGTTTTCAAGAAAACATAATAACTTATTTTTAATAACTTTCTCCAAGATCTTACTTAAGTTGCTTAAAAGACTTATTGGGCGATAGCTACTGGGTTTGCTTCGTGGTTTTCCTGGCTTAAGTATAGGAATAATTTTTGCCATTTTCCATGTTTTCGGAAAATACTGTAATTTAAGACAAGCATTTATTATGAAACAAATAAAACGGATGGCACTTTTCGGAAGTTCTCTTAAATAAATATTTTTAAGGCTATCGTAACCTGCTGATTTCTTAACTCGTAAACTATTAATAAGATACTCGATATCTTCGTATGAGACATAGACATCAGCCGGCAAGGGCGCTGTTGCGTTATTTAAAGCAATAACAGAATCATTGACCAGACTATCTACCGAACTAACATGTGATAATAGAGGATTATTGAAGTGTTGCGCAAATGTATCTGCAAAAATATTCGCCTTATCTTCATGGGTAACAATAAGAGAATCATTATTTTCCAAGTGAGGTATGAATCTGTTTTTGTTTTTTAATACCTTAGCAATATTCCAGAAAGGTTTAGAATTCGGCTCAAGAGAACTGAGTTTATTATTCCAGAAGTTGTTTCTAAACTTTGAGATCTCAAAAGATATTTTCTTCGTAAGGCTATTCATTAAATAAAAGTCATTATCCTGCTTGAATCTAGCCCATTTTCGTCTAACATAGTTTCTTTGTTTTATGTAATTGAGTATATAACTAGGAAGTACTGTTGTTCTATTGGATATTGATTTTTTGGGACATGACTTATCAATACTATCCAAAATACTATTAGTTATAATTTCAACCTTTTCGTCAATGTGTTGATAATTGCTTATATTTCCTAGTTCACAGGGAGTATCTCGAAGACATCTATTTAGATTTGATCTAAACCTATTCCAATTTGCATTTCTTAAATCTAAATATTGCACATTTGATCTTTTACCACTTAATAAAATATCACAGTTTAAAGGTATATGGTCGGAACTAAGAGCATTTATAGTTAGAGGTTGTGTTACCAATTCTATAGAATTTGTTAGCATCAAATCCAGAGTTGAGGGTGAAGCCTTTTTATTAGCTGGAAAATATGTTGGCCCATTCGGATAAAGCAAGCTAATAGGGTTCCTGGTGATAAAATCTAAAAGTAAATTACCCCATTTATTTGCTCTTTGGCAACCCCAAGAACGGTGTCTGCAGTTGAAGTCACCCCCAATTAGAAATTTTGAATCATTTCTTACTAGTTTTCTCAAGTCACTTTTAAAGAAACTAATCTTTTGTGCATTCGATGCTCCGCCGGGGAAGTATACAGATATGACTTTAAATTTGGTATTTTGTTTTTAAATAAAACCAGCAATGTTTATAGTCAAAAAATATATTGTTTATTAAATAACTTAAAATAAGTTAAATTTTATTTAATAAATAACAAGGAACACATAACGTTTATGTTAAACTTAAAAAAAAGATCAGGGATGTTACCATAAATGAAAAACGTCACTTACGCCCTCTTTATGTCAGTTTAATAGTTATACTTATGACGGTTTGATAGAAAATTAGTATTTTTTGCGGTTCGTTCTGTATACCCAACTCAAAATCGAGAAATTTTGACTTATGTCAGTTTGCTTTTACAAATAACTACTAATCATATATTTACAACAATCGATATCGAGCACCCCACGCTTTTTTACAATGAAATTTATTTGCTTTTCATGACTTTATTTTTATTTTAGAATTTTTGAAAATTATTGAAACATATTGATGAGTTAGTATACTTCCTATAATTGTTGAATAAAATATAAATTAAAATTTATTTTCTGATTTTTAGTTCGATTTGCTATTAAAGCGTGTTTTTTTAGTTTTTTTAAACTATATTTTATTTTTCACTTTTTAGTTCGATTTGCTATAAAACCGTCTTTAATATGTACAGATGTGTTAACAGTTGCATCTCCATAGAAAAGATATTCAAGAAATTTTATATTGCCAACATAAACAGCGAGACATAGTGGTATAACTTTATTTGCGAACAAGTCTTATGAATTATTTCGTAATCGAACCATTTCATCTAATGCTTAAAACCACTAATCCTGACAATCCTAATCAGGATAATTAGATAAGCTTATCAAAATATTGTATTGTCGGTGGTCGTTGCTAAGTCTACAACATTTGAAGTAAATCTGATCGCTTAAAGTGCGGCAAAATTGAGCCCCAACGAGTCAGTTACATACATACAAACGTGTTAAAAAAGAGTAAAAATCATAATATCGAAAACGAAGCGAAAACGAGAAAAAGCTTAACAAGTTTTTGGACTTGAAACTACCTTATTTCTCTGTGCTGATATAGCAACATATTTTTTCTCTCGTCAATTTAGATAAGGCTCTGAATAAGATATGCGTAATTTAAAAATTTTTATACCGAGCTCATTTTGACTTTTTATTGAAGTTGAAGTTATTAAGAGGTGAATTTCGCGTGGTGTATGAAAGTTAAAATACTATGTGGAGCTCTTATTCCACCTTTGCAGAGATAAGTATGGCAAATTTAGCCAATCCACAGCTAAGAATTAAAAGGTTGCATTCATTTATTCTTTTGTAAAGATTTCGATTTCAAACTATGCAATCAACATTCTTTTAGCCTAAAAAGATTGCAATCAACTGATTGCAATTATTGTGGGTTTATGCATTCTTTTTGTGTTCTTTTATACTCTTTTAACTTTTTGCATTTTTTTTTAATATATGTACTTAAATTCAAAGAACGCAAAAGAATACAAAAATTCAAAGAGTGCAAGAGAATTTCAACTATTCAAAGAATGCATTTTTTCAGCAATCGCCAAACTTTTATACATAACTAACACAATTTTTTAATCTTAATCCAACGAAAAAGCAACAGTAACTGAAATATAACTAAACAAACCAATTCGTGCGGAAGTGTGTGTCAAATAGTCAAACTAATCATAACAAAAACATTATTTCGTTCGAATTACAAAGTTCATAAAAATGTATTGTTTTAGTTCGAAATATAAAGAGATTTTGTAGGGAACTCGTGATAACTTTAAATTATAGATAGGTTTGAATTAACGATAGTCGACTGTATTTATTTTTCTAATTGATAATTTACCAGGGACTGCTCTAAATAATGAGTAAATATATTTTATTATAACAAGAATTTATATGCAGAAAATATTTATTTTTGCAAATGGTGGTTTTACTGTTCTTTTACTCCACCGATTCAATTGCATTGGCTCATCAAGTATCAGCTCGAGCCTATCAACTAATCCCAAGTAGGTAGGTACGTTAATATATTTTAATGTTCTAAGTGTGGTAAGCTTAAGAAACAAATAATTCTATATAAAATTCCTAATCTACTTAATTACATTATAAACCAAAACCGTTTCGCTTCGAATTCTACACCATTTAATCGATAAGACCTTCTCTGCGTATATTCCTATATGCTATACCTTGCATTGTTGAAATCAATTAATCGCTTCGTTGGATCTTACTGCACACATCGAGTTTTGAAAACAAGTCAACCCCCGTAGATAGGTATAACGAACCACAATCTCTATAGCAACGTCACCTTCAGGAGCTTGTTCTCCAACCGGGCGCCACTCTCTTTGGCTTCATATTAAATTTCTCCAATTTGATTAATGTCATTGCACAGTATTTCCAGCTGTATATGCCATAAATTTCAACAAAAACTTTTGCACATTTTCAATTTAAACTTAGGTAGATATTTCTACATCGTCCTATTTAGGTGGTGTCGTAGAAGGGTTAAAGGTCCTTTTTTTTGTGATGGAGGACTACGTATAAGTTAAGGGTTTAATCGTATGTCACTGAGCTCCTGGATCATAGCAAGAAAAAATGGGACGCTGTTTTGCACCTTTTGTGGTTTTAAAAATTCAATCGAAGTGCTGATGCTGCTGTGCATACTCCGTTTGAATGGAAAATATTTACATTCGAACGGTTATGTAGAAGCTTTTCTGCGGGAACCAAAGTATACTTGAGACGCAGAGTGTTTTGAGAAATTTTAACGGTATACCTACCTTTTTTTTGTTCGTCTACCTGATTTTATTTTTACTATAAAACCGGGAAGTGAACATAGACGAATGAAAATCACCTCATATTGTTGTTGCTAGAAGAAGACGTTTGCTTTTTTTTCAAGGCGGCATTTTATGAAATATTTTTTTTAATACATATGTACCTACCTAGGACCTACCCAGCTTCACTTCGAATTTAATGTTGGGCTTCATATAGAGAAAAGGAAAACTCTTATGCAAAAATCGTCCTGGCATATGCCGTACAGTGAACTTTTACGCTACAAGAGAAGTTTGAAGTTTTTTTTGTCGCTTAAACATTCATGCAAAATTCATGAAAGTTTGAAGTGCATAGCGTGAGATGAGGACGAAGAGTTTCGTTTTTTTTTTTACTCTTCTTAAGTCCATTTAAAGGATATGAGGAGACGACATCTGATTTAACAAAAAAAAAAAGACTTCGCTAGGCGTTTTGGGGAGAAAAAAAGTATACCTTATACTATATATGTATGTATAAAGTTTTAGATGAGAGTTTATACTTCGTGTTGTTTTTTCCTTATCTGAAGGCACTCGGTCGAAATTTATACAATTTCTTGGCTTTGAGGATAATGCAGATTTGTTTTGGTTTACATATGAAAATATTTTTTTTTTAGACATTGTACACTGTATTTCATTTGCCGTTGTTATTATTGCGAGTAATGGTGCGAATAGTTTTCCTATCCAATATGCATATCCCTTGATGCATTTATAAAAAGGATGCTGGTTTGGTTTGTTGCACTTTTTCTGATGAAGGGCGGCTTTTGACTAGAGAGGAAAAGAACTTCAATAAAAATTTTAAAATATATTCCAAGCAATGAGAATTTTGGTTACTTTCTTTTTTTTTATTAATATTAAACTATTTTCATATATGTACCACAATGGTAAGTGATGTGTGAGGATCGAATCCTTACTAATTATTTTTAATCAAATAATTAGCCTTACAGGTTTTTCTAATTACGATTTAATTCTAACTACCCTGACGTTCCTGGTGGATTTACCGCTTTATGACTAGGTACCTGCTGACATCATTGAATAGGAGGGTTGGGGTATCTAGGTATTATTTTTTTTTTAGTAATTATGAAAATATCTGCTCTAATTAATTTTTAATGTGTAATAAAATAATTCGAAAAAAATGGTAGACATTTTTTAATTTACTTGGGCCATTTTGAAACTTTTAAGAGGTATTGTGTAAACATTTTTTTAAAGGATCAGCCCAATGTACAAATATTTTACAGATTTTGACAAAATCTATATTTTGAAGAATCGAACTCCATGCAATTATTATTAGGCTTTTGTCCCAAATAACCTAAAAACCCTCAGCAGCAAAAACAAACTCAATAAACTGCAAATGAACACAAATAAATAAAATGCAAAATCAAGTACATACATATCTGTCCCTTCAACGAATAGGTAAAATATATCTATCTCGTAAGCAGCTTCTTCCTGAATTCGAAATACGAATTCTAAATTAGGCAAAACAAGATAAGATACAATATTTGGAAGTTGCCATCATTTTTTTTTCTTCAAATGAACCCCTTACTTTGGGGGTGAATTTTTGAAAATTAATAAATAGGTACTCACATTTCAAAGCAAGAGCGATTTGAAACCGGGGGCCCCCCGATACTTTGACTGTCTACTATACATCGAGGTAAAGCCTAAATGTTTTAAATGATTTGCTTTAAATTTTCTTTGAGTTGAGAACGAATAGTTCTAACTTTTCCTATACCCGTTGGACCAATTAAGCATACAGACTTGTACCACTTCTTCTAATTAGTAAAAAAAAATCAATGTGCACTTAAATTTGGTTTGAAAAACTTTTCAGAAGATTAAACATATTTTTGAAATAAGCACCATACATAAAACCTGAGATTTTTTATTTTGTCAAAATCATTAATTAAAAGTCATAAGTCTCCATTTCGGTGCCGCTAACACCTTCATGTTTTTAGTTGAAGTATTATTAGTTCAATAGTTGCGATTTCCAAATTGCTTACAGATTCTGATAGCAATGACAAAAAATGTATGTACCTTAATTATATGTTTTTAAGTGTTTTTTGTAGCAATAATGCTTCAAGTGACCAATTCGTAAAATAATTTTGTTTTTGATAAATATCCGATGAATGTGAAAAAACCGGTCTTATTATATACAATGAAAAAATTTTGCAAATGATTGGTTTTTTCAGTCTGGCACTCTAAAAAACAAAAAATCGTAAATCGAATGTTTCTTTTTTGAGGGCGAAAAAAGTATAGATTGTAACCATATATTCATTCATCAATAGCTCATGGTATACGAGTGTCTCATCAGATGGATCTTGAGTCTTTCACCTCACTTTTTTGTTATTCTCTTCCTGGGTGTATTTAAATTTATTTTCAATCTGCATTCATAAGATAATTCCGCTGCCCTAAATAAATCTTACATTTTGTCAACATAACTCCCATTTACAATTTCAATTAATTTTATTTTAAATGAAAAGATGATTTTTTTTGGCAAAATCGGCATCTTCTCTAAGTCGATCGCAGGCCCACTTAGCGAAGCGAAAACAGTTGGCTTCAACTCCTGAACCAATTGGCCTTTGTATGGCGTCATACCAAGGTCTTTATGCAAAATTCGTCTCAATGATGTCTCCGAAATGTTCAATTGTTGAGAACGACGGTGACTTGATGTTGATGGCGCTTCACGCACACTTTCTGCCACAGCAGCAATATGCTCGAGTGTACGCACTGTTTTTGGCTTTTCACGCTTTGGTTTATCGATGAGAATGCCAGTTTCTTTCACTTTTTTCACAAGATAACGAACATACGCAGCTGACGGTGCTTCTCTTCTTCCAAAATCCGTACGCAATTTTCGCACACATTCTGGATGATTTTCAAAGTAATGTCGCAATATTTCCCAGCGTTGTTCAAGTGTATACACAACCATATTCGTTCAGCGGAAGGATAAAACTAATTATCTGTCAAATCAGACATGAGCTAAGTGTTACCATTCACGAAATAAGCACTAGTTGAAAAAAAAAACGTTAGCTGGCGGACCCTTTATTATACATTGCTCCATTATTGTTCTAGTACCTACCTGTAGGTATTGTTATCTGTACCTCTTTTTCTCTGTTTGTTTAGACCAAATAAACAAACTTAATTTTCTGAGTAGGTATTTCTATTTTCCCTTGCATTCTATTTTTTAATGTTATTTTCGTTGGTGTGGTGGTTGTTGGTGTGTTTACTGTAGATATTTAAATTCATGAATTATTAGTAAACAACGGTGCCCTTCAGTCTGATGTATAACTGCATTTAAATTCTGGGTGAAATTTGTCAATCAGAGTCCTTTATTGTTTACATTGCATTATTTCTAGATTAAAACCGCCAACTTTGGGCTATTTTGATTTTATGAGACTCGAGGGAGTCAAGGGAACATTAACTCACACCGGTAAGTAAATTTCGTCTTCAAAGCTAATTACACACACTGTTTGTTATACATAATGTACCTATAGGGTGGTTCTAGTTTTAACGAAGAACAAAAGACCATGGACATTGGTCCTATTTTAGAACATTGTTTAACAGTGTTGAATGCTATGTTTTGGTGCATTAAAAAAAAATACTTTGAATAAAAAAAAATATTTGCAAATAAATTGTGGAATAAAAAAGATTTGTCCTTTTTTTGTAATAGATAGTTTTATCTCTTCTAGGGCTGAGAAAATTGAAAATAACTTCAATTTTCTCAAAAATTAAAAAAGATGAAGGCATTTGGGTTTCAGTGTTAGATTAGTTAAAATTCGTTTAAAAAATATAAAAATGTTTTTTGTCGCGGCTACCACTATTTTTCAAATAAATTAAAATAAATTCTTTCTTTTATATATAATCCTGTCGTGTCAGACTAAAACAAAGCTTAAAATTAAAGATCTTATAAATACACAATAATGGAACTAAACTTTCCTGTTTAATTTTATTTAAATCATTTTTCTGTTCTGTGAGTCATTTCCATTCGAAGAAGGCAGTTTTTGTTTGTTTATGTCTCCAGTCCCGGTTCTACACGAACTGTAGATTAAAAAAAAGAAGACTACATTTAGTTACACCCTGTAGTTGAAAGTCGATAGAAAACACCCTTCGCAGTTTTATACAAATGTGAACCCATATGGCATTCGACATTTAAGTGTTTCGAAGGGACTCGATGTTATTATTGTTTAAACATATTAGTTGAACCGCACTATTACGAGAATAATTAGTTTAGGTAAAAAGCAGGTGGAATAGAATTATAAAAATAATGTTAGTATTAGTACAAAATCGTTATTTAATTTTGTTTAATCGAATAAGAAATCAGTTGAAACTTCGTTTCTTTTTAATTTGTAGCGCTTTTTTTCGACAATATTCGAACATATTTTCAGGAATCTACCTTCTTATCTTAAGTTCGTAACTCTTTTTAATTGTATCAAAATTGGTATAAGGTGTGATTAAATGTGCACAATATAAATTATCACTATTTTTTCTCTATCAAATTTTAGCACCTACCTTAAATAACTTATTGTCATACCAATTCTTTTACTCTGTTAGTAACCTTATTTTATTGCTAAAACTGTTTATTTTTGTTTATCGCTAAAACTGTTCCAATGATGTGGACGAATAGAAATTGTTGTACTTTCTAAATTATGACATATGGTGCTATTATTGAGTGACATCAATGTCTTAGAAATGTTCTTTAATCTATGAATATCCGTTACTTCTGTCCCATAGCAGAACCAGTTTGACTATGGTCATCATAGTATCTTTGGTTCTGTGTGTGAAGCCTTACTACTTAAATAAATGCCTTTTAAATTCGAAGAAACGTCTGATAATTGGACTAATATCGCCGAGATTCTGCATCGTCTTTCAGCAGGAATTGGCAGGAATGGCATAGTAACTTTCGAACATCACCTCTGCCGCTATTAGGTGTGTGCTCTTTGTGCACGCTTCTTCGATCCAGGAGTCAAATTACTGCATAAGTAAGTGATCGATACATAATTGAATTATTTGCGTATATAAGGTTACAGACAAATGTTAATAGTTCTGTAAAGTAATGCTCACTGACTGATGTGGTAATTCGGTCACAGGCCCAGGTATTCCATTTTGGTCTTCCAGAATCTAGAGAATTTCAGGATTACTAGTGAAAGCATTTACGATGGCTTTTTAGTAGTGGTCCTCTGCACTTGATGCTGCTGATAGATTTGCTGAAACGTGGTCAGCTAAAGTTCTATTACTGTTAGGATTTTAGTGTTAGAATGTTAAATGTTACTGCAGCATTTAATTATAGTGTAAAAGTTCCAGTATTGTTAGCCTATCAGAAATATCATTCATCCAATTTAAATATTCCAAATTGAGATTTAAGTTTAAGATCACCTATGCCTCAGATCCGCTTGTTGGTACGGTTCTTAAATATTTTTTGTTCCAATTGTCATCTTTCTTTGACTAATTTTATAGATAAATATGATCCTGATAGATCAAGCACGCTCAGAAATTAAGCCAGTACTAATTGAATCAGAATAATTTCACTATATTCGGAGCCCTTTTTTCCTAGAAAAAAATCGAACTTTTCTGGGAATCTTTCACAGTTTCTACCATTCCTTTCTAAAATTCTGACGCTTTTTCCATTTCTTAAAATGGAACAAAAACCTAAAACCGAAGTCTGGAATACAAACTAGAAATCAATTTCTTGGGTGTTTCCCTTCTTGCTTTGAAAAAAGGGACAGAAAAATTATTTTATTAAGTAAATTGTTACAAAAAACAACTATGTATATTAATTATTTTTCTTACTTGCAGGGTATATTTTTCAAAACTCAACACAATTTCCCAAAATATTAGCATTTTTCCAACAGAAAATCGGATGCAATTTTATCTAGCTTAATTTCAGGAAGCACCCAAAGGACTTCTATACAAAGTCAATCAATTATTATTTTTACATGCGACTATAGGTACTATAGGGCAAGTTTTGGAAATCGAACTCGAAATATTAATCAGACCTAACATTAAGATAATAGAGAACGCGAAAAAAGTGGACCCCGCAATTCTGTCTGTCTGTCTGTCTTTACCTCGAACTATGTACACTGTACAGCCTAAACTACTGAAGCGATTTTCTTCAAACTTTGGACATACGGTTTTGGGGAGATTGCCTAGAGGGGAAATCGAATTTTTTTTAGCTCCAAAAATAACGGTAGGTACCTGTCATAGTACCGTTTAGATAAAACATTTTTATCTCGAAAACGGCTCTAACGGTTTTGATGAAATTTTTTAAATCGGGTTTGTTGAAAAAACTGTTATTAACAGTAGGTAGTATGTACTTGCCATAGAACCGGATTTTTGGTTTTCAGTTTTCTCGTAAACTATTGGACGGATTTCGATGATTTTTCTAAAAGAGGTCCTATATAATCTTAATAATATTGCGTATCAAAATTTTAAAAAAGTTTTTTTTTTCAAAACTAATAAATATTTTTCTTTTAATTTGGTTTTAAGTGTACGTAATCAAATACTTAAAATGTGCATACCAACTTACTTCTATTTTGGCTTATTTTATCAATTCAAATAATGAATTTCAAGCTTTTTTCATATTTTTACTTGTGACAATAATATGTAAGTACAGTAGACTCGCGTTAACAAAAACACCGCCTTACGTGAACACCGGCTAACGTGAACATAATTTTTCTTACACTGACTACTCTGTAGCGTGAGCACGGTAAGAAAGCCCTATAACTTGAACAAATTTAAAATCTATCAGAATAGGAAAAATAGCTTTCTTTTATGCGTTTTGTCGATTTTTCTGGGGAATCCCAGTTAATGCTATAACGTGGAAATAACGGGGAAAACCCAGTTAATGATTTTTCGTGAGTCCTGGCTAGTAATTTATTAGTTTAGTGTGCGGTTCTGATTTTATATGATCTAATCTAAAGTTTTTCGTGAAATACATATGTCGGGAAAAATACCGAAATTCTTGTCTTTAAAAGAAAAAATGAATGTCCTTAAACGTCTCCGCGAAAAGGCCGTGTTCAGCAATTTGCAAAAAAACAAAATTCAGAAAAAGATAACCCAATTTTTTCACTAATTTCAACCAACCTAATTATTTTTTCTTAACAAAACATTTATGAATTACGTACAAACCGAAAAACAAAAAATATATGAATTTGAGTTAAAACACATGTCTGATTTATTTGGAAAATTTAAAGAACTACACCTTCGTAAACATGGACAACTTCGCAAACGTGAACACGCTAGGTTTTTAATAGTTCACGTTACCGCGAGTCTACTGTATGTAATGTACATATATAGTATGATTCTTTTCAAATAAATTTGTTTTTATACTCAGACTTTAAAACCAAGATGTTATCGCTCATGGGAACAAGTACGTGCGACCCAGTTGTGCATTTAATTTGTATTTGTTTGGTTTGAATTGCAAATATTTTCTATCCATTTTTGCTCAATATCAAATAATATTTCCCCTTCACCTTCAAAAATGCCCATAGCTTCTTCAATATAATTTTTAAAAAACTGTCTAATCATTACCTTTTTCTTCTAACGTTTTTATCCTCAGGCCTTGTTTTATTTTTAGTTTTCCTTTCAACTTCAAAGTAAATTTCTAACCTTATCTCATGATTTGAAAAGTAAAAGAAAATTAATACAAAACACCCCTTGGTGGTGGCCGAGAACTAATTTTATGCATTTACAGTTACTGTTGATATTCTTCTTCCAGAAGGCAAACTATAAAGCAAACACATCCGATAGCGTTTAAAACAAATAGAAAAAACTGAATCAAAAGGTAGCTGGTATCCATTCTACATAGCCCGCTGGAGTAATGTTACCCTTGTGATAGACGAAACTCACTATAAATAGGGACTCCTGTCTTAACTAGGTCAAACTCAGAACTTTCCCTTGTAAGTGTGGTTGGTTTATTTCTTTTCAAAAAAACACTCCCTTTGCTCTTCATAACACCATCCATCGCCCATCGTCCTTAAAAGTGATGTGATGGTGATGAACTTATTTTATTTTTTCTATTTTGTTCGTATGCTCTTTCACGCTCTGTTTTGCAACAAAAGTTAAAAACCATTTACCCTGATGTACCTAGTCCTAATACTTAATGCATCCCTACCCTCAGGAACAACTAGAAGAAACGAATGCTTAGCTCAGCAAAAATTAAAGTTCATACAACTTCACACCCAGGCAAAGCGAAAACATCTCGTAATTATTTGCCCAAGTAGGTATGTATGTATAATAAAGTATGTATAACGAACATGTTGCTGCAACATGTTGTTGAATTTTATTTTTAAATAAAACTTTTTCCCTGGAAAGTTTACCGCACAAATGTCAGCCTAATATTTATTTCTTTTTAAGTTTCTTTTTCTTGTATCGATAACTGAGGTATTATAATGTAGCAGCATATTGAATAAAGATAAAGTACTTTGTATCTTGAGTACCATTAATGAAGTTAATTGCTGGAAAATCACCCTCAAAAGTTTGTATATGGTGATGGTGAAATGATAGGTATATGTAGAGAACATTCAAAACGAAGACGACCAACTTTAAGAAAATACTCGTATGCACACAAAAAAAAACCATAGAAAATATTTCTTCAAGTGAAAATAGGAACAGTGGCAAAAGCAGCGTTGAAGTTGAAGCAAAAAAAAAAAAAACAGATACTGTTCACCATCGCTAGCTAAGTCTCTGCCTTGGTATTTCTATGACTACTTGAAAGCATTTGATAATTGGACGATTAAGTTTTTAGAGCATCAGACTGGGACAAGTCACACAAAATACTATTAAATATCATAGAAGTTGAGCTAAGGTGCCCATTGTGTGTGATCTATTGAATTAATGACCAAATGCTTACGGAAGCATAAAAGAAAGAAGAACAGACGCACAAAAACTTTAAATAACTTTGTCAGAATCATTTTTTTTTTTTTTTTTTTTTTTTTTTGTGATATTTTGACTCAAGCCATTAGGATGATTTGCTTTTTAGAATAAAAATACTTCCATTTTAAAGACATAATTGAATTGAATTTTTTGAGTTACCGAACCGGAATTAATGCCATTAAATTAGACTGCTCTTGTTTACCAGAGAAATCTTGGAAGGAAAATGAACAACTAGCGACAGTTAATGAGCTATTGGTGAGGTTATTTTTTAGCTTTATAATGGCTACCCATGGTATCTGACAGAAAAAGGCAAGAAAACAATTATTGTTTTTGACAAAAGTCCGTAGTAAAAAACATTTTGTAAAGAAGTTTTTTTCCAAATCCAACAATTTTCTCAAAAGTTGCAAAAACGTCTATTTCAAGTGAAAGAAATTTGTTTCACAAAAATCTGAAAATAATATAAAAAAAAACGTTTTCGACATTGCAGGTTCCAAAATTTTAACTTAATTGCTTAAACCTGTTCCGTTAAAAATCGGTTTTGGTAGCAAAATTGAGTGAATGATTTTCTGTTTTGCTGCTAAAGTTTTTGTTGCTCCATGGAAAGATGTATATAAATTCATTAATAAGAGCAAACCGGGACAATTGATTTTGTAATTAAAGATATCTCTCACAAACATTATACCAAAATATTTCCGCCGCGATTCCAAAGTTTGCATGCCCAATAGTAAACACCTTGTTTTATAAGAAGGCATATCGATATTCCAACGCTATCTTTGTAAAACGTTTCTGGATTCTTTCAATTCTCATAGTGTAAACTGCATATATTGGATTCCATATGGTACAAAAATACTCTAAAACTGATCTAACATAACAAAAATAAAGTGATCTTCGTGTAAAAGGGTCAGAGAATTCTTTCGAATTTCTGGAAATAAACCCAAGCAATGAGCTGGCTTTTGCAGATACATAATCCACATGACTAACGAAAGAAAATTTTAGATCAAAAATTACTCCAAGATCCTTTTTTTCAGTAACTCTTGATAAAGAGATGCCTTGAGTATTATATAAATAGTTAATCGATGAGATAGATACCTCCATAAAACGTCATACATTGACATTTAGAAACGTTAAGAAAAAGATCATTGTTATTACACCAAGTGGATAACTTGGACAAATCATTCTGCAGATTAATGCAGTCGGAAATGGCTTTCATGCTTAAAAACAATTTTAAATCATCAGCATACATGAGACAGAGGCAAATTTTTAGAAGTTTTGGGATGTCATTTATAAAAATTAAAAACAGAAGAGGTAACAAATAGCTTCCTTGGGGAACGCCAGAAGTGACTTCCACTGGATCCGAAAGGATATTATTAATACGTACGTATTGAACTCTACCTGAAAGGTATGAAGTGACTTCCACTGGATCATCTAGTTTTCAGTTTTTGATTGAAAATTAATAAGAGTAACAAATTAAAAAAAAAATTATTTATAAACTTATGGTTTTGAATTATTAAAATTTAAATTTTTTTTTAACTTTTTTTTTACTCAAATTTTGAGTTTTAAATTAAATTTTTCAAATACTATGCATAGTTTTGACTTGACTTAAAAACTGGCTAATAGAATAGAATGTTGGCTTTTAAAAAAACGTATAATACATAACTGTAAGTATTACCGTTTTTTTTTTAAATTATTTTTTTCCATTTAACGTACCTACATATTTTTTAAATTGTCCCTACCTAAACGGGGGAAGATAGACCCCCCATTTCCATAGTAAAAAATGCTTGTATTGCCGTGTTCTACAAAAATCCTTTATCATTTCTCGGCGGTTATCATACTCTTGCCATGATTTGGACTTTGAAGAATAATAATACTGGAAATCCATATGTTTTTACATGGTCTATGATGCCGAGGGTCCGAATTACGGTTGCAGTGTATGAATAAATATAAAAATCATACGTTATCGGTCTATCGAATGAAGACATTGCGATTCTTTTAACGAAGTATAAATTTATCGTTGTAATAGGATAAATCTACTACCTCACATCACCAAAGCTGTTGGCGACGGGCTTGGCAATTGTTGAAATTATTTTTCAACATTTTTGGTGTACCTAGGTATAATTTATAATTTTTCTTGTGGTTACTCCAGGGTAAATACTCGTATAAGTCGGGTTACTTTGCCTTAAAATTGGTAATAATTTTCTTCTATATTGCATTAGTTTTCTTCACTTATAAACATTTTGTAAAAATATTTATAAAAAACGAAACTGTTCACTTTATATGATAGTTTCCTTTTATGTCTCTCAACGATTTCTATGGTATAACATAGACACGCTCTTTGTATATATGAAATTACGAAAATTGAATTCGATACTCAAAACCGCACTAAATAGTCGATATCGTAAGCAGTATTACCAAACAAAAATAATTTGGTAACGTAAGGTTCACTTATTCGTTGGAATTCGGCCCCACATTGAGTGCAGGCTATTAGCCATATTTTGAAATTAACTTTTGTTCGAATCTAGTCGATTTCGACACTTGGTACCACGGCACCTGGCAGTTAAAGCGTGAACTTGCAATTGTTTTTCTATCCAATCTCGAAAAATATTAATTTTACTAATATAATTTATATGAACGGGTATCAATATTATGATTGTAAAAGCATAACAAAATGTGTTTATTTGCAAATCAGGTGGCAAATATATATAAAAAAAAAATAATCTTGTCCTCAAAAAGTGTAAACAAATCATGTTTTTTTTCTTTTTACATTTTTTTAATTGTTTCTTTATTTATTTATATTGTTTGTAATAAATGTTATTGTTCATAAAGAATATTTGTTTTGAATCAGTCACAAAGTTTAACAGTTCAATCTATCCAAAATAGCTTCAATTTTTTAGTATTTGTTGTTGTTTCCTTGCGATTTGTTTATACATTTTGAGGAAAAATTACACAGGATTATTTATGTTTTTTGATATATTTTCCACCTGATTTAGAAAGAAACACATTTTATTATGCTTTTACAATCACAATATTAATACCCGTTCATATAAATTCTATTAGTAAAGTTAATATTTTTCGGGCACTTTTCTGGTTTTTTCTTATGGGAAATACGTTGAACGACAAATCGAAGCAATTTACCAAGTGTCAATAATATCATAACGTAATTCGAAAGGTAATATTTTTCGCTCCAATGTTGAAATATACAAAATTCTTTCGAATAAACGAAATAGCTATTCGTTCGAATCTCAAAATAAGCATGAAATTGAGTATTGAGAATCAAAAATATACAACGTAACTTCTATGTAATTCTTAAAGCCAAATAGAACTTAAAAAATAGAAAAAAAATAGATATATGATCGATCTTGCCAGGAGTCGAACCTGGAATCTTCTGATCCGTAGTCAGACGCGTTATCCATTGCGCCACAAGACCTATGGAATTTGGGATACGGATTATAAAAATCTAGCATTCACCTGCAAACACTATTTTTGAAGTAACTACAAAATAAATGTATGAAAGTCAAATGTTTGCTTCGGTGAATGAGATGAGATGGGTGCTCTAGTGCTCATACCTAATTTATTTTTGTTTCGACATACTGAACCTTGAAAATAGTTTTGTTTGTGATTAATTAGTTTTTTGTTTTATTTTTCTTAACTAGAGTTATGCATTGAAAAAAATAGAATGTATAGAAAAATGTTAAAATTATTCTGTTTTTAAACGAAACGATTTAAGTTTGATAGGTTGATTTTTAAAATACCTACAAAGAAGTCGTTAGTTGCACATTATCTATTAAGAATACCTATGGTTAGGGTGTTAAAAACAAATGGACAAACAAAATCTGTAGTTTGGAAAATTAATATTTTAAACAAAACAATAAATCAGCTCTAGATAATTATATCCACTTCTGGTTTGTTTATGTTTTACACCGGTAGGTACATACAAAATATGTATATACATATATGTATAACATATGTTATGTATCTATACTTCAATAGACTAAATATTGGAATTAAAACACTCGGTTTATCCACCGTTCCAAAAATGATAAATGAGTAGACATTAATTAATTATATTCAAGACTATCTTCCAAAATTCACATAATATTTTCGGCACTTTTGTCTGTAGAAATGCGCTACATATACAAGATAGTCCAAAATTAATCATCCATTTTTTTTTTGCATCGCCTACTTTTTTATTTAATAAAAAAAATTAATTTGAGTGACGGAGATCTTTTTTTTATTTTTTACCTTTATAATTGTTCATGTGAAGCGCAAAAGATGATATCTATTAAGTGGCTGCCACCAGTGTTGTTACACATCTGTCGATGTCATTCCCAATTAATTAAAACATCTTCCTTAAAAGTGATTAATTTTTCACATGATGTATGTATATAATTGCAAAAATTGTAGATAAAGCAAAATAATTATGCTTAATCATCCGTGGCACTTCTGCATAAGCTGCAGAAGCTTCATAGATTAGCATACCTTAATATGGTCCCAGCTAGAATTTCGAAACTACTTGAATATTACACTTTATAGTCCAATTGTTCGATGAAATCTTAAAATTATTTGTAGAAATAAATAACAATAATTAAAGCCGGTTGCTCCAAACGCTTTAAAAAATTTAAGTGGCTTTTAAGCCTTAAAATAAAGTTTGTTCCATACAAAATAGTCATTTAGAAATTCTTTGTTTTTAATTAAATAATTTATGTGCGTACCTGTACATATTTATTTAACATGGAATGAATAGAGGTATTCCCGCTAAAAAGTTACTGAATATTGACAATTTATTTCATTTTATCTACAGATGTTTCAAAAATTAATTCTAAATTAAATCATCCTTGGTGATATTTTATGGTGGTATGTTACTGTAAATTCTCAAAATGGGTTAATTCTTAAATTTGCTGGTAAAAGAGAAATTTGGAGCAACATTGTTAACAATTTTAAATATTTACCCCTGTTCTGGTTTTCGTTTTCGGAAGCAAAACTTTCGTTCATTTCGTTTTGATTTTAGTTTGCTGATTGGAAAAGATATATAATATTATCTGTCACCTGATAGCTGAAATTAAGCAATAATATGGTGTGAAGGTTGGGATCAAGGCAAGGCAAATTCGTACACAATTTGGAACACCGTCTTCAAATCCGTATGAATATATGTAGGTGATTTTGTTTTCATAATTTATTTTACCATTTTAGGGTTACGATTTTGTAAATTTTGGTTTTGATCGTTGGAACACGCGAAGTGCCCTAAACGAGTTCTGAAAAATTACAATAGTTTTTGTAATAAAAGAAGCTGATGAATAAGTAAAATCAAAACGCACGTCTTTAAGTCTTCAATTCAAGTGAAGTATTTATTCAGTTTAAGAGGTATATATAGCTTATGATAAATGTATGTAAAATGAGTTAATTGTATTTTTGTATTTAAAACATAACGAAGCGTCAGTACTAAAATCAGTTCATAGGCAAATTATAAGAATTCATTTCATTTTTTTAAGGATATGTTTACATTAAATTTAAGTAATAAAGTAAATTTTTTAATTAAGTTATATTTTATCAGAAAAGATTTAACACCGGCCGCGTTGAAGAACTGCACATCTTCAATCGATTGGTAATATGGCTAGTTTGTGAATTGGTCTTCTCAGCACCCCTCTTGTTGTTTTAATGTCGGCTACTCGAACTCTGTTGTCGTCGCCTATCACTACAGCATCCACCCTCCCAGTTGTCCAATGTTGAGGAGGTAGGTTATCGTCGTGTATGATAACAAGTTTTCCGATTGTGAGATTTGGTTTCTCTCGCACCCACTTGTTTTTTATTTGGAGGTCGAGTGTGTAGTCTCTAGACCATGCTGTCCAAAACTTTTGCTTGAGTGCGCATAAGAGTTGCCATCGTCTTTTGGACTCTGGTACGTCTGGCACGGATTCTGGCGGCAGCGAACGAAGAGCCTCTCCGATTAATACATAAGTGGGCTGGAGTAAGCGCTTCCCCGTCGTTTGGATCTTGACTTAGTTGTGCAATCGGTCTCGAATTGAGTACGGCTTCGACTTCTACAAGCATCGTTTGAAGTTCTTCTGCAGTAAGGAGAGCGTTGCCGATTGTTCGTTGAAGTCGATTCTTTGCGGACTTGACGGCGGATTCCCACAGACCCCCGAAATGAGGAGCTCTTGGAGGTATGAAGGCAAACTCGATTCCACTTTCTGCAGCATACAATTGAACGTTCTTCATCTGAGCGGCGAATGCTTCCTGGAGTTCCTTCAGCTTTCTGTCTGCCCCCACGAAATTGGTGGCGTTGTCGCAGTGGATCTTGTTGGGTAGTCCTCGTCTTCCAACGAACCTTTTAAGACACAAAATAAAACAATCAGAAGTTAAGTCACTAACAAGTTCTAAATGAACAGCTTTTGAAGTGAAACAGACAAATACTGCTATATAAGATTTAACTGGTGCTCGACCACGAATTTTCAATGTCGTATAAACTGGACCACAAAAGTCAACTCCTGTAATTGCAAAGGGACGTATAGCCTTAAGCCGACCAGCAGGCAAATTTCCCATTATTTGGGTTTCTAATTTTGGCTTATAACGAAAACAATGCAGACATTTTCGAACAACTTGGGTACAAGCTTCTCGAGCATTTATGAGCCATATGTTTTGCCGCAGTAAAGCTATCATTGCTTTAGGTCCTGCATGGCAATTTGTAAAGTGCAAGTGAATCAAGTATAATTTCATAAAAGGGGTATCCTTTGGCATAAGTAATGGAAATTTTGCATCATATGGTAATGGAGCATTTAATAAACGACCTCCAACTCGTAACAGTTCAAAAGATCGTTTCTTATCTTTGAATCCATGAATGAACGGGTTAAGTTTTTGAATATTTGGCGACAAAAACTGCGATTTTTTTAATTTTTGAATTTCGTCTGCAAATTCAGTTTTCTGAATGGTTTCAATAATTTTTAGGAACGCACCTTTTAATTCCTTTGCAGTTGGAGTTTCTGATGAACTTTTTCTATATTTTTTCGTCATAAATCGATACAAATATGCAACCATTCTCAAAATGTTTGGATATGAAGAGTATTTTGAAATAAATTCTAAAATTATAGAAGGTTCATTACTGATTGCAAGTAAGTTGAATTGATTTTTTCTTTGTTCCAATGACTCATCTTCTGGTGACAATAAAAACTTATCATTTTTAGGCCAAGTTGAAGGAACTTGAACAAGAAACTCAGGGCCTTCAAACCAAATTGAATTTATAATTTCTTCAACATTACATCCTCGAGATGCAATATCTGCGGGGTTATGTGAAGATGGAACATGACGCCAAGAGATATTATTTGACCATTCTTGGATTTCAGCGACTCTATTCGCTATGAATGTTGTCAGTGAAGATGGATGTGTTTTAATCCAATGTAATGTAATTTCTGAGTCCGTCCAGAAAACTACATTCTCAATGTCGTAATTTTTAAGCATTATTTGAACTCTTGACCAGATTTTTGCTAAGAGATGCGCTGCACATAACTCGAGTCTTGGCAATGACTTTGTTTTGAGTGGAGCAACTTTTGATTTGGCTGTTAAAAGTCGTGAGCGAGTTAGATTACCCTCCTGGCTTCGAACGTAAATACAGCAACCATAAGCTCGTATGGAAGCGTCTGCGAAACCATGAATTTGAAGCTTCGAATTAGGAGAAGTATGAACATAGCGTGGTAAGTTTATTGTGTCTAATTTCGACAAATTAGCTTTAAAATCTTGCCAACAACTGTCGAGTCGCATTGGAATTGATTCATCCCAATCTAATTTCCTCAACCAAAGTTCTTGCAGCAAGATTTTCGCCTTGACTACGATCGGGCATAAAAGTCCAAGTGGATCGAACAATCTAGCAGAAACTGAGAGAATGTTTCTTTTAGTGGCTTTTAAATCCTGAAAATTTTGTTCCAAGCGAAATTTAAATACATCATCTTTTGGAACCCAATGTATACCTAATGCTTTTACGATATCGGAATCATTGATTTGAAGTAATTTTTCCTCTGAATCATTATTGTAACTTGGATGACTTGAGCACCATTTTGCTAATTGGAATCCACCTGATTCTAAAACTTGTGAAACATGTAAACGAATTTGTTCAAGGCTATCAAAATCGTCTGCTCCTGTTAACATGTCGTCAACATAAAAGTCCTCGCGGATGACCTTTGACGCAATTGGATGTGAATCTTTACATAATTCACTTAAATATAACAAGCACCTTGTAGCCAAAAATGGTGCAGGAGCGGTTCCGTAAGTTACAGTATTCAGACTGTACAAATTTAATGGCTTTTGAGGATCTTCTCTCCATAATACCTATATAAGTAAAAACTTTTTGTCTGCCTCGTCAATTAAAACTTGACGGTACATCTTAGTAATGTCAGCAGTGATTGCGTATCTATGCAATCTAAAACGCAGTAAAGTGGAATATAATTCTTCCTGAACAATAGGTCCAACCATTAACTTATTATTTAATGAAACTTGCGTCGATGTTCGACTTGAAGCATCGAAAACTACACGAAGTTTTGTAGTTGTACTTTGTGGCCTGAGTACACATTGGTGTGGAATAACATAATGTGGACCATTTAGAATCTCGTCATTTACCAAATGCATGTGACCGAGATCGAGGTATTCTTTCATAAAGCCCATATACATTTCTCTTAGTTGAGAATCTTTAGGAAGCTTTCGTTCTAGGGAAAGGAAACGCTTTTTAGCCGTTTCATAAGAAAATCCCAATGAATCGGTATTGGGTTTAAATGGAAGAGAGACTTTGAAACGACCATTTGGTAAACGTTGAATTGTTTTTAAAAAATAATTTTCACATTCCTGTTGCTCTGAGGTGTATCTAACTACCTGTGACTCCTTGGGAATTTCCTCCAACTCCCAGAATTTTTGTAAAATAGAGTCTAGCGATTCTGATTCCGTGTTTTCGGAAAGGGTGACAACACTGCACGTTTTAGGCTGATTGCCATCTGTGCACCTAAACTTTCCAGATACAATCCACCCAAGCAATGTCTTTTGGAGTGTTGGAAGATTCGGATTAATTTTTATCTGTCCTACTGAAAGTAATTCAAAGAACGTTTCTGCACCCAGCAATAAGTCTATTTTTTGAGGTTTATAAAAGTAAGGATCAGCTAATTCAATATTTTTTGGTAAATTCCAATCTTTTGTTGAAAATGTGTGGTCAGAAGAGAACTCATGCGAATTCAAACGCGACCTTACAGTTGCATGTACCCTTTGCTTAATAGTTTGGTTAGATTTACCTATCCCTGTTAAATTAAGATTTGAATCTTCTTTTTTAAGTCTTATTTTTTGCGAAAATTCCTCAGTTATAATGTTAACTTGTGACCCCGAATCCAGTAATACTCTAGCCAAATGATATGATCCAGATTTGTCTTTAACCTTGACAATTGCTGTTGCTAAAATCACAAGATCATCAGAGGACGAGGCGTGATTAACAGATGCACGAGAAATCGAAGGTTGATCAATTTTATTGGAATTGTTATCAAACTGAGTAGGCTGTATAAAATTTGAAGCATTTGTATTAAATTGGGAATTGTTAGCGGAGTATTGGTGTAGAAGAGTGTGGTGAGCTTTATTGCACACACTGCAACGACTAGCTTTGCACTTGGAAACCGAATGACCTTTTCGTAGGCAATTAATGCAAATAGGTACCCCTTTTGCAAATTCAAAACGCTGTTGTACAGTCAGTGACATAAAAGAATTGCATGAATTTATATAATGTTCATCTGAAGAACAAAATACACATTTGCTTAATGGTTTCGTGTTTGATTTAACTGCAGAAAATGTGGATTTTAAATTCTTTTTCGTTTCAAACTCTACCTTTGGTTTGTTATTTTTAACTTTTGAAATTGATGCCTCAGCAGCTGAAATATGCTGGAAACGTTTATTGAGAGCCTCTTCACAATCTTTCCATAATGGAAGTTTGTCATAATCTAATTGTTCCTCCCAATATAATCTTGTAGCAACATCAACTTTAGACATTACTAAATGTATTAAAATAGCACTGGTTATGTTCTTTTCATCACCGATCGACAAAAGCGAATCATAAATAGCTGAAACTGTATCTACAATCGAACGTAAGCCAGATGAGGATGGTTTATTTGCTTCCGGAAGTTGAAAAAGCTTCGAGATATTTTCAAAAAATATTAAACAAGTATTATCATAAACTTTTTTTAGACTATCCAAAGCCTTTGAATAATTATTTTCAGTAATTTGAAACGCACTGACTGTGCCCAAAGCTGTATCCGAAAGGCAAGATAAAAGGTGATTGAATTTCTCAATATCACTTAAAGATGGGTCTTGATCCACTAAACTTTCAAATAGACTTATGAAATTTTTATACTCCGAATATCTACCACTAAATTTCGGGAGTTTCATTTTCGGAAGTCTGGAATGGTGCGAACCTGCTGCAACCATAGATACCTCATGTGCATTATTTGACTTTTTGTTTTTATTCATTAGCGCTAACAACAATGACTTTGTAGATACGCATATATTTTCAAGTTCACTCCGCGATTTATCAGCGGGATCTATTACCTCTATTTTATTTTGAAAATCCATTGCCTGGTCAATATAAGAATTTAAAATATCCAATCTACATTCAATCTCAAATGTGTTAAAAGAAATAGTTTTATCTTGGATCGACTTTTTTATGCGTAGAATATTTCCTACTACAACTCTTTATGCTGCACTATTTGCTGCAAGCCGTCTACCTTATTTCCTTGACTCTGACGTCTTTTGCTCATCGCTAACTTTTGTTATAACACTAACAATATTTGCAATAAATACTGAAACAAATTTACTATTTGTTGTTAAATCTCAATTCTTAATTAATTGAGCTTCAATAGCTTAATTAAGATTAAATATTAACAAAAGTTCTCCTAGAAAAAAGATTATCAAAGAATGATGCTCGCTCACAATCGACTCCGATCGATAAAAATCAATACACACGATATAAGCACTCAGCTAGTTAAGAAAATAAGTGGGAAGCAAAATTGAGTAAAAGTAGGTACTGTTTGGTTTGAGTAGAGCTAATATATTTTTTAGGAAGTTTTTTGTTTAGAATTTTGTATAATGTTAAGTTTTATAAACTTATTATATTTGATTCTCGTATTTTACGAAGTTTGAAGATACAAATATATTTTATGCTCTTCTAAGTAAGTGATCTTAATTGAATCACGAACAATAAAGTGTTTATAAGTAGAAATTGACTATTCCCACTAGTTTAGCATATATATATAGGCATACTATGCAGAGAAAGTAGGTATACTTGATGAAATCTTTGGTTATGTACCATTGAATTTGTATTTTAATTAATGGGTTATATTTTTTATATTTTAATATTGAATGTTTCACTTCATATGTTATTTGTATTATATAATGCAATATTTGTATTATGTAATGCAATATAATAATATATTATTTGGTAAATGCAATTAAATGTATGCAAAGTGCGTTTTCAATTATTTATAATGTATTATAATATATTATAATATATTATCAAATTAGCTAATTTTTAAGTAATAAGATCTCGTCAATAAAGCTTTTATTCTGACGGATAGTTCCTTGCCTTAAGGCAGAATTTAATATGACTCGCACTTTCTTTATTAATTGCACTTATAATACCTGTTTATTTTTTAATAAAACTTCCTTTGGATAGTGGCCACATAAGCACCTCATGGGACCTTGGTTCCTAGACACGGCACGTGACGATCTATGCTGATCTTTCCTGGACATGTGACACCTTTGTATGTTCCTTTTGGAGCTTATTTGCTGCTTCACTGGCCACGGGCAAGAGACAATCGCTTATGATTGCTGGACAAAGGCACGTGACTGATCAATGATGATCTTTTCTGGGCACAAGGCGATCTTGTTGGCCACTTATTTGATATTTTATTACTCTTGTGCACGCTTCAAAATGATTTTTATTTTCTGAACTTTGAAGAAGTACAGTCACTTTAGCGCGCTTTAAACTTTACGTGACTTCAAGTGAAATTTCGTATATTTTATTTAATATTTATTTAAAACTTCCGATTAAAGTTAAATTATTTGAATTTACTTATTAAACCAGCTTTTAAAATATATTAATTAAATAAATTTAAAAGAAAAGTACTTGCTCGGACGCCATGAAAAATTACAATAGTTTTTGTAATAAAAGAAGCTGATGAATAAGTAAAATCAAAACGCACGTCTTTAAGTCTTCAATTCAAGTGAAGTATTTATTCAGTTTAAGAGGTATATATAGCTTATGATAAATGTATGTAAAATGAGTTAATTGTATTTTAGTATATACAATTTTGGCGGAATTTAAAACATGACGAAGCGTCAGTACTAAAATCAGTTCATAGGCAAATTATAAGAATTCATTTCATTTTTTTAAGGATATGTTTACATTAAATTTAAGTAATAAAGTAAATTTTTTAATTAAGTTATATTTTATCAGAAAAGATTTAACAAGTTCCTTTTGATAAAAAAATTGCCGACTGAATATAACCTAAGCGGAGCAACAGAAATTCAAGAGAATTGTTTTTAAAAAAGAGTTAAAATTCTTGACACCGGCAATTTTACAAATGCTGCTGAAAAAATCTAGGTCTTACCGATAACTTCTAGAATTTAATCATTGCCGAAATTTACGGTAACGTCTACATATTAATTAAAATCCCCCTAAAGACAGAAAGCCTTAACTTAATTTCCCTAGGTGTTGCAGCAAATATAAATACCAAACTTTCAAGGATTTCCGTCAATTGAAGTCTTAGTGCTGTGTTTTATCATCAACTAGGCCATATTTGATGTTGAATTTTCCAAATAAATCAAATCCAGCTTAATTCTCTAGTCGACATAATCTTTTTTTTGTAATTCATTCAAAAAGAAAATAAATACAAAAGGAAACAAAAAAGGGAGGTTGGTACTGACAAAATTAATAAAAAAAAATTGTATGTTGGCACTCCTAGGAGACTTCCTTTTCTAAAATCAACAAAAATCTTAATCTTATATTCAAGAAAACAAAATTAAAATAGAGTAGTAGGTACCTCACAATCTCAAACCAAACATCCTCTACAAAAGCTGGGCATTGGTCTGCTAATGAAAAGTTAAATTTAAAAAAAAAAGAAGGAAATATGGGGAAAAAATCTGTAAAATATTCCTCCTCTCTACGTTAATATTCCATAAACCGAAAGAAAAAAAAAGATACCTTATATACGTGTACGTGAGCAAAGTTAAAGGCAAAAAAAACCCCAGAATATAACTCGCGGCAATCCACTAAGGACTTTTTTTTTAATGGCCTAATATTTCGTTTTCCTTCTTCACCCATGTTTCCAGGCACTTAAGAATCGTACTTCATAAGGATGCCTCAGTATAGCCTGAGGTACATATATTGTATACATATCAAATGAAGATTTTTTTTTTCTTCCATGTGTACGTTGGCTGGGTATAACCAGTTGAGGATACCCATGAATGAGAAAAAATGTTTTTTCTGTTCTGTCATATATTGGTGCTCAATGAATACGCATCTTTCAGTTTTGTCCTGCAGCTCTGCAATTCCTGAATAAAAAAGGATGAATATTCGTTTTGTTTTTGAAATTGAGCCAAGTTGGGCGTTGTTGATGATCGGATAATGAATGCAATGCAAATAGCTCATTCGATATATTAAGCGGAAAGCATAAGGACACAGAAGGCGATTTTATCTATACTCTCTATTATAAGTGCGGCATGTTATGCAAGACAATGTCCTTAAGTGACTCGCAAGCGAACAATAGAAGCCTTCTTGAGGGTAACATAATTGCCACTGACACACATGTGTAGCATAATACATACATATGGAGATAGCAACGAGATGCAGAGCAACCTCGAGATACATACTCAAGAGGTAACATGAGTTCAATGGCGACAAAAAGAAAAAAGATATTATTTTTATTATATCCATTCTGATGCTCGGAGCATCAGATGTAGAACGAGAGAAAGAGAAAGTGAAATAGAAAATCTTATTTTATTTTTTATAAGTGAGTCCTTATCGTAAATATTTATCCATCAAAATGGCTGCAGGGTCGATAAGGATCTACGTGCATCAGAAGTGGGATTATATCATTATATTGGTGTTTTTTTTGTTCTTTGTCTCATTCTCCTCTTGTGTGGGAGAGATCATAATCCTTTTCATGATGGTCATATCGAAAATACCACTTTGGATTCTGAGAGTTCAGCAGTATATAGACTGCGGTGAAGTGGAGGTGAATATGATTTAAAATGCAAGACTTTAAAATGTTGGGATATGTTGGTACCTATCGAAGTTGAATAATCTATTTAAAAGGGACGAATTTGCATGACCCCAAACAAGAACACCAAAAAAGGGATAATCGAGTTTATTTTCTTGTTTTTGTGTTTTGGAAATATTATACGTTTTGACCATTTTTTTTTATCGATTCGAGAAATTTATTTTTGCACTTTATATCAACCTCTAAAAGAACACCATTCATGATTGCTTTAACGTTATTCACCTAAAGGACAAAAAAAAATACCCATCTCAATCAATAAAAAAAAACTGTTACCATGACAGAATACTCAAACATTCAGGACACGAATCGGAACTCAGGATGTGGTAATGGCGGTGGTAGTCTCGCTTAACGGTAAATTTATATTCATTATCATTGAATGTCCTTCTTCAGTCCATTTTTGCTGACTCTGGGCCAAAAGGATGATAGAGCCAGAACACTTTGCTTTGACATTGGTTAATCGAGAAGCGATTTCAATTTTCAAACTATACGTATACGATCACGATGGGGGCGACGAAAGGCAGCGATGACGACGATGAATGACAACCACAAAATAAAACGTGACGATTTTTTCCTGTAGGGTCGACGAAAATCGACTTATATTGAAAATATGTTGCTGATGTGTACACACTTGTACAACGTATATTTTTGTGCTCAAAGTTAAGTAACCAAATACGGAACTGGTGGTTTAAGAATTTCAAAAAATAAAATAAATAAAAATAAATCAAGCAATACTAAAGAAATTTGGTCGAAGATGGACTTTCTGGATAAAAATCCATAAGTCAGTCTGAGGTTTTAATTGGTGAGAGTCAATATAAAATGGTTGGTAAAGGGTAAAGGGTAAAAAGGGTGAAAGAAAATTTGAATTTGAAAGAAAACCACGATTAAAATAATTTTTCTTTTTTTCTTTATTGTTTTTTAATTAAAAAAACATTTTGTTGTTATGGCGACGGGTACAGTCTGAAAAGCTGGCGCACTTATTTTTATATCTAAGAAGTACGATCTGAAATTAAATGAAACTATGATAAAATTGATTTATTAAGAGTGGTTCATATAGCATGGACAATTTATGTGCAAAAATTAATCTTACTCGAAATATTCTACCTATATTATTCTATAGAAATGGCCCCAATAAAAAAAAAAAAACAAAATTAATATAAGAAAATTGTTAAAATGAGTGATTGTGATGTAATTTCTCATTTGTTCATTTTTTTCATAATTTTTTTTTTTTTTTTTTTTTTTCAAAACCATCCTAAGAGTATTTTCTTTAATATAAATTATAATTTTATAATTTCAACAAAAGCACGCATTCCATACGTTAAAATTTCAAAGAAAAAAAAAATTACATCCAACTTTATATTTTATTACCGTGATTGTCATTCGCTCGTTAATTTCGTTCTCTCTCTCTTTTTCCCCATCATATTATGTAACAGAAAAACTCAGCAGTCAGCACTACTGTGATGTTCCCTCGGGTTATGCATTTTTCAATAATAATATTCTCACCAATTTAGCTCTCTGTCTTCCAAATTGGACTTGGAACTTTATAAGTTCAGCGTTGTGTTATTATTCTAACCGGTCTCGAACTTGAATGGTAAGTACTTTACAAAAAAAATAAGAATTGCTCCAAATCCGAGGGCAAAAAAAATGTGTATCTCTCAAATACCTATATGTAGGTACATCTCTTGGATTGGTAGGAAAAATTATTATTATTCCAAACAAAGTTATCCCCATGGGGGAAATAACTGAAACTCGATTTTGAGCCAAAGGCGGTTGGATATACAACTTAGTTATCAGCAAGCGACGACGAGAGTGAGAGATATGTACCTACATATGTATGAACTAACTTTCATAATCTTCCAGTTACATTTTGCTGCAACTTACAGAACCACGTTCCTGTAGGTTTTAGAGAGGTATTATAGTGTATATGTATAGGTTTGCGTGCTTCCCGTCCCGTCCCGTCCGTTCCGTCCGTCACCTTCGTCGATTGTCGCGTCATCCTCCTCGTCGTTGTCGGTCGTGGTTTGAATGTATCCACCGATGGGAGTGCAGCATTTGACTTGATTACGATAACGATACAAACAAAACTAAGTTTAATTGTATGTAGTTGGGGGGTTTGTGGAGGCTATGAACGAATTAACCGGTTTATCGCGTTTTCAGGTAAAACACTTAAATATAAAGCTATGCTTCAGTGTGGTAGTAGAGTGGTACTGTACTCTTAGTACTCTTATGTAGGAATAACATTTTGCTCGACGACGAGTGTAGCGCTGCAAGCAATGGAACAATGCGCCGTGTCGCACTACCGGTGGAACGGTTCTTGTCGTAGCTGCATATACTCATGGTGCCGTTTTGGTAAACTGGATTATGGAAAGTGGATACGAATGTATAGAAATGAAGGGAAAACAAAATAATAAAAAAAGAAAAATCCAGGTGAAGTGATGTCTCGGACTTGTTGTCTTTCGTTTTTTATTTTTTGGTTACTGTTGCTGTTGGTTTTTGTTGTGTTTTGTTCCATTGTTGGTAGGTACTGTGATATGATATTATCCTCTGCTGCCTCTCACGCGCGCCACAAACATTATTACTTAAATATTTGTGAAATGAATATGCAGAGCAATGTTCCTGGTTGTCCCTTTGGGCGGCAGAAGTCTGCATTTGAGATCTCCTTTTCAATGTGTTTTGAAATGGAATAGATACAAAGCATCCCCATCTGTGTGGGTTATTTTGCTGTTTTATTGGTTTTGTTGTTATTGTTTTTTTTTAAGAGTTTGAAATGGTTTGGACTTGTCGGGCTTGAGGTGCGATGGAAGAAGAGGAACTTTGAATTTGTAGGTACTTTTTGTTTACGTTTCATGATTATTGTACCTATTTCCATTGCAGACAGGATTTTGAATTATTTGGTATGAATATGAAATGAGATCTGAAGAGAATTGCTGATGTTGAGTAGGTTTTTTTTTTGTTATTGGTCGTAATACTCACACAAACCTATCTCGTTGGGTGTGACGTGACCTAAGGTGAATGTTTTTGTTCACATTTCTTTTGTTTGGATCAAATTTCAAAATACATATTTAAGTTCTATCGCCAATTCTTCATATGTAGATGTAAAAAATACATCTATTGGAAAACATTTGTTTAAATAAGTAACGAAATAGCTATTTATGTAGCTACATAAAATATGTAAGAAAGCATGTTGATCGCCACAAATTCATATGTATATTTTTAGGCTTCCTGAACTCGAAAGCTTCGATGAAAATTTTGTGATTGAATAGTAATTTTTGAATTTTGTTCTGCTATGTTCAAATATAGTACAGCACATTTCGACCCTGATAATTGCAAATGAATTTAATTAACCAAATATAAAAAGAGAGTGAGAGAGATAAGTGAAATTCAAAGTTTTTTAGTCCTCTGGTTAATTTATTTTTATTTTTTAAATCAAAAGTAATTAATATAAAATTTTTGATTGATATTAATTTAGAAACTCAATTACACACCAAATAAGTGGAATACTGTACATAACACTGTTCAAAAGGTAGGATAAGTCATCACAAAATCGAACGAAAATATATGTATGTAGTTGTATTGCATCTACCCCCACATGAGAAAACAGGCAAGGATTATCAAGCAAAACAAACTTGTCTCAGCCTTCTCGATCTAGATGAAAATATAGAATTGTATTTTGATAAAACACAAGAGTTTACAACCCTACACAACAACAAAACCACCATGGTATTAAACTTCAATTACAGAAACACTGCACAGAAAATTGTAGAAGCCGCGCCGAAGCTTAAGGAAACTGGAATTTTTGTACATCGAGAGCAATCATTTCTCTATCGAACAAAACGAGATCAAGAGTAAGCTTTTGGAAAAGAACCCAAACGTTGAAATTTTTATCGTTAAACGTTAAAATTTTTAATCTGAGGATCGAAACTGAAAATATCAGATTTTTCGTTCTCATACGATTCGCTACGAGGGTTGAAAATAACAACAACTGATGAACTGTCATTTATCAAAAGAACTTTTGGTGAGGAATCAATGTGCTTCTTTGACAACATAAACGTCAACAATAACACTAATACCATACAAGAGCCCTCTGGGATTCGTTTGGGAACAGTCAACATGGTTCGTGTCGCAGATTAAGCAACGTTTAGCATTCAACATAGGATAGGGATGCCATCTGCCATAATATTAACTTACATTTTCTTAAATTAAATATTTTTTGTTATAATGTTACAGGACTTAAAAACAAATGAGTACATGCCAGATTTTTTTCAATTAATTTTAAGTTATGATATTTTTATATTACTAGAAACTTTTATTGAAGAGGGTAAAGAGTTGCAATATCTGAAATACTTTGAAGGTTTTAACATAAGATGGATTCCAGCTATTAAAAATAATAAACTTGGCCGAGCCAGCAGCGGTGGCATTTTTTATGGTATTAAAAATAGTTTTTCAAACGAAGACATATGTACTTACATTTCATAACAAGCGAAAACAAAATTATAATAGAATGTTTCATTATTGTGAAAAATTACTTAAAAGTCCCTATTTACCTCAATCATGGTAATTGGAAATCGGAATTTGAAGATCTTCAACACTTTCTTATAAATCAAAACAATGAAAATATTTTAGTAATTGGTGAGCTTGATAGCCGGATAAGAGATTTTCAGAATCCTCCCCTTGTAATCGGTGAGCAATTTTTTATGTGAGAGAAATTCTTTAGACGGATGCATTAATTTAAACGGAAAATGCTTGATGGATTTGGTTGATGATTTTGGTTTTCTTATCTTAAATGGAACTTCAAAAAGTGATAGTATTGGCAATTTTACATTTATTTTTAGCCGGGGCTGTTCAGTTATTGATTTTTGTTTAGCAAAAGGAAATTGGCTTGAAACTGTAAAAGATTTCGAGGTTTGTTCTGCTAACTATTCAACACACCTTCCCATTTGTGTATCATGTGAGTTTAAAACCCAAGATTGTAACATTCGGCGTTAAATTGAAAATGGTCCAAACAAACTACGTTGGATTGAATCAAAATCAGATCTTTACAGAAGAAATCTGAATCAACGTTCAATGGTTCTTCCGAATCAGATTACGACCTCAATTGAAGAAGCAACAGATATAGTCTTTCGTACTATTACTCAGTCCGCAGTCACATACTCAAATCACATTTTGTTGAATTTTGTTTAAAATTTAAATCTAGTTGGTATGACGAGGATTGTAGGAGAAGTAGAGAGAAATCCTTTAAATTGCTAAAACTTTTTAGAGAAACAAATAATTTGGGTTTTAAAACTCTGTATTTGCAGGCAAATACTTACTACAAAAACCTGTGTAAGCAAAAAAAAAAAAAAACTGAAAAATTCAGCTTTAAATCTGCTAAAGAGCAAGGATCCTAGACTTTTTTGGAAAAACGTGCGCATTTTAGGTAGTCACAATGAGGCAGTTATGTCTTCTATTAGTGTTGACGTAATGCCATCATATTTTGAAAAGCTTTTACTCTCGAACCCATCCCAAATGTCTGTGAGCTTCGCATTAACTTTCTTACGTATTGAAGAATTGGATGCTCCATTCTCAATGATGAAACTGCTTGTTGCACTTGAGAAAATGAAAGATAGCAAGGCTTCGGGCTTGGACGGTATCCCAGCCGAGTTCTACAAAAATGCCACTCCATTCTTATTGGAATATACTTAAGTTTTGTTTAATGAAATGTTTGATAAAGAGGATATCCCTGTTTGTTTTCGTTCTTCGTCTATCTTTGCAATTTTTAAAAAAGGTGATCCAAATCTTCCTGAAAACTACAGAGGTTGTATTTTGAGTCCGTTAATTTTTTCTCCGTTTATTAACGATGTTCAGGATCATATATTTGAATTTTCGATTTCACATAAAGACAAACTAACAGCAGCTAAAGCAGCTATCAACTGCATGTGGTCAAACTTTTTCAACAACAAAAGTATTGATATTTTTTCAAACGTATCTTTAGGCTCCGACCGAATACACCGAATTATGCCATTCACATTGAATCTGGGCTACCTCCAGTTTTAATAATGAATTTAAAAGCAAATGCGGATTATATGATCAAAGTCATGCAAAGATCAGACAGTAATTTACAGAAAAGAATTCTTCAAGTGGCGTAACATTGCCAGTATTCCCCTTTCAAAGATTGGTATGAGTTGGCGTCGGAACACAACTTAACTTTGACTTTGGGTCTGGACGTATTAGATTCGTGGAGAACTTCCCTTTATGACTGTATCTCTGCTGTAGCTGACCAAATGTTTCAGTCATTTCTCGATCGAGCGAGGGTGTCGGTATCAAGGGCAATATACAGTAAACTTAATCTTTGTTTAGGTCCAGCAAATTACATTCAAAACGAGTTCACTGTTAACGAGATGAGTTTGATATTTAATTTTAATTTTTATTTTTGACAATTTTCAATAATCTATTCATTACCAAGTTTATCTTGATATTCAAACAAAGTTCATGGAATATGGAAGAAGTTTTGATACCCTTTTCGGAAAACCAAAGAATAAATAGGCAAGAAAGAAACGTGCAATAATACACCAAAAGGTGACCGGTTAGTTAATATTTTATTGGTGAAAAAATACTATTTTTCTCACTTTTTAGTGATGCCTTTTTCTGTATTGCTCCTATATATTGTAGACAGGTGGGGAAAACAGTAAAATAATTTATCCCCACAAATTGAAGCCCCCATTTACTCGTAACTATATTATACCTTCATTTTTTTTACCAAATAACAAAATTACTCCAGGAAAAAATGTTGACTCAAGTTCGAATTTGATTTTAACAATCAAATCAAGGCTATTGAAAATATTCAAATTCAATGCATACAAAAAAAATCACATCTTCAATTTGTATATAAATCTATTTCTATTGAATTGAAACCCAAACAGTTGTTAAACGTCAGTGATACGCTGTCGTGCACGTGCAGTAAAGCTGTATCATATTACGTAGTCCTCACAGCATTATGCATCCTTGCACATCTTTTTACATGCGGGAAAGAACATGACGAAATACCTTCTTCTCTATGCTTCCATGCATTTAATATCAAATTCTTTATCTATTTTTTTTTTTCATTTAAATTTCCACAGCCTTCTTAGACATATATGTACAATTTATAAGGATAAAATATCCTGGAGAATAAAAAATAGAAAAAAATGTCCGCCACAGTTCACGTAGTGTATTGTTACCCTCTCACCTTCGTTGCACTGCGTGGCCTGGTTGCAAGTTCCATAGGTACAAGCTATTTGTGTGCCCTACCAACATACACAGATACACTATCTATACATATTTTTCTGAACAAAATATTGATTTCAGTGTGAATGAAGGTCAAATTTAGAGCCTAGCCTCCTTGTTATTCTTTAAAAAAAATCTATCTCCTACATCAACAACGGCATAAAGTCGAGCCACTACTGTAGAAAAAAATCTTGTTATTGCCTCCATTGCCCTCGTGACTCATTCAGGGTGATAAGTCGTAGGCTAATCTGCTTGACATTCAGCGTGACTTGAAAATGTGCCAAATACTTTGAACCCCAACCTACCCACCCATTCGCTTGCTTCCCCACTTCCACCCCCGCTCCTCCCCCCAACTCATCTATTTCACCAACAAATTGATATGTACCTACCCGTGAGGAAGAAATGCATTAAAACTTGAACGTTGCCCTTAGGCAACCAGATACATGGCATAGGCTTTTTTCTTTAGGGATGAAGAAAAAAAATTGAAAAATTGTTTGTAAACGTGTTCTTTTTGCTTATTATAGGGTGTTGTTCTTTGTTATTATTACAAATTGACTTTTTATGTGCACTTTGGGAGCAAATTCGACTTTGTCAAGGTGATGAATTACCACCGAAGGCAATTTTAGAATCTGCTGACAAATTTGTACGTTGATTGCCGAGATGGAATATTTAAATTGATATTTACCCTATAAAATTAGCATAGGTAATCTTAAACATCGAGATTGGGAACAGTGTGAAAAACGTTTACTTTGGTTAGGTACGCAAGTAGCAAATAGCACGATTTACGAGTTTTACTAATGTTGGATCGCTGGCCTGCGAAACTTTTGTGTCAAGAGGTTACAAGGCAATCAAAGTTAAGGATGTTTTTTTTTTAATTAAGATGGAAATGGGTCAAAGTTCTGGTTTCATCATTGTGCTTTTCAAAATCCTGTCCAATCACTGAAAAACTGTGTTCTTCAAAATTCTGCTATTTTCTTTGCAATTTTCCGATCAATTAAAAATTGTTATTAAAAGTCCTATCTGTACTTAGTTGAGTTCGGAAAATAGTGAATAAATCTTGAAATTACAATTTTTGGAAAATAAATTGCAAATTTTGGTTCTATTTTAATAATTTCGTTCATAATTTTGGAATGTTCGATTTGATTAAAAATTGTATTAATCTAAAAGTTATAAAAAACATTTTTTTTGAAAATTAAATATTTCGAAAACATATGGTATATATACCATATAAACGGTTTTATTAATGTTTACTGACGCAGCTTCACAAAATTGCAATTAAGAAGAATATCGTCCCGTTGCAAAATATTTATATATCTTTCTTAAAACATTTATTTCCGTAAAAATTAATATTTCAGTTTGGTAAAACCCCAATAGCATTTAAAAGTCAAGATATTGCAAAACTATTTGTCATATGCCAATTGCATTCCTAAATATTTCAAAATCTATTCTCAACACATCCGAACTTAGCTTTACATAACATCACACTGCTCTGAAATAATAAAGAGAAATATTTTATTCAAACACCAATCCCGTTAGCAAGAACAAACCTTTGAATAATAAAAAAAAAGGAACAGACTCTATTTAAGTATTCTGAAAAAAGATATCCTTAAAAAATTCAAACACAATACAAGGTTTAGTGAAATACAAAATTCACAAGAAAACAAATAAGGATTACGATTTTCTCTTCCAAACCAAAACGATATGACCTGATACTTATATTCCATCTCATTTATTCAGTTTTTTTTTCACTCCTTTATAAGAAAAAGGATCACCCAAACGTGTCTATATCTAAATTATACTACCAATACAAACATATACCCATTTGGACATCATTGAAAATGTTTTGCAGATGTTACAAAAAAAAAAAATGAAAAGTAAGGTTAAGGGAAAAATTGTCCATATTCAATTTGTTACTCCTGTGATTTGAAAGGTTTTGTGGAGAGTTTTTTTTTGCAATTTAAAAAAAAGGAGCAAATAAAACGATATTGTCACTTCATTTCTGATGATGATAAATTAGAACCCCTTTTTTTGTGAAAATTATTTTACTACCAATGTTCAAGTTATTTGAGAATAAGAGTTTTGGATGAGGGATGACAAATCAATTAAATAGATTGAAATTCTTCAAATAAATCTGTATTGACATGATTTAAAAAAAGACTGATTGTTTTCCATGTGTCAATACAACGGGTCTATTTTATAGAATTTTTTTTCAAAATAATTTCGTTCTTGTTTCGATTTTTAAATTTTTCCTACTTTTTCCAAATTTGAAAAAAAAAATGTTTGTATTAATTTTTTTTAGTGTACACTTCTGTTTGGTTTGTATGCTACTTACAGTTACAGTATAGAGGAGATTTGACGATTATGTGAATTTCTTTAAGAATGCAAAATTGTTTAGTCATGCAAAATAATGTATGTCTGAGTTTTAAGGAATCCTTGTCACGAGCAAAAGGGTAACATAATAATCGTTCGATAAATTATAACTTTGGATATGAATAGCTTAGCAAGTTCTCAATATCGTCCGAAATTAAATCCGTAGGTATTCAAACAAATTTGTTAACAAACTCTGAACATTTTATTTTTAATTCGTAAAGATATGTTTTTCAACGAAAATCAGAACAAGGGTGTATCTAACTTTTGAAGGAAAGCAAGCTTCAATTCATTAAAGGTATTAATTTTTTTTTTAAGTCCAAAAAAGAACGGTCCTGTCATAACCGTAATGACAAAGCAAATATATCTCAAAAAGGGCTAAAACAATTTGATGAATTTTTTTTAGTCGGGGTTTTGTAAGTAATTAAAATTATAAAAAATCGTTATTAACGGTACCTGCTGCATAAAATCGGATTTTTGGTTTTCGGTTTTCTCATAAGAGGTTAGACCGATGGTGATCAAAATTTTTAAGAAAGTGATCCTGTATATTCTTAATAAATTTTTATATTTCTTGCATTTTTGAAGAATTTTTTTTTTAAACTTAATACATATGTACAATATTGTACACATGTACATGAGTATATTCAAAATAGGTGAATGTATTTTTCTAATTTTATTCAAGTGTATACTATTAAAGGCCAAAAACTTGCATATCATTTTTATACAAAAATATTTGTTTTGAAAAATGAAAGGGCTCTAACGATTTTTGAATTTTTTTCAAAATTCTAATTTTTTTGATACATGGCATCTTCAGTTTTGAGCTCATTTTGTTTTACTTATTTAAAATTTTAGAATTTTGTAGTCAGTCCGAACTGCGGTACCAAATTGGGTCCAAATAACTTCCCAACATCTTCATTATTGTATTTTGAAATTTCCATTGTTGTCAACACAGATAAACAGATCTGTTTCCCAGTATATCTAACATACTCAAAGACTTGATCAAATTTATACTTTATTTGATGCTGCATTCGACCGTTATATTTAATAGTTTTATCAGGTGTCCGCGAACATAATCTCCACTCTGTCACGTGCAATGTTTCAGATCATTATTTTCTGAATATGTATTTCATTTCATCTTAACCATTGCTCTACACGTTTTTCCATCTCACATAAATGCCGCAAATAGAAGATGATCATAAAATATCTCGATTACATGTTTTGAAATCGAGATCCTATTGTGGAACGAGACCAACCACAAAACAACTATACTAGTTACAAATAAACCTCCATACGATCTGGAGTATCATGACATGAAAACATTCATATATATAAACATTCCAAACCAGTGATTTGGAAAATTGATAATTCCACTTTTGTAGTGTGCCTTATTATAGAATCTATCATAAGGCACACTAATTACACACCCATATACTCATCTGTTTTCTATGTACTTGTTGTACTTGTAATTATCGTCTCATTGGGATTGTGTGTCGCAGGAATTTCGGGAGTCTTTTTGTGGTTGATGTCTTCCATGTCGTCCTGATCCCTGATTTTCATTCATTGAGTCTACAAGACAGAAATACGTCACTGCTGCTGGAGCCATCACCGCCTTCAAAACAAAGATCCTACAATCCTCATTCCTGCGATGCTTGAAGAGAACAATGCTAGTTGTGATGGAGGCCTTTATCTGCCAAATGTGTTGTCTTGTATATCTCGTTCCTTGAATACAGGGTGTGTATTCGCCTTAAAGGTAATTAATAACACAAACGATTATCAAATCAATTGGTATGTTGCTTGCATTGGTGCGCCGGCCGTTTACCATCCGACACTCTTTGATATGCCATTCAAGAGCAAACTACAGATATAGACAATTTGTTTGTTCAAGGATGTGCACTAGGGGATATAATTTAATCCTTTAGTGTATATCAACGACACTCCGCAATATGCATAGGCAGGGCCGGCCCTACCATATGTGCAAGATGTGCAAATGCACAGGTCGCAGAGCTGCAGGGGCGCAAACTCACAAGAAAACTACATTCATATGTTTTCATTCTTTTTATATTAACCTGCTTTATTTAATTTTTTTAAATAATTTTTTTTTACTATGTCACTATCAAATAATTTTCAAACATGCGAATCAAACCATTTTATCATTTTGCAAAAAAAAATCCTTCGTATAAGTACCAAAATCAACGCCAAGAATAAATTATTCAAACAAAAAAGATTTGAATTTCCTCCATTCGGGCAAGATTTTTATTTGCCCGTTTCACTCGAAAATCCTCATACAGATAAATATACTCATTTATATATCCCATACAATCGTTTGAGTAGACGATTTGGTTCACTCAACCAAAATTTTTGATAGAAAAATGAACTCAAACGTTGATTTTTGTTTGAAATGAATGTATCCCACAATAAGCAGTGCGACCGACGTATACTGTGCAGATTTAAATCCTGCACACAAGAAAATCTCTCAATCTTATGCGCTCAACTCTTTCAAACGAAATGAATGTGGGTGGTTTTTTTTTACTGTCAAACACGATCTTCTCTTTTTGTCTCTCTTGGCAAAAGCTATATTTTGCACAGGGCGCTCGTTTGGAGTGGGCCGGCCCTGTGCATAGGTATCTATATAATAATTGCTATATGAACATAAAAGAAACTATAGAGTAGAAGGGTAGGTAGAGCTACTAGCTGAAGTCTATGTTTCAAAGCTTTCAATAAACGATAGTATATTTGATGATAACTATGTTTTTGAATGAGACTTAACTCTTAGTTCTTGTCCGGCTATATGATAGGGATAATCTTTGAGACATTTAACATGACTTCGAGATCAAAGTAGTGTTATAGTTGTTGTTGGATAGAAACCTGATAAGCTTACATATATGTATGTACATAAGTATGTTTTTGTTAGGGCAATAGAAATATTATTTTAGGGCTGACCGTTTTTGAATCAATAAATTAGTTCTTATCTTCAGTCTTATTGCGTCTGGCTTTGAAATTTAATACTTCTACCTATGTATACCTACCGTCTAAGGTTTTGATTTTGAAAAATTAGTGCAAATTCGGTCTATCCAGTATGTACCTATGTACATATGAACCATTTAAAACATACAGGGTGATTTGCATAAAATGTGACAAAAGGCTAGAGCATGTACATATGTAGATTGTACCAAATCTGTAATCTCCTTTCCTTAAAAAAAAAAACATTTTTCAAAAAGGATTAAGGTGCCTATGTATAGTTAAAAACGTTATAGTTAAAAACCAATTTAACAAAAATTTAACAAATCGCTTGATAAAACGCCTAAGAAAAATGGCATAACAACTTTAATTACATAGATTCAAATTTCTTAAAACCAATTGAATTGAAATTAACTGGATCTGTTCTTTATAATAGAGAAAAGGCTTCGAAAATAGTTTTTGGTAAATTATGGGACACAACAAAAAAATTTTTTAATAATCAAATCAAAACGCTTATCCATTAGCTATTGTTAATTTCAAATTTACTTACGATAGAAATGGGGTAGCAAACTCTGTATCGGCCGCAAAACTATTACGATAAAATATTGGTAGACGCACTGAGGCGTATACACACTTTTTTATTTTGTATGTTCCTTCGTTTTTGGTTGTTCATGTGTTAATTGCTTATTTTATTTTATAATTCACTGCGCCTTATTTTCGAAATTTTCATTTTGAGTAGTAGAAATAAAGGTACATTTTATTTACCTGGCCGTCTAACCATTTTCTTGAACAGAAATGACGAACATACGTACTCGTACGTTCGTCATTTCAGATTATAGCAATGAATTATATAAAAGTCAATAAATTTAATGGCTAAATAAAATTAAATTTGAAAAAAAAACACAGGGAATCAACATGATGTGTTAGACCCGAGGAACTTGCCCGTCAATACGTCACTGGTTCTAATACTGATGGACACTTAAAGTTAGATTACTCAAATAAAGTCTCATTTACTTTCTCTTTTTAGCCTTTTAATTGTGTATTGCTGTTTTTTTTAAGTACCTATCCATATTAATTTCAATATGCATAAAAGCAAATTCTTATTCTGGCATTTTGCAGCTTCCAGTGTATTCAATAATTTATGTCAACCGCAGCAAATTAAACCTTATTCGACCTGACCGCACCTTTTGCTGTCTGGGTTTTGTCCCTTTTCATTTTTAACAAACAAAAACAAATAAATATAAAAGGGATATAGCATAATAACATATAGAAGGGATGCGCATATTTCACATTCCCCTATTTTACATATATCATCATCAAGAAATCAATTTAGTTATACAGGGTGTCTCGTGAACAATGGCTAATCCTCAAATGGCTTACGACAGTCCTTATATACATATAGAATATCGCGAAAGGGAGGCTGGCGTAAACACTTCTAGATGAAATAAATGCAACGACAGTAATTAAGTTGGCCTCAGACATGGAACCATCCAAAACCGGTAGGCCTGTCAAAATTTTCTGAGGTCAACCCGTAAACACTGTTACGAAATTTACACTCGCGATGGAAATTAATTTTACGCTTATATATATATTTAGGATGGCAGAATAACAATCTGCAAGACACAATTGGATTTACGAATCCTCAAGATACCCGAATAAACGATTTAATAACAAAAATTATTGCACGATAACCGGCGTGCGTCGCGAAGTAGAAAAATCGAGAAGAAATGATTAAGTTAAATGACAACTGTCATATATTGGATAATGGGCGCGTTTGATAGTTTCGTAACAGGTAGCACAAAAGGTGCTGCCACCTGGGTAGCTCAGCGACGGGGTGGGTTCAGCGACGTGGGGACTTTTTGATCGGATTTTCGATCAATGAAAATTAATAAAATAAAAAAAAAATGATCAAAATTAAATGTCTGTAAAAAAAATAAGATCAGGGTGTTCCTGAAATGAAACGAAAATGGGCGCCAGCGATTTTTTTTTGTTATAAAGGAAATCACAAACCTTTTGGAGCGGATACGACGGTGATTGAATTTTCAAAAGAAAAGAACAAAAAAATAGGATTTAAAGTAAAGACTTTTTTTTTATTGAAATGAACTTTTTGCTTGGGAAACCTTGCAAAAGCAGGATAAAAACCCAAGATCTTTTAGATGAATTTTGAACAAAAGATTTGAACAAAAGAAGATGGACCGTTAACACTTTTGTCCCGAAAGAACAAAAACGGTTTAACGGGTCGCGAGTTCCGCTTTATCGGAAATATTTTTTTACGAAGCAAGAGTCTAACGATTGCAAAATTTTAAAACGAAATTTCAACGAAGTTTAAAAATGCACTACTAAATATAAAAAAAGAATAATAACATCCACACAAAAAAAAGAAACAAAATACTTATCTTGCCAAATCCTCCTCAATTTTCCTTTTTTTCTTTCTTCCTCCCGAATCTCCCAAGCTTCCTCCACTAATTTTCACTTTCCTTTTTTTTTCTTCTCTTAAACTTTTACTCACACCTCTCAAACAAAACTCAAAAAAATTAAATTTTCTTTGAACTCAAATTTCTTTTTCTTTTAAAACTTATCCAAAAATTTCCTTTACGCTTCAAAATCAAGAGCCATCGGTTCACTCTCAAGACGGGTAAAAAGTGCTCTTCCAGGCTTTCACCTTGCCTGGACGACCTCTTCTTTTTTCCAATGCCCAAGTGCTTTCGGCCAATCAGAAAGCGTGGATCTCGATCGCGTCATCATTCAGCTCCACCCAGCATATTTGCAAGAGTGAGCGAACGCAGTTGAGACCCCACCGCCTATCCTACTCGCACTTTACACCCCAGCTTCCTGCATTGTCATTTCCACTGAATTCGCTGTCCTTTGGTAGGACTTCCAAAGGGCGGGAATTCAGTGGATGCATTCAGCCATCCTATTCACACCCACTCAAAATTTAAAAGAAAGTTTTGGAAAGTTCGAAAAGAAATTTAAGTTTATGACCGTGTGCATTTTTCCCCCTCGGATAAAATGTAAAATTACTATACGTGAAAATTAGTGGGAAGCTTATTTCCATGTTCAAAACTATCGAAGAGGAGAGTTTGGCAGTAATTTCCTACTACGCGATTCTAATCTAAATCGTTGGACTTTTGCGCAGATTAGGGGAAAGGACTACGGTTAACGTTCCATCTTGTACATGAAATATTTCAAAAAGTTTACGTTGGGCATTCAGCCATTCTCATACCGAGTCACATCTGCAATCGGGGACCAAGTGTCGCCCGTGCCAATTCTTGGTTAAAGCATGACCAGACAACCTGTCTGTCACTTCAAGCGATGTTTGTGTGGACCATCCATCACACACTCAATAATTTGCGGACCGCCCGTCACACAATTGATTTTTGATTGATATCAATTTTTACCAATCACGTAGACCTGCTTTGGTTGCTTTTCCAAAATACTTAAGAGCAGGCCACTGGTTGATGGATACCAGGATTCAACTGAACTCTTCAAGCATTTTGGAGCTGCCACGGAAGAAGGAAGGTTGAAAATGGACTGGGGAAGATTGAATAGGTAGATGAAACTTGTTGTGGTAAATTTTACCGCAACAAATCCCACCCTTACCTCCTAGGAAATGTGCTTACTTTTATGTAACACATTTTCAAAGAGTTACCAAGGTAAAGGATTAGTAAAAAAAGGATTTTCCACCAAAAAAAATCAAAACGAAAAATAAAAATGTAAATGTAGATTATAAAAAAATCAAAAAAAAAAAAAGCTACTCTAAAATTGAAACAAATCAATCCTCGGATGCATCGGTATACGATTTTAAATCCTTAACGTGCCAAGTTCCGCGTTCTTTACCACTACTATCTTGTAAGACATATGTCCAAGGTGACACACGCTTCTTTATCTCAAACGGGCCGACAAACTTCGGTGCTAATTTGGCTGCATAATAATTCGCGGCATCCGACAACGAAAAGTTCCTACGCCAGACAATTTCGCCGGGGTGATATTGAACATCACGCCGTCGAAGATTGTAGGCTTCAGCAGATCTTTTTGATGCTGCTTGTAATTTTTTCCAATATCGATTCTGAGTTCTTTGAACCGTTCTTCGATCTCACCAGGATCTTGAACGTTCTCAGAATTTTCTCTTAAAGATGGTACTTCTCGACCTGAAGTCACCATATCCCTCCCAAAGTTCGCATAATAAGGCGAAACACCTAACACCTCATGCTGTGACGTGCGAATGGCACACGCCACTTTGCTGAGCTGTAAATCCCACACTCTGTGGTTTTCAGCCACGTATGCCCTTAACGTGGTCTTAAGGATCTGATTGATCCTCTCCGCAGGATTCGCCTGCGGGTGGTAATGGGCTGTAAATTTTAATTGTGACCCGTACGCCTGGCAAAGCGTTTTCAGTTCCTTAGATCGAAACTGGGGACCGTTGTCACTCACGATCACCTTAGGTATGCCAAATAATAAAAAGACGTTATCCTCTAATTCCCTAACTATGGCCTTAGCAGTGGCCGACCTCAACGCAAACAGGAGTGGAAACTTTGTGAAGTAATCCACCACTGTTAAAATGTAAATGAAACCCCTACTCGATTTTGGGAGTGGACCTACCAAATCTATACAAATCATCTCCCAAGGTGATTTGATTCCTACTCTCTCAGACATCAACCCAGCAGGCTTTTCATTCAACGGTTTAACTTGTTGGCAAACTTTGCAATTCCTAACATATTTTGTAATATCAGCCCTCATCTTTGGCCAGTAGCACTTTTCCGCTATCCTGGCAAAAGTTTTCCTAACTCCCATGTGTCCTGCTAATGGACTATCATGGTTTTCCTCTAAAATTCCTGTCCTCTCATTCCTACCTATCACTCTCTTCCATTCCTGGTTTGTTTCATGTACTACAACATGAGTTGGCTTCACCAGTTTGAACAACCTTCCTTGTTCAACTCTCCAAGCCGGGTACCTAAGCGGATTAGAATTGACCGCCGAAATCATTTTGGCCACCCAGGGGTCTAGATCTTCGTCCGAAATACCACCCAACTGCGGCACTCCTCGAGAAAGCATATCTGGGACCACATGCTCTTTTCCCTTACGGTGAATGATTTCAAAATCAAACTGTTGTAACCTAATAGCCCAACGGGCTAACCTACCCTGTGGATCTTTCAAATTACTAAGCCATACTAAGGAATAATGATCAGTTACGACAGTAAACCGAACACCTTCGAGATACGGTCGCAACTTCTCAACAGCCCACAGTACAGCCAAGCATTCCTTCTCTGTTGTGCTATAGTTCCTTTCGTTCCTATTCAAAGACCTACTAAGGTAACAGACAACCTTTTCCCCTTCCTCAAAGTTCTGTGAGAGAACTGCACCGATTCCATAATCCGAAGCGTCTGTTTGTACGACAAAAGGTCGTTTAAAATCTGGGCAAGTAAGTATAGGTGCTGTCACCAAACACTCCTTTGCCCGCCTAAAACTATCCTCACATTCTTTGCTCCAACTAAACTTTTTATTCTTTTTTAATAAGTCTGATAATGGCCGAAGAAGTTCGGCAAAGTTTGGTACAAAACGACGGTACCACGAAACTGTCCCTATAAAGCTCCTAACTTCCTTAACATTCCTCGGTGCTGGAATCCTAACCATACTATCTACTTTCTCTGGGTCAACATGAAGCCCATTGCGATCCACGATATAACCTAAAAATTTTAATGATGGCATGCAAAAGTTGCATTTTTCCCTACTGACTTTCAAACCCGCTTCACTCAACCTTTTCATCACCTCATTGAGAATTTCTAGGTGTTTTTCGAAATTATCCGCAATGATGATGATGTCGTCTAAATAGACGAAAACGAATGGCTCAAGATCGGCACCCAAAACTGTGTCGATAAATCTCTGCCAAGTCGCAGGTGAATTGTGAAGGCCGAAAGGCATTCTCCTAAATTGAAATAAGCCTCTCCCCGGTACCGTAAAAGCAGTAAAAGGTTTAGACTCCTCCTCCATAGGTATCTGCCAGTAAGCTGACTTGATATCTAGTGAGGACAAGAACCTTGCACCACGAAGCCTATCTAATATTGAGTTGATATACGGTAACGGGTAAGCATCCCTATCTGTACTCTTATTAAGCTTCCTATAATCAACACAGAATCTGTAGGAGCCATCTTTCTTTTTGACTAATAATATTGGAGACGACCAAGCACTCGTCGACCTCTCAATAACTCCTGCCTCTAACATTTCGTTAAGTTCCCTATCTATATGAACCTGCATTGCCGGAGAAACCGGGTAGTATCTCTGCTTGATCGGTTCCGCCGACGTCCTAATTTTATGCTCAACTAGTGTTGTGCAACCTAAGCCCTCTGGCATCTTACTAAACGATTCCTCTACTAATGTTTCTAAAGCTTTAATTTCCCTAACACTCAGTTCAGATCGTTCTGTAATAGAACATATCGAAGCAGAACTAAGCTGCTCCGAAAAAGCCCACTCTCGTGATCTAAGATCCGGGACAATACCCGACAGCGCCCAAAAATCTGCGCCTAAAATCACGTTGTGTGGTAAATTAGGTATAACTAAACAATCTACTAAGATTGCCCTATCTTCTACAATAATTGGAAGAGAGAGAGTACCTAACACTTTGACACTTGATCCGTCTGCCAAACACACGCAGGGGATAGTATCTTCCTGTAAATCTAGCCCTAAGTTCCTAAGTATTGCCCAAGAGTCCCTACCTATTATGGTCCTAGAAGCTCCTGAATCTAATAATCCTAAAAATTTAGAACCATAGATGCTAATCGTTAAAAATGGTCTCCTATCATTGCCGTTTGCCTCCAAAGTAAACCCTAAATGAACCCTATTAGCCAACTGGTTACCAGCAGGCAACCCTATTAACTCCTTCGGACTTCCCGCCCTGCTGGCGCCGGAGTCCGCTGTCCATTTCCCGAACAGTTCCTACAATTTTGTTTCTTTACCCCTAAAGCACCACAACCATAACAACGCCTAGGAGCGGAACACCTATCTGCATAATGGCCTGATCCATTGCAGTTAAAGCACCGAATATTCGAATTCAAACGGTTTGAATTTTGAGCCCTACGAGTGGTTTGATTGTTTTCCCCAACAACCGAAACCGAAGGAGTATCGACACCTACATATGCTAGATCCGGTTCTAGCAAAGTTCTATTATTCCTAACGCTAGGTGGTGGGACATACGCATCCACGTTCGCCCTAACCGCCTCTAAGTTTCTACCTAACGCTACCAAGTCAGAAACGCAAGTCGGTTTTGCCAAACCGAGTTGTGTTTGGTAAAAGGGTGTCAAATTCCTCTGGATCATTGCCAACCTTCTACTTTCAGGAATGGGGTCTGTCAACCTACTAAACAAATTATGCATAGTTGCCACGTAAACACCGATGGTTTCGTCTTTACCTTGAGTCCGACGCCTAATTTCATCCAAAAGTTGATCATCGTAATTTGGGGGTAAAAACTCGAGTTTCAATTCTTTAATTAGTTCCCGCCACGAATTGACCGAAGACCTAATAGCCCTAAACCAAATCAATGCTTTTCCAACGAAGAGCTCTACTGCTGCCTTAAAGAGTTGGGTTTCCGAAACCCCCCTAGCCTGTCTCATTTCCTCTACCCGTTCTAGGAATGCATTCACTGAGGCTCCACATCGCTCTCCGGTGAACTTCACATCCCACTTCGAAATATTAAAAAATTTGTCTGAACCTACTACGAACCTTTCAACTTCGAAAGCCGGGTCAGTTGAATTCTGCTTTTCCGTCTCCTTATTCCCTGAAACTACCTCTTCTACTTCTTTCCCTATGTCTTCCTTATCCTCTTCATCTCCTTCTAAAGTTGCCATAGCCATAACTACCTTGTTTTTCAACACAAGTTTACATTTCTCCTGACTTTCATTTTCCGGAATACTCCTATCCAACCTACGTAAGCACCATTCAACTTTCGCTAAAATCTTTAAATATTCGCCCGAGGTTTCCGACTTCGGAGGATTTTCCAAAAGTTTCCCTAATTCAACTAACTTCTTTTCGACTGCCATCGAATCTTGTTCAAAAGTGAACGGATACGATGAAGCCACAAACGAACTCCTACGTTCTAATTTGATCGCGGTCCTAAGCGCTTTCCGCATTTCTTCTACGGTCCCTACCATCAATCCGCGACATTCTATTTCATATGTTATCTCATCCTGTGATAACCTATTTACTTGGCTCGCCTCCATTTTAAGTTAAAAAAAATCAACAAGAAATAAAAAAAATTATATGAAATAATTAAAAGAAATTAAAAATAATTTAGATTAACAAACCTAGAACAATTCCTCCAAAATGTCACCGAAAATGATCAATGAACTATATAATTTCAAAATTGACGAGCAAAAAAAAAACGCTATTAAAATTAAACCTTAAATGTCTATTTTTATCTTTGGGCACTTTCCCAACACAACAGGGTAATAATCGGTCCGATTATTATTACCTAATTCAAAATTAAATTAATTTAAAAAAAAACTAATAATAAAAAAAAATAAAATTTTTCTTCAAAATTGTAACCCAGAAAAAGGTACTATATCGAAATGGCAACACCAATCGATATTCACCACACTACAAATTGATTGCCCACACCTGTCAAAATTATTTTAACTCGCAAATAAACAAACAAAATGGATGCCCCACTCAAATGAAATGATAAACCGAATAAATTAATATAATGCAAATATTTTAAGATAAAGAAATATCAATCAACACAATAACTAAACGAAATTGAAAATATAAAAAAGAATAAAAACCTTATTAACGACCAATTCCTCTTTATAGCACGATCTTCTAATCCTCCTTCTTGTGACGTATGTATGTATGTCAGCAGTGTATCCAAATGGTATGTTCTACCAAAAAAAAACTTCCCCTTCTGATCTATCGGCATGTATTGAATTGTTGCACAGCGAAACAAACTTATTGCCTATGAAAAGAAAAAAAAACACCAAGTAAATTTTCTTATATTTTCAATAGAAATTACACAACACTTCCCTAAATCCACAGAAGAATAAAAAGACATAGAACAATGGTGGAGTATGCACTTCTTGCAATTTTTCCAACCAACAAAAAAAACACAAGGAAGCCCCACGTTTGGACGCCAATTGTTACGAAATTTACACTCGCGATGGAAATTAATTTTACGCTTATATATATATTTAGGATGGCAGAATAACAATCTGCAAGACACAATTGGATTTACGAATCCTCAAGATACCCGAATAAACGATTTAATAACAAAAATTATTGCACGATAACCGGCGTGCGTCGCGAAGTAGAAAAATCGAGAAGAAATGATTAAGTTAAATGACAACTGTCATATATTGGATAATGGGCGCGTTTGATAGTTTCGTAACAGGTAGCACAAAAGGTGCTGCCACCTGGGTAGCTCAGCGACGGGGTGGGTTCAGCGACGTGGGGACTTTTTGATCGGATTTTCGATCAATGAAAATTAATAAAATAAAAAAAAAATGATCAAAATTAAATGTCTGTAAAAAAAATAAGATCAGGGTGTTCCTGAAATGAAACGAAAATGGGCGCCAGCGATTTTTTTTTGTTATAAAGGAAATCACAAACCTTTTGGAGCGGATACGACGGTGATTGAATTTTCAAAAGAAAAGAACAAAAAAATAGGATTTAAAGTAAAGACTTTTTTTTTATTGAAATGAACTTTTTGCTTGGGAAACCTTGCAAAAGCAGGATAAAAACCCAAGATCTTTTAGATGAATTTTGAACAAAAGATTTGAACAAAAGAAGATGGACCGTTAACACTTTTGTCCCGAAAGAACAAAAACGGTTTAACGGGTCGCGAGTTCCGCTTTATCGGAAATATTTTTTTACGAAGAAAGAGTCTAACGATTGCAAAATTTTAAAACGAAATTTCAACGAAGTTTAAAAATGCACTACTAAATATAAAAAAAGAATAATAACATCCACACAAAAAAAAGAAACAAAATACTTATCTTGCCAAATCCTCCTCAATTTTCCTTTTTTTCTTTCTTCCTCCCGAATCTCCCAAGCTTCCTCCACTAATTTTCACTTTCCTTTTTTTTTCTTCTCTTAAACTTTTACTCACACCTTTCAAACAAAACTCAAAAAAATTAAATTTTCTTTGAACTCAAATTTCTTTTTCTTTTAAAACTTATCCAAAAATTTCCTTTACGCTTCAAAATCAAGAGCCATCGGTTCACTCTCAAGACGGGTAAAAAGTGCTCTTCCAGGCTTTCACCTTGCCTGGACGACCTCTTCTTTTTTCCAATGCCCAAGTGCTTTCGGCCAATCAGAAAGCGTGGATCTCGATCGCGTCATCATTCAGCTCCACCCAGCATATTTGCAAGAGTGAGCGAACGCAGTTGAGACCCCACCGCCTATCCTACTCGCACTTTACACCCCAGCTTCCTGCATTGTCATTTCCACTGAATTCGCTGTCCTTTGGTAGGACTTCCAAAGGGCGGGAATTCAGTGGATGCATTCAGCCATCCTATTCACACCCACTCAAAATTTAAAAGAAAGTTTTGGAAAGTTCGAAAAGAAATTTAAGTTTATGACCGTGTGCATTTTTCCCCCTCGGATAAAATGTAAAATTACTATACGTGAAAATTAGTGGGAAGCTTATTTCCATGTTCAAAACTATCGAAGAGGAGAGTTTGGCAGTAATTTCCTACTACGCGATTCTAATCTAAATCGTTGGACTTTTGCGCAGATTAGGGGAAAGGACTACGGTTAACGTTCCATCTTGTACATGAAATATTTCAAAAAGTTTACGTTGGGCATTCAGCCATTCTCATACCGAGTCACATCTGCAATCGGGGACCAAGTGTCGCCCGTGCCAATTCTTGGTTAAAGCATGACCAGACAACCTGTCTGTCACTTCAAGCGATGTTTGTGTGGACCATCCATCACACACTCAATAATTTGCGGACCGCCCGTCACACAATTGATTTTTGATTGATATCAATTTTTACCAATCACGTAGACCTGCTTTGGTTGCTTTTCCAAAATACTTAAGAGCAGGCCACTGGTTGATGGATACCAGGATTCAACTGAACTCTTCAAGCATTTTGGAGCTGCCACGGAAGAAGGAAGGTTGAAAATGGACTGGGGAAGATTGAATAGGTAGATGAAACTTGTTGTGGTAAATTTTACCGCAACAACACTATTAATTTATGTATTTTTGAATAAAGACAAATAAAATTAAAAAATTTTTTCTTTCAATTTATAGAACGGCCATAAGGTCTGCTACAAGCTATAACAGGATTATCCATTGTTTACCGAACACCCTGTATGAAACGTACATATATTTTTTCTCATCCGCTTGTTCGAAACAAAAATTTGAAACAATAACTTAGATCTCCCATATGCTTGTTCACTTATTTATTGAAGCACATCCATTTAGTCATTAGTCCCTCACTGAACCATATCGGCGCCGCGCCGCCGGCCTCGGTCGCCACGCCTGTGGGGTAATTACATTTTCACCAATATTTAAACTCAAATACAACCCCCGAAAAAAAAAAAAACAAAACAAATCGAACAAAAAAGACACCCGATTAATTACCCTTATCCATCGTTATCTGCGAACGTGTGTAAAGAATGATTAAATATATTGGCCCGGGGGTGGCGGGGGGTAAAGTACCGAGGGATGTGCATCAATGTTCATACATTAAATGTATACCGAGGGAATTTGCATTATTACATTTTATGTCACATCCTATATTGCATGCATAATAGTGAAAGCTATAAAATCCTTTTTTCAGCAAAAAGCCAACCAATTATCCCTGGCAAAGCCCGTATTAGCTAACATTATTAGCGTACCAACCTTCATGTACTATTATAGACGGAAGCAGACATTGATATCGCCATTTTGCATTTTCGTTCAAATGTGCTGTTGTCGGTCGTATAGGTCGTCGGCCGCCATATTGTGCATTCAAATAGATAATGATGCTACTGCTGATGATTACGAGGATATTGATGCGTGCATGCTGGCTGTTTGCTTAAGCATTATTTTCCCTTATGTGTCCGGTTAATGCAGCAGCTACTACATAGTGATGTGTGTTCTCAGTGTTTAAGGGCAGAACTTGGCAATATATATTTGCTGCTATTATAAACGAAAATCCGAATGCAAATGAAGAGTAAATTAACGCGCGAATACTGAAAACAACAAAGACGATGACTACGACCGCGACGGCGACGGCGATGGCGACGACAACGAGGAGGACATGAGATGCGCCAATAAATCGTTTGCATATATTTTGTACGCGCAAATGCAAATGAAGCCTAGACGTGGACTATGGCCAAAAATTTTGTAGGAAACTCCATTTGTTGTATGTCATCGCGGTTTTCTGTTTGGTTTTGTGTCTGCAATTTATTTACATCCAAGTTGGGGAAAAAAAAATATAAAATAGAAAACTTAAACGGAAAAGCAAAATTCTCCATAGAAATCAATAGCACACTATATTTCATAATTGTCTTTGAGAATTTTTTTTGGATTCTATGCAGGTTTTTTTTTGTCAAACAGTTGTTGAATTTGATCCCAATACTATTTGGGTTTTTATTTTTATTTATTTGTTGAAACAAACAACATGTACCCTATTCAAAGTAAAATAAAATTTTATTTGACTAAAGTTATGTATTTAAAAAAAAGTAGTGTCCCTCATAAGGTTGGCTGTCATAAAAAAAGACAAAGCATAAAAAAAATAAATCAGAAAAGCCAAAAACATTAAAACTTCTGTCCTCCAGGTATTTCTGTCTGCATTTCGTTTCGTGCGTGAATCCTGTTAACAAAATTTAATAGACAAACCAAGGATTGTAGTGGTGGCAGGAATATTCCTGACGTTTTTGCTCAACCTTTTCTATATATTTTTTATAGGTACATACATTTTTTAAATCCAGGATATCAGAATATCAATGAAAGATTAAGAAATTGAATAAATTAATTTTTTTTATATTTCATGTTTTGTTGCCATTTAAAGTCTCTTTTTATTTTTCTTTTTTCAACTTCATACTCAAAACTAATTAAAACTTATTTTGTTTTTGTCTATTTCTAGGATGTTCTTCACAAAATATGCCATCCACATGGACAAGTTTTGCGTATTGTCATATTTAAAAAAAATGGAGTACAAGCTATGGTCGAATATCCTTTTTAAGCTAATGATAAAATAAATATCATGAAACCAATTTATTTATATACATACATATATCTATGTACATATGTAAATTTTTTTTTATTCTTGAATTGAGTTTTTGTATTTTTCCTTAACCGATTTAATATTTTTTTTTTGTTTGATGATTTTACGTTTGAGAGTTTAGATGCTGCAACTAGAGCTAGAGAGAACTTAAACGGTGCTGATATATACTCAGGATGCTGCACACTAAAAATTGACTTTGCAAAGGTAAATTATGATTGATATTATGGTATTTGATTAATTTAAAATTACTCGAGAAAGATTAAACAAAAGACTCAAAGACATTGTTACTGGTATTGGAGCCTATCGGTTTCGCACTGAGACATGTCAGATCCTTGGGAAATATTCTAATAGACTGCACCTGTTCCAAACTCAATTTATCGAAATAAAAATTAAAATTAACGATTGGAAAACCAATTCATGTCTTTGTTGGATTTATTAAGTTATATTTTTTTTATCGGTTGTTACTAAAATAAAAAAAACTAATCATATCTTTTTAATTTTCAGCCAGAAAAGTTAAACGTTTACAAGAACGAACCAGATTCTAGCTGGGATTATACACTCACTGCAGGTAAGATTATTAGTTAAAAAATTATAAAACTTGAAAAAAAAATACGAAAATTCAAAACATTTTACTCTTTTCAATAAAAAACAAAAATTCAAAAGTAAACTCCAATATAAAAATAAATAAAAAAAAACCTTCAAAACATCCCGAAAATCCTTGTCCTTTATATAAACCTTAAAAAAATATAGGCAAAATTATATCATTCATCCATAGAATCACTAAAATTTTCAATCATTTTTTTCTTCAAAATATTTTCACCATTATATCTTCAAACAAAGAAAATATTTGCACAAAATAATACCTACTTTTGCTTCAAAAACATATATATAACTAATAATATTTAAATCGGGTCAAAAAGAGTTTTACATTAATTTTTTATATACATACATATAAAATGTTTAACATACACAACTAATATGTAGTAAAATCAATTTTATTCAAACCATTTGTCACTAATGCTTCTTTTTTATCTATTTTTTATGTCATTACATACAAAGTTTTTTTTCAACTAAATTCTTGTTTACATTTACAAAAATTGGTATAGATATTTTCTAAGACAAAACCAATATTATAAATACAGCAAATTATATAATTTTCAAATATGAAAAAAAAATAATATATTTATAATAAACTATAAATATGTATAAAAAAATATGTAAGCAATTACCGTACCATCAACTTTTTACCTGATTGCACACAGACAAACAGCAACCCAAAAAATATTAGAAAAATTGAAAAATTTCAATATTTAAGTATTAAAAAGAAATATTTAAGATTAATATTTAAAATTTTTTTCACATAATTTCTTTTTAAATATATAAAATAAACAAGAAAACCTATATGATACCATAAATAGCCATACACATTTTTTTAAGCTATTACTACTCATAAATAAATAAGGTAGAATAATTTGCATGTAAGAATAACAAAATTTTTACTCATGGATAAAAATGGTCGAAGACTATTTTTAGTCTTCTGTGTTTTAATGAAAATGCAGGAATAAGAGAATGGTAAGCATTAAAGCCATTTTTTTTAACAACAAAAGTGAGCTTAAAATTCATATCTTACTCTTCTACTATTTGTTTCACTCCCATAATTGATTTTTTTATTTGAACGTTTTTTTTTTGTAAGAATTAAGAATTTGTACGTTTGTCTACTAAAAACTATACCTTTGAAAATAAGAATTCAATACAAAATTAATACTCGTAATAGCATTATTTTATAACAAAAATTGCCGTGTTTAAAAACTAGCGTACTTACAGGGTTTTTTGCATAACTTATGACATTTCTGGCTTTTTAAATAAGTATAGCATGACTTTTGTCACGTATAATAATGCTCTATTGTTATCAAGTTAGTACTACAAAATAGAAAAAAAATGTTAATTGGGCAGGGTAGGGTAATGATATACATAGAATGTTTGAATATTGTATTCCTTAAACAAAATTCTGAAATGTCAATTTGTTTCTAGAATTCTTAGGTTATGAAATATTAAGTACCTTATGGTAAGCAATAATTGCTTCTATTTTACATCGAAACAAAATATTCAGTAAATATTAGTTTCTTTCTATATTTCAATTTAAACTTTCGTCTAGTATAACATCCCTGATTTCAGTTAAAATATGAATAGAAAATGTATTCGCTAAATTAGTTTGTTTAAAAATTTTACTGAACCACAATATGTTGTTATCCTTTTGCAATTGATAGTTTAAATGTTTTTAAAAGGAAAATCTTCTTTCGCACTCCTTATTTCCATTTTTTTACTTGCCATTGCCAGAACCGTTTGGGTTTCATTCGTCAGATGTGTTGAAATGAAATATGTGCCTGCAATTTTGTTATATGTATATAAATAATATATTCTCAATTAGTCAGCTATAGAAAACGTTTAATCAAGGATTGGACTTTTTCAAAGTTCACAAAAAAGTGTATCATGGACGAGTTTCGGAAATTGGTTAGCAATAGGATTTTTATATGATTTTATGAAATAGTTTTTAAAAGACTTGTTACATAATTTTTGGAATTAAAAAAAAAGGATATCATCTCTTAGGTAATGGTAATCGTACATTTTTTTTTGAATATCCAATTTTTTATTAATTAATTTTTAATTTTTGGGCTATTCCCAAAAAACGTGTGCTAAATAATAAGATAGTAATAATAGATTCTATAACTTTTTTCGATATGACTTTGAAAGAAATAAAAAAAAAAACGTTAAAAAAATCTACGGCTGACAAATTTCTGGAATTCGGTGAACCATCTGAAACATAGTATATATATGACATATTTTTTGTCCGGAATATCTCAAAAATGAAGTGATAAAGATCCCGGTGTCGAAAACGTGAGCTTCAAAACTACGATAAGGTAAAATTTTCCATTTGAAATGATTTCACTAATGTTTTCAAAGTTTGGTTTTAGTATCGACTTGAAAATTTATAACGTGGGTTACGTAGAAACGTTAACATCCACGCCCACTTTGCTAAATTATTATTGTGTTGCTAACTCTAATTATGCCCACCCACTTACAGGTAGGAAGGGTACCTACTTTACTGACTAATAAGTCTAATTTTGTTATTTGAGAAGTATTGGGTTCATTCTGACTGAAGTATGGCTTTTATTTACTAACGAAAATGTAAATAAAGCAAATACATACTTAAAAAAAATAAATAAAGACTTGGAACATTCAAGAAACACAAACAAATTCAAACTGTATTTGAAAGTAGATGGAGAATATTTCAAAATTATTCAACCATTTGCATAGTTACATACTAGAAAGTAACAATAAATCTCTCTATTCAATGTATTGCTGGGAAATGCAGCATTGTTTTAAAAAAATAAGTTTTGTATTTTTGTTTGCAATCTCTACTTTGGAACTCTACAGCACACAGGATGCACACGAAGCAGTAAATTCAAACAAAAAACAATCCCCTTCTCTCATATCTTTCGAAGGGACTTTCAAGCATACTCGCATTGTTCAGACTCAAATAAAAAAGAGATAAAAATTATACAATAGGTAGGTATATATATATTTATATATAAAATAAAAAAAAATTACAAAAAAAAAAATACCCAAAGCGCATTGAAATATCCTTACTTATCTTTCTGTTCTTTAAACACTAAACATAAGAACTCCCTCACACAATTTTAGACAGGCTATTTTTTGTTTCGTTGTTTTACTTTAAGTGCACTTGGCAATGTCAAAAGTTTTCTTTTTTAAACAGAGTTTTGTAGCTGCATATGTGGATTCTAAATACTTAAATACTTTTTTATTTTCTGTTCACGCTTGAATAAATAACACCAATTTAGAAAATTAAGCCTTTTTGCGGCACAATAAATCCTTATCCCATCTTAAATTTCAACCTTATCGCTAAAATTTTAGTGCCACTTTTATTATTGAAAAGTTGAAGTGTCTCCGGTTTGTACAAAAAATCACGAAAAAAGCAAAAATCCTTGTAACTAGCTATTCGAAATCCATCTATGTGTCAAGCTCCATGGGAGCGATGTGTGATGTTCTTTTATGTATTCAAAAATAGATTTTTTTTGTATTCCCATACGTCATCATCGGATTAGACACAAAACCGTTTACCGTTGATGCGTTTGTCTTCCAAAAGTGAACTTTATCAATTCCTTAAGTGAAACAGGATATACTGTACAAGAGGATCAACAGTGGTTTCCTTTTGCGCATTAAAACAAAATAAAATAAAAAATAAAAAAAAAATCTCATAAAAAAGGCGCCCAATGCAGGCACAATGAAATACAATAAAATAAGATAGAATGGATAGTTAAACCTTAAACTCTCAGTATATCGCCTGTGTATAAAAAAGTTATAAAAAAAGCGGAGAAAATACCATAAAAAAGAACTAAAAGCCTTACCTATGCCAGGTGGATGAACATAAGAACAGGATTTCTATATCCTTCTCTAATTTTCTCGTTTTCGTCGACAAAGAATGAGGATATCCTTCTTGTTTAACCCCCTAGAGCTCTTCGGGCTGTTGCTGCTGACTGCATCTGGTGTGATTGTGGATTTGTATGTATATATTGAAATGAAATTTTTCTGTACCTCCCAGATATACATTGATGGGCCAGCAAAGCTTCCCAGTGGCGCAGGGAAGCCTATAAACCTCTGTATATAAGATAGATATGTCTAAAGAACCATCTTTCCTTCTGACCTCCCATCTCTGTTTTTATTTTCTTCTTTTTTCGTTTACTGATGTGATCCTTGAGTATCTCAATGTTTTATTTATTTTTATTTTTTGTTCCTTGATGTTGTCTCTAGAGTACTTGTTGCATTTTAATGAAAATTTCAGCTTTGTTCCTCGTTGTTTTTTTTTCTTCATTTTTGTTGTTTTTCGTTTGTTCTCCGGGAGCAAAGGACGCTTGAAATCTCTCCAAGACCAAACACTCTACTCTCCTTGGGCATTTATTTTCTTCTCTATAATTTTTTTTATATAAAATTGTAGATCTGAAAATCGCTTATCCGCTTTGTTATTCATAGCAAAGAGAAAAAAATATCTACCATATAGTGTTTGAGGTAGATTTTACTTTGTTTTGGTGAAAATTTGAATTTAATTTCAAAATTGGAAGTATATTTGTTGAATGGAAAGATTTTCTTTCGTTGTGAGTATATATATATGTATATGTATATATATTTCTTCTTCTTATTTTATGACTTTCTCTCTTTTGCCCTGAGTATAGTTATGTGGATGTAATCCTTTTGATGTTTCAGTACGAAAGCATCTTATTAAATATGAATTTTTCAATAGCCAATCAGCTAGTTTTCGTTATCTTTGTGTTTTCTTCTTAAAATTTAACCTTTTGCGCTGTAACGTGGAGGTATTGTATTTTAATATTTTAATACAATTTGTTGAAGTTTTTTGCTTTGATGGAAAGCTATAGATGAAATAAAAGAGAAGAGTGAAAGGTCAATAGGTCAGGTTTACCGAAAGTGTAAAATTAATTTTTTTCAACTTTTGGCTGGGTTAAGCTAGTACTACGCCTGAGATAGAAAAAGAACTCCTTAAATCGTTGCATCTTTGGAATTACCTAGAACTCTCTACTGCCTCACCCTAAGGAATTAGACGATTAATAAGCGACGAGTCGGAGAGCGACGCAACAAAAATTAAAATCGTATTCAGCCTAGTGCCTAGTGCTGTATTTCGTGCAAGATTTAATTTCCTCCGATTTTCGATCATAATTTGTTACTCCCGCTGTCATGCTTAGCATCTTCATATTTCAGCTGTCGTCAATTTTATCTGATATCTACTTCTAAATTATCCAATACTACGAATGGTATATGAGCGTCTTGATGGATGACGAGTGAGAAGTCCGAGGACTAGTAGTAGTATTAGTAGTAGTAGTAGTAGTAGTAGTAACTTTATTGAGATTTTTCTTTTTGTTTACACAGTATAATACATTTACAATGTTTTTCGGATGTACATTTGACCCATTCACTTTTAATTTTTTTTGTTATTGCCGACTTAGAAGTGGTCTGGTTATAATTTTTACATTTATTAAAATTTTCTTTTTCTAGAAAATGAAAGTATTAATTTAATTGTATGAATTTAACAAGAGTTAAAGTCCGAGGACTTAGATGGAGCAACATGACGTTCAAAATTGAAGATATGTAGCTAAGGACCTATGTGTCTAGAAAAGCTTATTGTGTGATACCCAGTTTAAGCGATGTTCGACATTTGTTACTGTTACAGTTACAGGGCCGTTCAGTGTTGGCAAAAATAGCAGAAAAAGTTTTCTTTTCCCTGTTTGGCAAATAGCATTAATGTTTAATAGCAGCCAACTCATAGAAATCGCATCCAGCTCCGATCTTTCAATGGAGCCTTATTAGACAACCAGAAAATAAGAGCTTTTATATGGTCATCGTCCATAAAACTCAGTTAACTCACAATATACAAAATATTAAATTTTCTAAAAGCATTTGTGGCGAATTAAACATATAATATGTAGATAGATATAACAAATTGTATGTTTCAATAAAAACATTTCATTTCAATTAATTTAATTAAAACATCAATTTAAATTACCGTCACTGTAGTGATGTGCTTCGATTTCATTTCATATCCCAAATAGGATTAAATACGGGAACACAATTCTCATTATAATCCTTTTCGATTTGGATAATGATGGTTGTAATCTAATTTCATCTACCATCAATATAGATGAATAACGTCAAAATTTGTAAAATTAATTAATAAAATGAATTCGAATTTAATTAATCCTCGATTTATGTACCTCCCCATTGTGTGTTCTACGAAATATTATCCCCTGTTGACGATGATGATGCTGGCTTTGTTGTAGGTGCGAATAATTTCTATTGTGGCTTTGATGGAGGTAAGCCTCGTCGTTATTATTAAGCACTACAATAACTTTCTACATCTAAATTTACCTAAATCCACTTTTTTGGTTTCAATTTAAAATTTATACAAAATATTGTTTTTAATTAAGTGAAAATCTCTAATTACCGCACAGAACATAAAGCAAATATAAGGTAGTTGTAGAGGAGACAACACTTTGGAAATTCTCAAACTAGCACTAATGAGAGAAAAGTGTCTTAGATAAACCAGTTGTTATAATAATGTTATAATAATTTTATCCTTTACGGAAGAACTTCAACATAATCATTTGTTTTAAACAATAAGCACGTAGACGGTTAGAATGAAATAGGAAAACAAGTTTTAGTTTTTTCGAGAGCCAACATTTCAACAAGGAGTATAAAAAAAAAATTTTATTTCTTTGAATAACTCGTGTGTTGAGGTAACTAACTTCTGGATTACCAATTAGTGAACATTTACGATCTGATATCTGTTTTACTGCAAACTACCAGTTCTGACGGATACTTTTTGTCTCCAACTCTCTTTCTTCTTTTCATAAATGATCTTTTGTTTGAAACTTCCAACCCATTAAATTATTTTGCTGGCATCAGTATGTACTCTCGGCTTTTTATATTCAGTTTTTAATTGTACGTCCTTGTTCTTCAGATGTAGAACTACTCATTAAATTTTGATATTGAAAACATTGTCCAATGCATAATCAGAAACCGCGTAGAATTTAATGCTTCTTAAACGGAACTCACCCAGCCCCATGCTGCTATTTGTCAGCGGAGAAAGCGAACAGCTTACAGTCCTCGGTGTCCTTGCAGAACACCTTTTGTGCAATGATCACATTTTTTTCGACGTCACCCAAAAACGATGCTAGGTTTTCTTCGGCGATGCAAACATTTTTTCTCCCCCTCTGATCTATAATGCCTTCATTCGTCCAAAGCTTGATAACAACTTATACATACAAAATGTTCATTTGAATCTATAAGAGCCGTTAGCTGAAACGAAAATAAAATATCTATGTTCAATTAAAGCGGATAAGATCTGCTTTTTCCGCAGCGAATATCGTCACACATTCTCTTATGTTGAACTTAAATATTTAAGTTTCCTATTCTAGTTAAATTGCCAGTTACTTTCCTCCCTTAAATGAATATTAACTCGCAGGATTGGAAACCAGTTTACCCTTGAGCCCAACTTCGGACATACTGTAAAGTTCAAAGATTCTTTCTTTAGTCACACTGTACAAATGCGCAATGCTTTACCCGACTCAATATTCCTTTTGGATTAGCAGGGGTTCAAAGCTGGTTTAAACCTCAACTAACCTGCAAAATTTGGAACCACGGATTAAATATTTGTACGACTGCGTCTAAGTCTTCTATTTTCTTTCCTTTAATGAACTATAAATATTTAAAATAATCAAAGCTTTTAAAATGACATAAGTACCTTACCTAAACTTCAAAAAAAAAACGCTAAATCGTTTTTCGTGCTTGAATTTCTGCATCATATCATCCAAAACTGTCAAAACACATACCTACTTAATTTGTGTTAAAAAGGTCTCATTTAAACTGTTTGTCCCTAGCTTTTAATACCATACGCAATTAAGTCCCAGCCAATCTAACTTTTATACCACCTCAAAAGGTATAGGTGAAACCTCAACTAGCAGATTGCTATTCGCAACAAACCGCAATTCACGCACATAAGCTACAAAAATCACCAAAAAAATTAAATGTTCGCAAATAATATCTGCTCATACGTGTGTATGTAATGTAAACTTTGTCCATGCGTCGAGGGGTCGAAATTGTGAACCACCTGTATATATTCATTAAGTGATGTGCAGGGGCGAGATATGAAAGCTTCTAAAATAAACAGCATCCACCGATCTATCTACCAACGTGTACTGTTGGTGCACATTTTTCCAACTATCCCTACAACCCACCCTCAATCCCTCCCAAACCCAAATAGAGCTCTCGAGGTAGGCAGGCTAGACAATTCGTGTCTTTTGTGTGTTTTCATCTGTCTAACTCCGGGCAATCTGCATGTCTCTCTGCCTGGCGTTGTACCTGTCAACCACGATGAACAGAGGTCGCCAATCCTGTAGTCGCACGAGTCTTCAGAAGCGGGCTGTGGCGTGTTCTCTGCGGAGAATTGCCCACAATAGTTTTGGTCAATGGAGACGTGTAGCATCAATCATCTGTGGCGCGGTTGCATCGCCCACGTTAATTTTCGCCTGGAACGAGATCCGCGAAATTAAATCGAAATTCAAACCCCACAAAAGACCGCAGAGTAGATATATGTATATTAATGGGAGATCTGCTCGCTCAATGAAAATTCTTGGAAAAATAAACGAAAATTGTGACTGACGTGCAATGATATCACCATGTGCAAATCAAGATGCAACCTTGGCCTTAAATCCGCAGCTGATTAATTTTCGCTGCTTTTCTTTTTCGACGAAATGAAGACGCAGTCATTGTTGTTGTTATTTGTGGTGGCTGGCGTGGTGTCTGGGATTAAATTAAAAAGAGATGTGCGGACAGACATTTCATTGTATATATGTATAATTGTAAAGTGTTTATACTCAACTTGAAATTTTGTATAGGTACGTGCATAGCTGTAACTGCATCTGCAGAATGTCATTGTTGATGGGCAAATAGGCTATCCAGACGAAGGTCAAACTTGAATAATGGAATCGCTTTGACTTAATCGGCATCAGTGGCGGCCAGCGGCGGCTGATCATTACAGCCAGCAGCGTCCGTCCGTGTGGTAATGTACACTTTGTCAGTGAAATCTATTTGTGTGTGCTGGATATTTTGAGAAGATCATCAATTTGAGTGATGAATTGAAATCGACAGAATTATCAAAGGGCACGGCCTAGTTCTGGCACTATACCCTTTTTACTGTAACAAACTCAGACGATTTTCGACTCCCCCTCTATCTTTAGGACCAATGAAATCAGAAACTTCAAATTCCGAAAATATGCTAAGCTAGGCAAGCCCAGACCAAATTTCAACTTTTTACCAAAAGTGGTTCCTCAGATATAAGGCCTCAAAAATCACAAAAACCGTATTTGACTGACTCACTCACTGACAGATTATCAAAATTATGGAGCACTTAACGACATCGTAGAATCTTGTATTTTTCAAAACGGTAGGTCAAGTGATGCAAGCAAAGGAATAAATAGAAAATTTGAGGTTTTCCATTCAAGGGGAGTGGTATACGCCTATTTTCTGAGATCGGTTGTAATTATATAGAGAACTTCCGGTTGCTTTAGAACGATGAAATTTGGTAGAGCGGTAGGTCTTAAATTGCTGCATGTAAAGCAAAAATAGAAGATTTGATATTTTCTGCTGCACCCACTTCCTCAGAATTGGTGGTAATTTTATGTAGAACTTCGTATTGCTGTAGAACGATGAAGTTTGGTAGAGCGGTAGTTCTTAAACTGCATACAAAAGAACAAACAAAGGATTGATGTCTTCCATTCAGGGGGCGTAGTATCCGCCCACTTTCTGAGAAAAGGATTGAGTTATATAGAGCACTTCCTATTGCTGTAGAATGATGAAATTTGGGAGAGCTTGATGTGCGTAAAAAGCGAAAATAGAACATCTAATATTTTTCATTCTAAATTTCTTGTCATTTCTAAATTATGCATGCATCTTGAAAATTCATGATAGGATGCTAATGACAAGAAAAAAGCCAAAGGGGTAACCATTAAATTAAAAAACAAAAAAAAACTAAATACATACCTACCAAAATAGAAATAAATAATACATACTGCAAAAAAAACTCAACAAGCAAAATAAATCAACAAAAAAAAAAATATATCCAGTGCCGCAATAAACTTAACAACAAAAAAAATATCAGAAAAAAAACGTACCCACGGAGCGCAGTGAGTATTCCTTCTTTTTCCATCCCCACCTGCAGTTGTTTGGCTTAGCGGGTACATGAATTGTATTGAGCCCTTTCAATTGATGTACTTGCTGAGCGAATGACGACAGATGCATTGAGAAGTACTGTTGATTTTTAGGGTTCGGATCAACTCACATCACTGCTAAGGCATAACACTAGTAGTGTTGTGTATTGAAAAGAATTTTAAAATCATATTAAGTTTCTCATAATCATATTCAGTTTCTCATAGATTTCGTCTGTTTTAGTCTTTTTTATTTAATTAATATCACAATGATTGTAAATTTCAGAGTTGACCAACCAACCCCTTGTTTAACTTCTTGTGGTTCAAGTTCTCGGTAAACAGGCACATCATACATTATTGTTTTCTCTATCGAAGCCCCAATTTGGACAGAGTTTCAACGGTTGGGTGTCAAATCGCCCAAAACCGAATCGCCCAAAACTTAAAAATGTCACATCGCCCAAAAAAAAAAACAAAAATGTCAAATCGCCCAAAAAGAGTGGGCGTTTTGTCAGAATGCAAAAATAGCCATGTGTCAAATCGCCCAAAACCAAAACTCCCAAATTGCAAAAATGAAGAAAAATGCCAAAACATTTTTCATTTTTGGGCGATTTAGCATAATGTCCTAAGAATGGTGTAAGTTTTTATAATTTTTATTTATTATTTCTTAGGTATTTCCATTTATGATTATGATAAATCGACACCTTATAGACCACAATAAGTTAACAAAATTATTTAAAAATCAAAAACAATTTCCATTTATGTTCATATTAATGAACAAAAAAACGACTAAGTCGTAAAAACATTTGTTCGATTATATTGAACATAATATTTTTCAATTTGAGCCCGCTAGCTTTTTAACTAACTACGAATTTGGGTTGAGAAGTGCGTTAAGGCAAGTTTATCCTAACGCTAGTTTTCGGCGCAGGGACATAAGTCCCCGGGACCTCACTAATTGCGCCAGCTTTTTATTTTTTGTTGTCAGGTTTCGCCGAAGAGCCTGACAGTAGTGGAACCAACAACCATGAAAACTAGGCACAGGGACATAAGTCCCGAATTTTTTTTTCGGGACTTATGTCCCACTTTACTGGGACAAAAGTCCCGAATGCGTTTCGGGACTTATGCCCCACCCTATTGAGACATAAGTCCCTAATATTTTTGCTAAAAGTGGGACATAAACCCCAAAATAGATTTTTGTGATTGAAAGTACCTTGGGTGGCCTGCTTCGCGGGTCCTCAAGATTTTAACTCGCTTTTTCGGGGACACACCCGCTCACGCGACTTCGTCGCTTCGCTTAGGGTACCTATGTTAAGTCGCCAGGCAGGCGCCAATGTCAACAGTTTTTTTGTTCGAAAGTGCCTTGGGTGGCCCGCTTCGCGGGTCCTCAAGATTTTAACTCTCTTTTTCGGGGACACACACGCTCACGCGACTTCGTCGCTCAGCTTAGGGTATGCTAAGTCGCCAGGCAGGCGCCTTAAATGCTTCTATATGCACATGCAAAAATATGCGTGGGACATAAGTCCCGAAAATTCGGGACTTAAGTCTCAATAGGGTGGGACATAAGTCCCGAAACGCATTCGGGACTTATGTCCCAGTAAAGTGGGACATATGTAAGTCCCGAAAAAAAAAATTCGGGACTTATGTCCCGGGGACTTATGTCCCTGCGCCTAGTTTTCATGGTCGTTGGTTCCACTACTGTCAGGCTCTTCGGCGAAACCTGACAACAAAAAATAAAAAGCTGGCGCAATTAGTGAGGTCCAACCAAAAAGCTTCAATATTGTTTCACAAATATGAAATGAAATAGCCAGTTGCATTCCTCCCCTTAAACGATTCAACCGTAATACTCGCGCTTCCAGGAATTCTCATCAGTCCCTGCGTAAGCTTTTCCATATATCCTATTCTTCTGGGCTTGTTCCGAGCAGTTGGAAAACAGCATTTGTCCAGCCTATCCCTAAAAAAGGCGAATCTTCTTCACCCTCTAATTACCGTCCAATTGCACTTACGTCCCTTCTTTATAAGGTCATGGAAACGCTGATAAATTATCAGCTCAAGAAATATCTCGAAGATCGAAAGCTTCTTAATGACCGGCAATACGACTTTCGCAGCAATAGGTCCACTGGTAACTTGATGGTTTATCTCACCGAACAGTGGAACAAATCTTTACATCGTTTTGGAGAAAGTAAGATTATTGCACTTGATATTTCAAAAGCATTTGATAAAGTTTGGCATCCTGCTCTTTTATCGAAAATGCGTGCTTTTGGTATCGATGAAACTCTTCTTCGTTGTATTAGTAACATTCTTTCGAATCGTGCTATACAAGTAGTATTAGACGGTTTCAAGTCTGAAACCCACAACATAAATGCTTGTGTGCCACAGGGTTCTGTTTTGTCTCCGACCCTCTTTCTCATTTTTATTAATGATCTCCTGTCTGCAACTACTAATACATTAATCGCTATCGCTGACGATAGCACTCTTAGCTTTTCATATTCGTTTCCAGATTCACATCCCTGCTCTTCGGACGTGGAACTGAAACGGCTAAATATGATAAATACATTAAATTCTGACTTAAACATTACATTGTACAATGCGTACAATGGGAAATAATAAATCGCGCAGAATTTAATGCTTCGAAAACTCAATGCTGCCTTCTGTCGTTAAAGCGAGACGTACCCCTCCTGCCGTTATCTATGAGTGGCACTTACATCGAAGAAACTAATCAGCTTGCGATTTTAGGTATGTGTATCACAAACCATCTTTTGTGGAATGATCACATACTTAACGTCGCCAAAAATGCCGCAAGATGTTTAGGTTTTCTTTGGAGATGCAAGAAATTCTTTTCCCCTTCTGATCTGGCTATTATCTATAAAAGTTATATACGTCCAAAGCTTGAGTATAACTCGTAACGTTTCTTGTCTCTCGCTCTCTTATCGTTACTTTTACGGTAAGTGCTCAAATGAAATAGCCAGTTGCATTCCTCAACCGTAATACTCGCGCTTCCAGGAATGGTCATCAGTTTACTCTTGAACCCAATTTCGGTCGTACTGTCAAGTATAGGGATTCGTTCTTTAGCCGTACTACGCGAATGTGGAATTCCATTCCACGCTCTATCTTTCCCTCTCATTGTGATTTACTGAAATTTAAGACTAATGTTCACCGCCATCTCCTTTCACATCCCCTCCAACTTACCTAAAGCTCGCACTGTGTTTCGACATGTAAAGGGTACATAAAATCCCCTTTTGTGCGCGTTAAAATATAAAAAAAAAATTAAATTTAGATAGATATAGATGCACAATTTACAGAGACATGGGGGAGATTACGATAACTTTGGCGCCAAGAATTGATAACGGTTTTTTGTAGAGGGGTCCAAAACAACTATTTTTTACTATGGGAGGGGGGGTCTTTCTTGCCCCGTTTGGGCGGGAGGGGCAATTTTATAAAAAAGAACAAAAATCGAAAAAAAATCATTAAAAAATAACGGTAATACTTACAATTAAGTTTAATACCTTTTTTCACAGCCAGTATTTTGTACTAAAAGCCACTTTTTAAATCAAGCAAAATGTATGCACAGTTTTCGAAAAAATGAGTTTCAAACTCAAATTTCGAAAAAAAAAAACACAAAAAAAAAAGTTTAAAGTGCAATCTCTCAAAACCGTAAAATTTTATATTTTTTTTTTTTATAGAATTTGATGCTCTTATTAATTCCTAATCAAAAACTGAAAACTAGAATATTTTATGACTTCTAGTTTTTGAGAAAATTGAAAATTACTGAAACTACTTTTTATAATTTATGATTTTGCTCTTTTGGTATCTCCCACTTTGAGGATTAATGTTGATGATAAGTTCATTTTTGTAAATAAAGTACTACAATTCATTTAGCGTTACCCAGAATGTACCACGAGGAGGTAGAATTGCATCACATTCCGAGTCTTAGTCAGTTAGTCAGTTGGTCAGAGTAAGTCCAGGAGTAAAACTTCCTCTAAATGTTCACTGCGAACGGTGGGAGGGTCGAAGTCTTTAAGTTGCAAACCTTCTTTTTTTTCACCATCGATAAAACATGCGTATACTTTTTTTACGTCAAGTAAAAACTCCATGATTTGACTGCCCAAGTCGTCCTTATATTTTTCTTCAAGGCAGTATTTTCTATAAAAGAAAAGTGCCATATATTGTTCGAGGTGTTTTGTTGTTTTGCGGCACAATATTGTTTTCTTCAGAAGTTTGTTTTGGTTCTCTAAATCATTTATGGTGTTGGTTGGATCGGTCTTGTTGACATATTCGCCTTTACTATGGTTTGTTATTTCATGTGTCGTAGAATTTGCCGTGCGCTGTCGGTACAGATACGACTGGTGTTGGGGTCAACGTATCTATGGATATAAGGCCACAAATCTTCTCTACATTTTGAGTTTACTTTAAAGAAGCGACCCACTTTATCTTCTTTGCAAAAGATTCCCAACACAACTATTGTCATCTGTTCTGTTAAACGGCCTCTGTGGTATTTCCTTTTTGTAAGAAAGGTCTCGTCGATTTGTACCGTTTTTTCTGGGCCACCAATATTAACATCAACATGAGATGCTACTATTTCCGTTATTTCACGACAATAGTTAAAGTAATCTATTATAGTAGATTTACTTTGCTCATTTTTATTGTCGTGATGGCGCCAAGCGAGTAAGTGCTGATTTAAAAAAATAATATGTACAATAATGATTAAAAAAAAATTGTTTACTTTATCTACCTGAAAAACAGTGTTTACTGGCATTTTGATCACAAAAGAGATAATTATGGCAAGCACTTCGCGAATCTCTAACCGACAGTGAGGTCCATGGAAAAATGTGCCGATTGATGGATTGATTGTATTCCTACAATTTGTATCACCTTTTTTTTTTAACTTTTTTTTGAGCATCGCCACATCCAACCGAATTTGGTATTTTTAAAAATTTTCACCTGCATCGGTAAGTTGCAGCACATAGGGGCAGTGGATGTTTTAGTAGGAATTAACCCGATTTCTTCTAAAAAAGTAATGCTTTTTTCGTTGGTCGACCCCAAATCACCGAACGAGCAAAATATAGAAAAATTATTCAATTTAGGATGAAGTAGTGGATGCTTAGCTGCCATATTTAATAAAAAAAATTAACACTTTAGAAAAGCACAATTCACTCTTACAATGGTTGAATAATGAATGGCATTGGTAATCAATAACCTGCAACTTTTTTGCATACAAAAAATAACGGTACAAATGTTGTTTTTTTTAAGATCCCAGTAGGCATTTAATATTACAAATGCATTGTAGAAGTGTGAAAAGGACAAATATATATAGTTAGGCAATTATATAAATTTGGTACAATCGTTAGTACAGTTAACTATGTATGTACATAGGTAATGTGAATTTATTGAAAATATTAAATGTGGAGCTTGCACCCACTTAACTTTGCACCAACCCAACTTTGCACCTACCCAACTTTGCACCTACCCCAAATCCTACAGTGGGGCCAAGCAGGGGGGTTACATACCCCGACTGTTTATACTACGTAATTCTGGGTACTACCCATGTAATTACGTAAGAAAGCTCACGTACTCGTATAAGTATCAAAAAAATAAAAAATTGTCTCTATCTCATAAGAAAAAGTAGTTTTAGTAATTTTCAATTTTCTCAAAAACTAGAAGTCATAAAATATTCTAGTTTTCAGTTTTTGATTAGGAATTAATAAGAGCATCAAATTCTATAAAAAAAAATTATATTAAATTTTACGGTTCTGAGAGATTGCACTTTAAACTTTTTTTTTTGTGTTTTTTTTTCGAAATTTGAGTTTGAAACTCATTTTTTCGAAAACTGTGCATACATTTTGCTTGATTTAAAAAGTGGCTTTTAGTACAAAATACTGGCTGTAAAAAAAGGTATTAAACTTAATTGTAAGTATTACCGTTATTTTTTAATGATTTTTTTTCCGATTTTTGTTCTTTTTTATAAAATTGCCCCTCCCGCCCAAACGGGGCAAGATAGACCCCCCCTCCCATAGTAAAAAATACTTGTTTTGGACCCTCTACAAAAAACCGTTATCAATTCTTGGCGCCAAAGTTATCGTACTCGTGCCGAGATATGTATATACTACCTTACAATTGAAAGTATTGTAAGAAGTATTCCACTTATGTCATCCATTAAAGATAGTCATGGAATTGTATATGTTTAAATGCCCGTTAAAATCCAAATTTGAAGTCATAAATAGAATTTTCGTATATCGGGTACTGCGTTGCATGTGCAATCACAATGCATAAAAGCCAAGCGCTCAGTCTCGAAAATGCTCTCAGAGGTCATCCTTGTTCTGTTGCGGCCAGGCTTATGTAGCTTTGTCTATAGTAAAAACTCTTAATGGTGGGCACTTAATGAATTTTGACCCAAAGCAAATAAAAGCCCAAGAAAGTGCTAGGTAGGTAGGTAGGTAGAAATGGCTATCACAAGGCAACCTAGCTTGTTGATCCAATTGGCGCTGTAGTGCGCCGTTTTGACACCCTATTTGGCCTAAGATTGAAAGGGAAAGATTTACAGAGAAGCTTCACAGCGGAGTCATTTGGTCGAATTAAGAAAAAAGATCAGATCTCTGATCTTCGTAGAAGAATTCCCTTGCAAAGGATTGCATTCTAATGTTTGTCAAAGCAGGACATTTGCAGAGGAAATGGATAACCGTTTCCCTTACGCGTTGGTCACCACAACTCCGGCAAAACGTGTTGTCAGGAATGTCCTTCGCTGCATGTTCTCCTATAGGCTAATGTCCGCTACATATACCGCAACAACCCTGACTATGTCTTGCCAGGGCCTACATAGAAGATCGCTTGAACGGGTTCATTTCCCTCGATACCACTATGGCCCGGAACCCAGAACAGGGTGGCAACGAGGTTACTGTTCAGGCTCGCAAGCTCATCGTGACATTGCTGACCAGTTTAGACGACGATTAGGCCAAATTGATGGCTTTGACAGCTGCCTGACTGTCTGTAAAGATAGTTGTATTTCGGTTCTGGTTTGGGCTTTGTTGGAGTAGCTTACATGCCTTCGTTATTGCTAGCAATTTAGCTTGAAAAACGCTGGCAAAGTCAGGAAGCCGAAAGGATTTAGCTACTTATAGAGACTCAGAAAAGATCCCTGAACCAACACCACACTCCATCTTTGAGCCGTCAGTAAAGATGGTTGTGTCGAAGCCTATCGTCACGATGTCATCTTCCCAAATCCTTTCTGGGTGGGAAAACAGCCTTAAAATCCTTACTGAGGCTCAAAGTAGGAGTTCAGTAGTCAGTATATGCCGAGATAATATCTGAAGGAATTAATTTCGTTATGTTGCTGCGATGTATGTAATGTATGTATGGTTTTGAAAACCAACTGTTAGATTCTTTCGGCCTAAGGGCGCTGCAGGAAACTATATATTTAATAAAAAAAGTCGAGTGGTAAAAGATGCAGAATAACATTTAATTGCTGCAAAGTGAAATGTAGTTTTCCTTCTGCTTTTTTGGTCGCTGTCGCTGGTCGCAGCTACATTTCCACTTAACAGCAATAATTATACAAATTGGTCAGAAAATCAACTTTATTAGAATAACATTTAAGGCATCTGTTGGGAATGTACGCAGAGCCCCTGTGGTGCCAACGCTAGCTGTACTTTGAACCTTCTTTAGCTTATCAATATTATAAGCTTTGCTTACAGCAGGCCATCACACAATCGAATCATATGTTAAGATTGGTCGTACGACGAATATGTACGTCCACAAGATCATCTTCGACTGAAGTCCCCACTTTTTGCCGAATGTTTTGCTGCAGGCATAGAAGGCAACACAGGCCTTCTTAACCTTTTCTCCAATTTTTAATTTCCAGTTTAATTTAGGGTCCGAAATATTTTTCACTGGAAGACAATGATAGAATTCGGCCGTTGAGATGAGGAAGCGTGATGAAGGGGGGGGGGGTATTGTAGTAAAGAGCATCAGTTCAGTTTTACTTTGGTTAACTCCTAGTCCACAACTCGTGGCCCAGTTGCTAAATTTCTTCAAAGCCATCTCCGTAATTTCACTAATCACAGAACTGAACTTCCCTGACACCAATAGTACCAAATCATCTGCAAGGCAAACGCCTTCACTCCACATCTCTCTAATTTAACGAGAATTGTATTCATGACCAGAAGCCATAGAAGAGGTGAAAGGACACCACCCTGGGGTGTTTCTGTACTCACGCGTTTGATTAAGATTGTGTTGCCTAAAGTAGCTCGAAATTTCCTATCACTGAGCATGGAAATAATATAATAATAATATGCATGCTGAGAGCTCTCAAGAGGTCGTCCAACTAGGATATCTGTAATAAGGTAATCTAGAAAGATGTTAAGCTTATTGGTCTGAAATCCTTCGCAGATTCGTGACCTCGCCTACCAACTTTCGTGATGAAAACTACTTTGACCTGTCTCCACGACTTAGGCACATGTTTAAAAAGGAGTCACCCTTTGGAAATTTGTTCCAGCCGTGGAACTGCCACATCCTGCAGTTTTTGAAGCATAACTGATAGTATGCCATCCATGCCTGGGGAGAAAGTATTAATGTCCCAGAAAATATTTTCTCTAGTTATAACGGAATTGACGTGCTCTACCTGTTCCACGCGATTCGGGGTTATCACTCTCGCAACCCGGAAAGTGCTTCATCATCAGTAACTACAAAGATTCAGCTGGGGAGGCTGTCCAGGATCCATCAGGCTTATTTAGAAACGAAGGGTTACAGTGTTCCTTCGATAGTACTTTACTAAGCCTTGCGGAGTCCTTTATATCTTCGATTGATTGAAAGTATTTTCTCCAGCCTTGTCTTTTAGCTGATGATAGGGCTCGCTTTAAGAGAGTCTTTATACGGTTGGTAAAACTTATGTTTGTGGCAGATAGTGCTATTTTAAAATATAATAAATTGAGAAGTCTCTATAGAATTGGTTTGTCCTCACTTCAGTTAAAGAATGCACTTGTCCAAATATAATGTTAATTTTATCCCATATCATAATTTTCAAAAAAATATTTTTTGGATTAAAAAAAAAATTAAAACTTTTGGTGAAAATTTTGTTGAACTGTTATTTTTTAGCGTATATGTATTATTGAAAGTTTATAAAAAAAAAATATTTTTCGAAAAAAACGACTAACGGTTTTAGATTTTTCTTTTCATAAAGTAATATCTTTAGTTCCGAGCTTGAACGTATTTTTTGGCTTATTTTATAGCAATTCTCTGATGACATTGTTGCTTTGTATTTTTTTATGTTTATTCTAAAATACTATAGCATTGGAGCAAGGTCGTGTGATTTAGACGTGCATTTTATTTCTTGTTTTGACCCAAACCATCATGAGTCTTATTTTATGCGAATAATCACTTACTCAATCAAAAAACTCTAAATAAATTTACCGTTTACGTTGGATAAAAATACAAATCTCGAAAAATTAGGGATTTATGATTTATTTAGGGCCATCTAAATATTGTAATCCAAAAAAAAAAACTCAAATATCAAACATCGTTATAACGAACGTACGTACGTTTTTTAAAATAGTTTTCCATTTGAAATTATAAAGTGTTAAAATAAATAATTTTGCCAGACACGTGTGAGGACTTATTTCATAAAATCTTTTATGAATTAAAAAACAACATGTCCCCAATGTTGGTACCTACTACCTAGACCTACCTAATTTGAATGATCATAGTCGATTTAATTCTATTATCATTTCTGTAGACACTATTATAGGTGAAAGTCGTTTCTATTTTAAGGCAATCTAATTTCATTCAACCAAGTGGATTTCATATTTAACTGTTATATTTGGCCTAGCATCGATTTAATCTAATTTTCAAAAAGTATTCGATTCATTTTGGTATCTGTTTGTCGACTTTGAAACGTGATGTGGATTTAGAAACATCACATCTATAAATTGAAATCCTCTCATTTTATGAGAATTTATACATCTATTCAAGCATTCATACGTAACCTCAAAATTATTTTTAGATTTCATTTTTTTTTGTACAAATATGTATTTCTTGTGCCATGTGGAAATAAATTGGGGAGGCTACTTGACAAGTTTTTATAATGGAAACATATATGTACCTATAAAAATAAACAAAAAGTTTTTTTCACTATCGTACATGTCCTCCTTTAACACGCAAAAATATACTTCGTTCAAAAGGCAATACAAAGAATCCAAGAAATATTCTTGTTAAACCACCCTATTCAAGGACATTCAAAGAATATTTTATTTTTTGTGTTTTGAAAAGGAAAAGTATTGGGCTTGTGTAAACAAAACTCAAGCTTTGATCAAACCTTTATATGTATAACATTATGATCAGTTAATCTTGATTGATTATCAGATATTTTTCATTACACTTATTTAATTTACGGGTTGGGGTCACAATCCTGAAAACTTAAAGTGGAAAAACCCGAAATTTCTTAAATCCAATACACGAGTAGGCACTCCAAACAAATATTCTAAAACCAAAAATTTTAGAACTCTGAAATGCAAAAACCTAGAATTCAATGAAATAAAATTTAGAATACCCAATATCCTGAAAACACAAAATCCTAAACCTGAGGTCGAAATTCCAAAAACTTATATTAAGTGAAAAATTTCCCACTCCCTTAATCATTTACATATTCAATATTTAACTATAACAGCAAGTACCTCCGACGTACTAGTACACCTATTTTTTTTTATCCACGAAACCAACCAGTATGAATCCGAATGGATTCTACCACATAATTTTCCATTGAACCGCATTAGAAATAAATGTCACGCAATCCAAATCAAATATAGAGGAATTCCACAAGGGGCTTCTTCGAAAAATGAAAAAGCTTTCAACCTTTGGTTAACATAAATACATAAATATATGAGTATCCTTGTATCAATAAACGAATGTGCGTGTTTTCTAATAAATAACGTGCGAGGTAGTAGGTACCTTTTGCGTTCTTCCACCACTCTCCGCTGTTTCAGTCCCCATCTATCTCTGCATTCGTATCCGGAGTAGTACTTCAACGAAAAAGTCCTTTATTTACGCGTTAGAGTAGAAGGAAACCAAAGCAGAAGCCCGCATACGGCATACAGGATTGCAGCAGCAAGGGTGGTGGTGATAAGAGATCACATTAATGGGAATTAGCTGGGTAATTGTTGTCTGCGTGTTGTGCATGCTTAGTGTATTTACAAAATGGCGGCGGTGTAGAAGTGTGGTCCTTGTTTTTTAATACCAGTACAACCACCTGCCGCTAGCCACGCCGCGCCGCGCCGCTGCTGTTCTCTTGGGGCTAGGCTTTTTTTTTGGATTTGATTATTATAGATACCTACTTGACGAAATCACAGGATATGAAAATTTATACAAAATTTTGTTGATACACGTGCATGAGCGTGCATACACATTACACATACCTACATTTTATAAATACAGAAATACAATTTGTGTATGGGAAATTCAATTTAATTTTGTGGAGCCATTTTGTTGTTTTTATTCCTGAAGCGAAAGGTGTTGTTTGTCTATTGATTTGTAGAATTGGATTGGAATAAGGGCGCATTTTTTTCGTTGACTATGATAGATGGTTTTAATCATTATTCGACGTGAAAGTGTTATTTTAACCTTAGAGCTTGAATATGGGGCCATTGAACTTGATTATGGTTTGATTTTGTACAGTTAACAGGATTCTACTTTCGTGTGATACACAATAAATATGTAAATGGCAACTTTTAATAGTTAGTTTGAATTGTAAAGTTTAGCTAATTAATTAAAATTTCATTTAAGAAAAGATTTCGTCTCAGTTGAATATGTATATTAACCGAATTGATCTTCAGTTTTAGATTAAAAAAAGACGTTTTAATCCAAAAAAAATGTAGGTATGTAATGATATTAATCTGACATTATATAAAAAAGTTAAATTAATGTTTGAATTAAATGAGTAAACAATATGAAATTTGATTAAATACATCTTAACAAATGGATAATATGACGTTAAGCAGTTAAAATTGGACTTACTGAGCTATTATCGGTCGGTTAAATGGTTCGGTGCCATAAATGCTTATTTTTGGTAGCTGTCGGTACAATAAATATTTCATCCATGGCGATGTAGTATTAATAATAATAATTTTTATTATTGCAACACACTTTGTTGTCGGTATACCAAAATAAAAACATATACAGTCTCACTCGAAATCGAATTTCCTCTCACTTCAACTTTTTCGTCACATTTTCGATTTCCCCTGAATTATGAAAATCAATACATCTAACTAGAATTTTCTCAAAAAAAAACCTATATATCTGCTATGAAATTTGAATTGTGAGGATAATATGTTTTGTCCCTTTTTTGAGATATAGAAGAATTTTGTGATTAGAAAAATTGTTAATTGCATATTCTAAATTCATGATGTTCTTTCATTTTTACCTTTTACAAGTGTTGTATAAAATAGGAAATAACTCATCAAACGAAAAATTATTTTTTTTTAAATTAAAAAACTCCCGAAAATTGTGGATTGATTTTTGTGGAATTATTTGAATTTAAATTTTGGAGTTTTTTCGTGATGAAATAAGTCTCCAAAATCAACAATGAAAACATTGTCCAAGTTTAATTCTTCTATTTTCAGCAAATATAATCAGGTCATTAATTACTGATCTTGACAGCATTGTCCATGGGCTATGAAGAACTGCAGGGAATGAAACGCTTAGTAAACTCAATCATGTCCAATACATTTGCCATGTCACTATCTATAAAGGACAGTCGCATCGAAGAAACTGAAATGCTTTCAGTTCTTGGAGTGCGTATTACATATTCGACATGTCGGCAAAAGAGTTTTAAGTGCCTTTAAATTTTGTAAAAGCCAGCAATGTTTTTCATGAATTTTTGTTGACTTTTTTGACGGAAATGGCTCTCCTCAGTTTGTTTTTAATACCTGACCCGTGTTTTTTTTTGTGATTGCATAGTAACGGTATCTTAAAAAAAAAAACAATAAAAGAAATATTGAAAACTGAATCTGAATATGAATCTTTGTTTAGTAATGTCTCATCTCAATACTTCAACTTTTAACAAAGATACAGCTCTTCAAAAAAACATTGAAAAAATTATCCTACCTGCTTATCAATAAACTTTCTTTTTCCCCTTTTTTTTCCTTTAATGTTGCCATAAGTAACCTTTGTTCTGGATAAATATATGGATTATTAATATATGTAATTAGTTATCTGGTTACCATAGCAATTAATTTTCATTGTCCTTTAGTAAAATATCAAATTTTCCCATACCCAATACGTCTAGACTTTGTATTTGAGAATGTCAATGAATTCAAAGGCAACAATACGAAATCTTCAATCTTAAAAAATTGAAATACAGAAGGATTAGATTTAGCTTCTATTTTATTGTAGTATTTTTATACGTATAATAAGTTTCGCTTCGGAAATATTATAACACATAATTTCTCTTGAAAAGAAAAAAACACAAACAAATCATTAATTTTTGCATCTTTACTTATCCAGTACTCATGGGCACATGTTTTTACATAAAGCAAGGACTCTTTAGCTTAATGGTGCACAATAAATGCTAAATCCTTTTGTGCCAATGCCTTAAATAAGTACATACTCGTAAATAAATTTCCAATCAATAAAAAAAACAATGAAGGACAGTATTATCCTAAAAACAAAACTGAATCAACGACACCAAAGAGTCCTTAAAATGGGACATTTTATAGTTTTTGGTCAAAATAAAATAAAATAAAATAAAGTCTTTACGAACTAAATTTTTGTGTACAGATAGAAAGATTGTGTACAATTTCACAAAATTCTTTGATGAGACATACAAAAAAATAATAAACAAATGAATCCACCCATTGGCCAAATTACATATACATATATAATGCTTTTAATGCAGTTATCCAATTTTTACTTGCGAGGGCAAGTTTCGGATTCCTAAAAAAAAGTCGAACCAGACACTAAAAATTAAGATGAAAGTGTATCCCCCAATTCTCTATTTTGTTTCTGTCTGTCAGTACCTCGACCTACAGTCTAAAGCGATTTTCTTCAATCTTGGAACTTAAGGTTTTTTAATTATAGGGACGTAATTTAAATTTTGTTTTTATCTCTAAAAATAACTAATAACTATACTTATATCTCAAAAAATGCTCTAATAATTTTGATGAAGTGGGGTTTTTTAAGTTCAAAATTAAAATTTAGTCAAAAATTTTTTTAAAAAAAATTATTAAGGGTTTAACGAATTGTGATCAAAATTTGTATGAAAAACGTCCTATATAAACTTTATAACTCATGAAAACTCAACATTAAAAAATGTGTTAGTATACTTCTTATAACCGTTGAATAAAATATAAATTAAAATTTATTTTCTGATTTTTAGTTCGATTTGCTATTAAAGCGTGTTTTTTAGTTTTTTTAAACTATATTCTATTTTTCACTTTTTAGTTCGATTTGCTATAAAACCGTCTTTAATATGTACAGATGTGTTTACAGTTGCATCTCGATAGAAAACATATTCAAGAATTTTTATGTTGCCAACATAAAAAGCGAGACATAGTGGTATAACTTTATTTGCGAACAAGTCTTATGAATTATTTCGTAATCGAACCATTTCATCTAATGCTTAAAATCACTAATCCTGACAATCCTAATCAGGATAATGAGATAAGCTTATCAAAATATTGTATTGTCGGTGGTCGTTGATAAGTCTACAACATTTGATGTAAATCTGATCGCTTAAATTACTTTAACCTAGGAGCAAGTTCGTACAATCCAGTCGTACTAAGTAGAATGAAATTGTCTCAGAGCACAATTTTAACATTTTGTTTGCTGGTATATAAATTATATCCCTTTCATAGCCTCTTCTTTTTATGGAAATTCGGACAAAACGCTTAGTCTTGCGTCTCTATTATCGATATTACGGTTCAAATAGCTAACTATGGCCCCTTATCACATTGTGTTTTATTCTAATGCCGCATCACACACTCCTACGCATATTTACAAGAGAAATCCCCCCAGATCTGCATACAAAGGGACTACTATATAGTTTTGTTACGTTATATAAGGACTGGAAATAGAATTTAAAATAAGCTCCATAAGTAATGTATGGCTAGGAAAGTTAATAATCCAAAAATCCCTCTTACACGGCCGGAAAATTTTAGAGCATTTAATGGACCTTATTTAAGTGAAGTAGTGCTGTATTATTATGGCGGCTAAATATACTTACATATTACAAACCAAGAACTAGAACATGGTTCTTAAGCCTCATTTTCCAAAGCATGTAGATTATTATTTAGAGAATAAATTTATTAATTATTCATTAATTGTTTTAATCGAAGTTGGTTTTCTGTTCATACTCATTTACACACAAGTACACAACGAACTTTATTAGGGCAATCTAAGTAATTAAAGTAAACAAAAACAAATATATTTTGGCATCATTACACAGTACATTATGTACATTATGTACGTAACGTATACATGAAAACGGTGAAGGTTGTGTAGGCTTTGCATAGAGGGCGGGTAGGTTAGGACTGGGAGGCACTATGGGTTTTGCACATGTACTGTATCCACATTATCTTGTAAATGGCTTCTTAAATCAATTTGTTTTTGTTTTAAGTGTATTTTTATTTCTGTTTTAGATTTGTTTTTCAAAGAGGTGAACCTATACAAACAAGATGTTTTGCACGATTTAATTTTCTGGGGACTGGGTGGATGGTTTTTGTTATACATAAAATATGTATGTTTATATATAAATTCCAGTTGAAGGTGTTCTTCTTCGTCACCCTTATGTTGTGACAATGAATTTATTAGAATTACATTTGCATATGAAATATGATTGTGATGGAATTTATTTTGGAATTTCCTTTCCATGTATTATGTACTTAATTCTTGATAGGAAGATGTTCAAATTTTAAAGAGTTTTTGGATGATGAAAATTCATAGGTATGTATAATAGCCAGTCGAACAATGTAAGGACGTCCACATTATGCTGATTCGCGTTGATCCACATCACTGATCAACAGCGATTCTTTGGAGATAATTTTTAACAATTTTTTACGCAGATCTCGCCCATAACATAAGTAATATTGGACTTTAGGGATCATTCGCGTAAACAGGTTTTTTTTGCGTAGCCCCACAAAATAACTAACGGTGCCAATTTTCGACCAGGAAACTTCTCACTCGTTTTGTGGGAACAATATATTTTTCAAGTCATGATCTTCAATTGCAAGCCAAAAATCGGTTATCGGGAAATCGATAAATTCAGATCATCAGCAACAATATTTTCGAACCTTCGGCGCAGGTATAATGACATCAGAAACGCTTACTTTCTGGTCAAATGTCTTCACAATTTTACCGATTAGTTGCGTATTCGGATTCTTCACGTAATGTCCGAAAAGTGGCTACGCTTGAAGAACCACATTTGTAGTACTTTTTAATAATTTCAACGCGTTGTTTGATTTTTAAGCGATCCATTTTCGGAAATGGCAAACCAGAGATAAGAAATAATTGTCAACCTTTATTTTCAATTGGTTTTTCTAAATAAGTAACTACATTTCTTTAGAAAGAATTTGGTTACGGTTTGAGATTTATTTAAAAAAAAAATTTTGTTTATCGGTTGACACCTATATTTTAAGGTTGAGTTTTTTACGAAAAAATTAATGGAGAAGGTCAACCTTTAACCTTTTGCGCTGAAAATAAATCAAAAATGGTTAATGCAAAAACAAATTCGATTGATGAGAACGTGTTTATTTTTGAAAATAAATACATATTGATACATTATGCACATTCGCATGAATCATGGCTTACAAAATACTAGGGGTTATGCTAAAGGGCATTGATAAAGGGATTGATAAAATTTCAGATGAGATTTATTTTATTTCTCTCGAAAATAAAACTCAGTGGTTAATCGTATCCTAAAAATAAAAATAAAGGTTAATCTCAGACCTTGGGCGATATTGTTTTGGTTGAAAATAAAGTTTATTGAGTGAGCATTTTCGAAAAGCTCATCAAATAACAGTTATTATAGAACATTTCAAAAGGTTAAGATTTATTTCTGATCTCTGTGGCAAACATTCAACCAATAGTATAACACTTCAGATGACATCTGAGTTTGCCAGGTGTCAAATTCCAATGAAGCTGAAGATCGCTGCATCCGAAGTTGTTTTTTCATTTAGAGTTGCAGCTCTCGAAAAGTATCAATGATATTGGAAAATTTTAAACACCAAAATGTTGGGCACAAAATTTCCCAGGGGCGATGTCCGCTACTTTTTAAAAATTTTATCCCGTTATATTTGTTTTTTATGGGTTTTAAAACTTTTCAGATTATTTTTTTGTTTAGACGTGCAGATAGACGAAACTAACGGTAAAAATTAAAAACAAAAAATTGTATCGTGAAGAGCGTCTTTTACTCTATAGGCGATGTTCCTTATTTTTTTTTACTAAGCGTTTTTAACCATGAAACATAAAAACAAAACTCACAAAACTATACCGTTATAACTTCGGATCACCTAACGGTACCAAAAAAAAAAGTACATAGAAAAACTAGATTTTTTCAACTCTAGAGGCGATGTTTTTTATTTTTTTTAAATTCATGTTCTAAAGCCTTTAATTTGCATAACAACAAATTATAATAAAGAGAAAAAAAAAAACAAAGTAGATATGAACTGCATAGTGCATATACTAAAGGGTATAAGCCTTGGATTTATATGACAACAATGTTGTTCTGTTTTTTTTTTTCTTTTTATTATAATTTGTTGTTATGCAAATTAAAGGCTTTAGAACATGAATTTTAAAAAATAAAAAACAACGCCTCTAGAGTTGAAAAAATCTAATTTTTCTATGTACTTTTTTTTATGGTACCGTTAGGTGATCCGAAGTTATAACGGTATAAAGTTTTGTGAGTTTTGTTTTTATGTTTCATTGTTAAAAACGCTTAGTAAAAAAATAAAAAAAAAATAAGGAACATCGCCTCTAGAGTAAAAGACGCTCTTCACGATACAATTTTTTGTTTTTTATTTTTACCGTTAGTTTCGTCTATCTGCACGTCTAAACAAAAAAATAATCTGAAAAGTTTTAAAACCCATAAAAAACAAATATAACGGGATAAAATTTTTAAAAAGTAGCGGACATCGCCCCTGGGAAATTTTGTGCCCAACATTTTGGTGTTTAAAATTTTCCAATATCATTGATACTTTTCGAGAGTTGCAACTCTAAAAGAAAAAAAAGAAAAAAAAATGCAGCGATCTTCAGCTTCATAAATTCCAGGACTGCATATGACTCTTTTGAAAATTTACCTGGTTTGCGCATTAATATTTTCTTTTGCCTACAGCTGAAACTGTAAAAAAAATGAATGAAGACTATTTGTACGGGCTAGGTGTTGAGGTTGTTGATTGATAACATAAATAAACAATTTTGATCGACCTAGTCTGGACGAAGATTTATGTGGATAAAATGATGATAGATTGCGTAATGGATATTTATTATATTATGTACATATATGATTTTTTACTGTTCTTCAAAATTGAGAGAATTGAAATAACGCAATAGTGGAACAAATTTATAATCTGATGCAGCATTTTATATCACCCAATTCTTTTTCTCATTCCATTTTCAATGTAGATGTTGCAATTAACGGAGAGTTAAGAAATATTTGCCCTAATCCATTGTTCTTTTATCTTATTATAATTTACTACAGAATAGCTCACAACTATTTTATTTGTTTTTTGTTCGAGTTTCTGAAGTAATTTATACAAAAAAACATTAATACCTAACATTTCCTCTATTGTTGGTTGGTAAGTATTTCAGAAACTGCTATCTACATATGTATGTACATTGTACATATGTATGTTTCCATTTAATATTTTGATGCATAAAAATATTTATTTTCATTTAAAATATGTACCTAGCTTAGAATTTAGAATTTTAATTTTATTTTATGATATTTTAAAAATTAATATTTAATAATTAATTCCATTTAATTATTTTACTATGGCCTGGAAAAAATGCTTACACAAACACAAACATTTATTTCATTGTTTTGTAAATATTTTTTTTTAATTTCTAAAATACATTTTTTTCTTTTAAGTATTTGTTTTTTTGTTTTTAATATACTAAGTTTTAAGTTATTTCCGATAAGATTCCAAAACAATAACTTTCGCTCAAGAAACAACAAGCAAAAATTAACTAAAATCAATAATAAAATCTCAAATTATATATTAAAAAAAAGACATCAACAATATCAACAGAAAAAACAACAAAAAAATACAACAAACTCTAAACAACAAATTAAAAAATTAATTATTATATTTTTTGAAAAAATAAAAATATTTAAAAAATACTAATATATATGGACACAAGCTACACACCTCTTCCGGAATAACAGAATATATATGTATAAAAAATCTTGCAATAAAATAAATCTGAATTCACACAAATAAACTCTTTTTATGGAATAATATTCAGTTTTATTCGAAAAATTATAGATTTCTATGAAAAAATCCAAATAAAAAATCATACGAGAAAATATATGTATATGTATATACATACATATATATAAAACTAACCCCCTCCTTCAGCCTTCAGAATTATATAATTATACATATCAAAATATACATCCAAGAATATACAAAAAACTAATACTACTACTTTTTACTACTATTTAATACTACTACTACTACTACAACTCAAAAACTACAAGAAAAACAGAAAAAGATCCCAAAATTTTTCAAAATAAACAAACAACAAAAATAAATAATTAAACAAAAAAAAAACATTTTTCAAAAATTGAAAAAATTAAAATGAAAAGATGTTAACTGAAAAATCCAATATCGCTTGTTTGTCTGTGTGCAGGGTTTACGGTGTCGTGTGACGTGCCGGGCTGAAGCGAGTCCCTCCGGCGGTGTACCACTTAGTTCCTCCCCCGCCGCCGCCTCTGCCGTGCAACAGCACTCCTGAGCGAGTAGATGGACATATCTTTTTTTTTAATCCCGCGTGTGTAGTGAATTTCATTTGAACAGATCAGATTGTAGATACATTTTGAAATTTACTTAAAATCAAAAAAAAAAAACTTGAATCGGATTTATTGTAGTTTTTGACAAGCATTATGATTGCCAATCTCCAAAAGAGCAGACATGAAGTAAGGATTTCTGTTTCTATTCGGACTAAAAGATGCAAAGTATTACAGGAAGATGTATACAAGGAGAAACCTACCCGTCAAATATGCATTTTGCATGATATAAGAAGGCAAGGAGAGTGTGTATGAGAGAAAGAGGTGTGTAGTGACTGGGAAAACTAGATTGTTTTTCAATAGCAACATGATTGGATTTCATAAAAAAAACAACAAGATAAAATATGAATTGTCTAATGGAAAATGCAAATCGAAATAAACGATACATAAAAAAAATTTGAAGTCTGATCTGTTCATTGTTCACTACATCCAAAAATGATGGAAACATGCTTTTATTCAAGGAAGAAGTCATCAGGATGGGAGATGTGGGGATGTGCAGCGATGGAGCACCTCATCGAAGTATCAAAAATGTTAATTTTTGGCAAAATGGTGGTGAGTTAAAAAGGATGTTATTTGTTTGTAATATCACTGTTGTCATATTATACATTTATATGATTATGGTGCACAGAAATGTTTTTTTTTTTTGTTTACCTTATATTATGTTACATATATATGTACATATATAAATACCTATAATCTACATTATAATAGATATATTATATTTTTTGTCATTGCTAACCATAAATTATATCAGGATTGTATAGTATACTTAATTATTAAATTTATTTCTTAAAAATTATGTCTTTATGTATTTTTTATAGCATGCAACTAACTTCTTAACTCCATACTTTATATTAATAAGATAGTATTTTTATTTGAATTAAATCTGTACAATATTTAAAAAGACAAAAGAACTTTGTTTTGTCAAGGTGTTAAACTTTAAGACTCAGATTTTCAGTGGTAAGTTAACTCCTGCAAAAATTTTAAACCAGAGCAAACGCAGAAGCCGTTTTTTAGTGGATGATTCATTTCACTTGTCAAAAATCTATCGAAATCGCTATGCGATACTATGGAAACCACGCTTTCGCTATCAGAATTGAGATAATTTTTTGATGTGGTGTCAGTGTTGTATTCAATATTTACATAAGTTAAAATGAAAATATTAAAGATAAATTATAAATTAAAAATTGATTTAATTTTTTCAATATATAGATAACTTTATTTAAATTGTTCAGTTTCTCAACATTTATTATTTTTTCTACTAAGCGATACATTTTGGTTTAAAAAACCATCTTCTATACTGACTATTTGTTGTAATTTTTTTTTTGCCAGATTGCAATTTGTTTTAAGTCGCTGTGTTTTGTTTTTGTGGTTTAGTTGGTTGTGTGTATGGACATACATATTATGTATGATCAGATTACGTGTTTAGATTTCTAAATATCCGTCGTGAAAATTATAATAATTGAGATGCCGTCACTATCGAAATCATAATAAAGCGTCGCACGTCAATTTTCTACATGAATCTCTTAAAAACAGATTCGCAATATTAACTCCCTATCTAAATTGACTGAAAAACTCATTTTATGAGTTAACCTAGGTTAAACAGGTAAAATTATTCCACGATTCGATCGGATACGATAACCTTAATCACAGGCACGTACATACACATATAAAACTCGTCACTAAATAATGTGTTTGACGTCTTAGAATAGCGTTTTGTTTTTGAATGCGTAAATTAGTTTTGAAGATCGCAACGAGAGAACGTTTTTTTTTAATAATACAAAACAATTTCAGAAAATAAATTACAATTGATTTTATAATTTATTTCTGCTCTTAAACTGCTGATAATTGCATATTTTTTTTTTGTCCTGTCAACAATTATTTGAGACTCGATTGGAATTCAGAAATTTGGAGAAAAATAGTTGGCATCACCGGGATCCGATTCTATTTCAATACATAACATAATTTAAAAGAAATTATAACCTTTTAAAATTAAAACGAACAGTGAAAGGAAGAGAATACAAATTTTACTCCGATTACTAATAAATATTTCAAACGACAAAGACTAACGTTTACACGTACAAACAAAATTGGAATAAAATTGAATACTGTTTTAAAAGAAAATTAAACCTATTTTTTTATAGGTTTATTATTAACATTTTTGAAAGAAATTTTTTTTTTATTGAAAATATGTATGTATGTATGTAATAACAATATGTATTTTTATTTATCTGCGTGGTCTATTTTTTGAAATAAGATGGGTTTTGGAACTGATTTTTTAATCAGTTATCATTGCTGACCAATGCATTCCAAATCGGACAAAATTGGACAGCGGGAAGTGGTTTAAAACTGACAATACAGAAATGCATTTCACTAGAGATGTTTTGCATAAGATAAACCAAGATTTTGTGGGGGGGTATCCCCAAACAGGATTGAATTTAAAAAAAAAGATAACCTGAGTTTGAATTTTTTATTTTCATAGGCTATTTGTTAAAACGATTTAATTTGACAGAATACATTTTTTATATACATAATATATATTTTTTTCTAAAATACCTTATTTTTTTAATCGCTCTACAAATTCTTGGATTTTTTGCGTTAAAAATATATTTACCCTTTACATCAGATGGAGTTATTAGTACCTACAGAATAATTTTTATTGAGGAAAAAAAAATTAAATTGACATTTTTTCACCTCATTTTCTTCAACTAACTATACAAACATACTTGTACCATATTCCAACATCCATCAAAAATTTAAATTATAAAATGCAGAAAGATATTTCAACTAATTCGTCTGTACAAGTACATATCTAATTTTATCCTCGAAACAATTTCAACAAAAACATAAATTCCCGCATGAGGCAAGACCAAACTATACACCTCTATTATTCGAAATGATATTGACATGGCTTTCATCAACATCTGGTTGTTTCAAAATAAAAACATTTTCTTCAACGAAAACTCACAATCGAAATAAACATATTTTGCCATCAAATCACTGACTAGGTAGTACATCTTAAAGGCCAGTGCCACCCGCTCAGACCGACGTGACGGTACCACGAAATTTCAAAAATAAAGTCAGGTAGAATGAATCAATAAGATAACTTTCCCAGCTGTTTTGTGTTTCGTAGATACTTCTATAAACAAATAACCGCATATTTGGTCGCTTAAAATATAAATAAGTAATAAAAAAAAGGAAAAAATTTCCCATACCGGGAATCGAACCCGGGCCTTCTGGGTGAAAGCCAGATATCCTAGCCACTAGACCATATGGGATATAAATTTTTGGTGCAAAATGTTCCATAAATAAATCTTGTAATAGTCAATTAGATTTTAGAGTGTACAAACGGTTGTTTAGTGTACGTCACAGCTTAAAAACTATATTTCGTTTTGCATCGACTTTAATATGACTAATGACTAATAATAAACAGTAGTGTGTTTGAGTGTAAGTTTTGAATAAAAATTGAGGCATAACTTCAAAGTGATGTGAAACATGCACGAGAGAGATAGAGGTATTTCATTTAGCGGCACGCGGTGTTGACTGAATGCAGATTTTTGTGACACCTTTAGCTGTGGGTATACCCACGAGTGGGTTCATGATAAACAAACAAAAATTATAATTAATTTAAAGAATTTTTTTTATATTCATGTAGCTGTTTCTATATCATACTCTAAAGAGAATTTTTTTGTTGTTTACTTTAATTTTTTTTTTTTCATTAAAATTTTTTTTTATGGTGACAATGAACTTTCTCGTGAAGTGTGCCGAAGTGTCAATGATTGGATTGGGGGCGTTGAGTTGTTTTGCTTGATTTCCGGCGGGAATAATCTCTGAAATAATATTTACACTAATTTTTTTGTATTTATTTTTTATCTTAGATGGGTAGGTATCAGTATAAGAGCAACTAGGTAATTCGTGCGATAACGTAAATTGATTCGATGGCAAAATTATTTTTAAATCAAATTTGTTTAAGAGAGACATTGTCTCGATTTTGGTGTAGAGAGTACGATAAGTTTGGCGTCAAAAATTGATAACGGATTTTTGTAGAGGCGTCGAAAACAAGGTTTTTTTTACTATGGAAGGGGGGTTCTATTTTGCCCCGATTGGGCGGGAAGGGCAATTTCATGAAAAAAGTAATAGAAGTCATTAAAAAATAACGGAATCTTATATAAATACCAACAAACATAAAAATCTCATTCAAAAGTAATTAGTAATTTTCAATTTTCTCAAAAACTAGACCTCATAAAATCTAGTTTTCAGTTTTTGAGTAATAAAAGCACCAAATTCTATAAAAAAATTATTGGATGTTTTTAAGAAATTACACTTTTAACTTATTTTCTTGTGTCCAAACGGGACAGAGAAGAACTCCCATAGTAAAAATTCTTGTTTTCGAAGCCTACGCCTCTACAAAAAACCGTTATCGATTTTTGACGCCAAAGTTATCGTACTCGTGCCATTTTAGTAATTAAAGTAGTAAATTCTTATTTTTGCAGAAAATACATACTTACATTATGTATGTATATAAAATACCCATATGGGGAATCGAACCAGGGATAAATATCCTTTTTTTAAATGCATTTTCATTTTAATTCAAACTTAAACTATCTTAAAGCTAGACAATTTTTTTTTTTAAACTAGCCTACTTATATCGGTAGCTTACATCTAACTTACTGCACCTAGGCGTCCACACTAACTTATACTTCATATTATCTTTAAGTCAATGCCTTTTGGCCTACGAAATAATTTACAACTAGAATTCAATATGATGGTTTTATTTTTTTACCTAAACCGAATTATAAAAAAAAACTTGGTTTCTGTATCATTTTTTTCTTATAAAACTTACAAACTATATTAATATTATAACTAATTAAAACAACCTAGAACTACTTAAAACTAAGAACTAGAATAGCCACAGCAGTTTTTGTTTATGATTATTTTGGAATTTTATAGTTCTTTTTTTTTTTTTTTTGATATTTTAAGATTTTAAATTTTATTTTTGTGCCCCCTTGACTGTCCCTACTTAGAACTAATACCTCAACCTAATAAAAGTCGGCCAGAGCCCAGAGCCACGAGACCATATGGGATAAAACATTTTACTTTAACATAAAAACAAATTAAAAATCTTGCAACTTTTATAAATATGTTAGACAATTCAAACTGTACATTTGTTTTATGCATAGCTGTAGTATTTGTACTACAACTTAGGCGCTGAAAAAAAACAACGGGTTTTGTAGAACAGTTGAGCAAAATCTTCTTATATCATAGGTAAAAGGAAGGCATATATCTCTTTTTAATCCAATATATTAAAAATCATGCAGGAAAAATAAATTTGGGGCGCCTACAATAGACGACGCGACGGCCTTATTATCTAGACAGGGAATTTTTATAATTTCTTCAAAATTGTGTTTTCATGTCTACTATGTCTGAACTATATGCATGTTGAAATTGTACTCATTTAATTTCTAATGGCCGTTCTTAAATTTTGTTTGACTTAAATTAATTCCAATTCTTTTTTTTTTTGCTGAATCCAGTGGTGTATTATCTTAATACTGCATAAATTGGATATTGGCCCTTTCAGCACAAATGTACAGATTTTAACTTTCGCTATTTTTATTAATATAATAAAAACTTGCTTCAGAGACCATACTAGGTACATAATTATTTATGGGTATGATTAAGATTGTTTACGTTGGAGTTAGGCCCAGTTTTTTCAGTGCGAGATAAAAGTTAACCCCGAGTTGACGGACCTAATATGTTGAATAAACTCAATGCTGTCTTCTGTCGTTGAAGCGAAACCCACCATCAATGCCTCTATTCATGAGCTGCACTTGCATCGAAGAAACCAATATTACTTCAGAGATCATTGTGCATCATCATGTTCAAAAAAGAGCCTTGAAAATTATAGGTGATAGAAATATAACGAAAACATTCACGTCCCTTCATTGTTTTATCGCTATTTCTACAAACAATGTTTTAGTGAAATAGCCAGTTGCATTCCTCTCCTAAAACAACTTTGGACGTCCTGTAAAGTACAGTGATTCATTCTTTAGCCGTACAACGAGACTATGGAATGCCGCACCCGATTCTGTCTTTTCCTCCGGTTTTAACATTCAGAACTTTAAACCCAATGTGCATTGGTATATCCTTTCAAATCCTTCCCTATTTTCCTAACGCTCGCACTGTGTTCAAACATTTTAAGGTCATTCAAACACCCACTTGTGGCAGCACGCACATTATAAAAAAAATTGCTCTTATAAAATAATAATAATAGTTTTTTTCATAAGCATTTACATAGTATACGAATTTGGTTTTATAGTGGTTCACTTTTTTTCAAAGTACATTGCAAAGTAAAAAATAAAGATTTTTTTTTTTTGGAAATAACTAAGATTGAATCAATAAAACATTGGAATACTTGTTTTATTCATTGCTACGTCATAAAATTTAATAGGTATTTATTTTCGACCTATCCTATTTTGATTAATTTTTGGTTCTTAAAAACATATTTATTCAATACTTGATCAAGTTAAAATAAATCACTCTTTGGGCATTAATTGTTTTTCAGTTCGTACGACTTATAATGCTAAAATTATAAACTCAATAGGCATATGTAACTTATTTTTCAAAAGCATACTTTTTTCTTGATTTATGACACACTGTGTGATCACCGAAGTAAAAAAAAAAGATACCTCAGACGACAAAGTTTAATGAAGGATTTGTATAGAACACGGCAATACAAGCATTTTTTACTATGGGAGGGGGGGTCTATCTCCCCTCGTTTAGGCGGTAGGGACAATTTAAAAAATATGTACGTTAAATGAAAAAAAAAATAATTAAAAAATAACGGTAATACTTACAATTAAGTATTATACGTTTTTTAAAAGCCAACATTCTATTCTATTAGCCACTTTTTAAATCAAGTCAAAACTATGCATATTTTTGAAAAAAATTGTTTTAAACTCAAAATTTGGCCAAAAAAAGTTAAAAAAATGTTTAAAATGTAATTTTTCAAAACTTTAGGACTATCTACTATTGTTTTTTTTAGAATTCATTGCTCTTATTTGGTTTTGACCAAAAACTGAAAGCTAGATGATTTTATGTCTTCTAGTTCTTGAGAAAATTCAAAATTACCAAAAAAAATCCTTTAATTAAATTATTTTTTTTCTTGCTTGAGTAGTCTTATTTTGATAGTAATAATCGAATATGGATTAAGAAATACCTAGGATAAATTAATTTTTCTTAAATCCAGCTTATTTAAATGTAAAAGAAACTTTGCATGCACCCCACCCCACCTTGCACCCACCCCAAATCCTATAGTGAGCCCATGCAGGGGGGTTGCATCACCCATTAACACCTCGGTGTGGCATACACCCAACCTCGCACCTACCCCAAATCCTACAGTGGGCCCAAGCAGGGGGGTTGCAGGGGGCAGCATGTCCCCCATACACACCCCACTGTTGCATGCACACATACTCGCACACACCCCACTGTTGCATACACTCAAACTCGCACCTACTATTATTACTATCAAAATAAGACCACTCAAGCAAAAAAAAAAACATAAATAAATTAAAATAGTAGTTGTGGTTATTTTCAATTTTCTCAAAAACTAAAAGGCGTAAAATCATCTAGTTTTCAGTTTTTGATTGAAAATTAATAAGAGTAACAAATTAAAAAAAAAATTATTTATAAACTTATGGTTTTGAAATATTAAAATTTATATTTTTTTTTTACTTTTTTTTTTACTCAAATTTTGAGTTTTAAATTAAATTTTTCAAAAACTATGCATAGTTTTGACTTGATTTAAAAACTGGCTTATATAATAGAATGTTGGCTTTTAAAAAACCTAATACTTAATTGTAAGTATTACCGTTATTTTTTAACTATTTTTTTTCTATTTAACCTACATATTTTTTTAATTGCCCCTACCACCTAAACGGGGGAGATAGACCACCCCCTCCCATAGTAAAAAAAAGCTTGTACTGCGGTGTTCTATACAAATCCGTCATTAAACTTTGTCGCCTGAGTTATCGTACTCTTGCCAAAAAAAAAACAATTGATCAACTCCCATTTTCATAACATATTTACCTATCTACATAATGTATTTGGTTTATGAACACAATAATCAGATTCCTTCCCTGTTTACTCAAATCAATTGAATATAAAGGTTCATTATATAAGTATGTATGTATACATAGTTTGCATAGAAGAGATAGATACTGATACTCAAAATAATTACCTTATTTCTGTCAATGCAGCTATGACCTTTCCTTTCTCAGAATAGAGGTACCCACTATAGACATTGAAATCGAATGACATAAAAATCCAATTTCAATTATAGACTTGTCTTCTATTATTTTCATTCAACACGACACGACACGCAAGTTGAACATAAAAATCAATATCTTAGCTCATAAAATCTCATAAAACCTACTCACTACCTACTTGAAAAAAAGATACAAATAAAATCTATAAAATACAAATGCAAACGAAAGAAATAATCTAGATACACCCTCTCCTAGTCGATACGAGTAGAGTATATCAACTTGGAACGACTAAGTATAATGATTAATCGGCTGACTATTTGGAAAATCGTGCCGCAACTACTTGGATTTGTAAAGTATACTGACTCTTTAGAGTTCTTATAATATTGTCACCGCCAGATGGCTTTCAATTTATTCTCTCAAACCAGATTGAATACGTGCGAATGTGAAATTCTTGAAGTCGGAAATGCTGAATTTAATTAAAGAAAATAACTATGAGAAAAAAAAAATTTAAGTAACAAAAAACTAATTGAATGTAAATAAAAACAAACAAAAAATATGCAAGAATTATGTTTAAGTTTTTTTGTTGGTTTGTTTGTTCTTGGTATTTCCACCGGCTGCTCCACACATTCTTAATCACAAAATCAGCCTTGAAATTCGTTCTCATACCTACTCACTTTCAACAATAAACGTCAAGCCAGCGCTGTGCCAGCGACAAAGTAAACTTGAAAGTAGGTATCTATCGGTGGAGTGGGTTAGTGGAGTATCACGTGTGATGGGAAATAAATTAGTAAACAATTTTTTGTTTTTGCTTTTTTCTCTCATTTAAACAATGAAAAGTTGTTAAGTGAGCGAAGGGCTATTAAATGATTATAAACAAATGCGATTGGGGGAATAAAGTACGAGTTGTGTTTTTTTTTTTTAAATCATAGAATTTAACTTGATGGGTTTTAACTTAGTTGTTTCTTTTTCAACAATTTAATGGGGCTAATTTGTTTCTTTCTGATATTAACTATGACATAATGATGAAGATCTATTCCAAATTATTGTTAAGTTGGACAATAAGATGTTTGGATACGTACAGAGTGTTCCGTAAAGAACAGTTAAGCCTGAAACGGTTTATAGCAGATTTATGACCGTTCTAAAAATTGAAAGAAAAATGGTGTATCCCAAGCCGAACAAAAGAGTATCGCATTTTTCAGTCATACATATGTATTTGGATTTGCTTTTATAAGCACTGTGCTGCAACATTATACTTTTGTAAGAGAAGAAAACTTAATTTGATTGTTTGATGAAAAAGAAAATAATTTTTAAAAAAATTCTGGAATAATGATTAATAAATCAAAATACAAAAACAAGTCCTTAAGTTACCCGTTTTTCAGCGTTTGACCTCAATTTAATAAGAGTATTCAATATTAAAAACTAGAATAATGATAAAACAAAAAATGAATTTTCTTTTCAATTTTATTTCTTACCATTTACTAAATTATATGAAGAATAGACTTCTGATGCATTACGGTTGTTTTGTTTTTCTTTTTTTTATGTTGCAAGTGTTAAATTTACTGGGTTGCAAATGTTTACGAATAATTTCCTTTTCGTTCAAGTATGTATGCATTTACATAGGTACATACATTTTTTTTTATATGTAGGTTGAATTTTTTGAAAAATTATATCCTTGCACATTTTGCATTGAAAAATCAAATTCATATTAATTTTTTATAAAGTCTAATAGTTATTCAAATTCCTTACTACCTACTTATGTTTTGGCACAACTATTGAGAAACATTGCTCATAAAAAATTTGTAGGTACATGGACTTTTAGTTGTAGCATTCAAGAAATAAAAGTAAGCCAAAATTTCCTGAACGTAACGTAAAAAGGGCGCATATCATTTTTCTACTACATTTCTAATTAAGGAGTTTCAATAGCTCCTTTCGTTTTCGTACCACTCATTAGATGATTGTACTTTTTTTGAATTGGGAGAATTACTTTAACATTGAAAATGTTTATGAGATCCTTTTGCACATATTTAGTGGTGTTACCCTACCCATAAATCCGTTTGTATTTTAATAGGGTATTGGGTGTTTCACAAAGTTGCTGCTAATGCACCTCACTTATATTTCTGCAGATCAGGACTTTGCGAACTCTATTATATACATAGGTTAGGTACCTACATACATATGTATGTATTTTTATTATTTTCATTAATTTTTAACAATAATTTTTTCACAGACGTTTTGTTTCGGGAGTTAGAGCTTCAAAAAAGTGTTAATTTTAATTTAATTTAAATTTTTAAAATAAAAAAAATAGTTAAACATTTTGATAAATTACAAAATTCTAAATATTTATATGTTGCAACTGTTTTTTTTTCTTGCATAAGAAATCCTAATATCAAAAAGTGTACATTATAGAAAATAAAAAGATATAGGTAAAAAGTCTTTTTAATTGAATTAAATAAAAATAAAAAAAAACTAGTAATTTTTCCTTCTAAGTTACTCTATGACAAAAACACATTTACCTAAATCATCGAAAAACAATTTTCTAAAATATTGTTATAAAAAAATTTCGTCATTGTAGAAAATACGCCTACTACTAAGAATTGAATTCTAAAAACATTCAAAAACTGAACAACCAAAAGATGGTAAAAAATGACAGATGACTGTAAATGCAAAGCTTTGCAACCGTTTAAATATTTCTCAAGGATGGTTTCAATGTCATTTAAAAATCATATGTAAAGAATATATATTTTTTTTATTTAATATTGATCGAAAAGCATATTAACTAAAAACCTGAACTAAAACCAGCGACATTATAGAGTTTTCATTTTTTTTTTTGTGTGATGAGTATTAAAAATTTAATTAAAAAATTACGTTCATAAAGTATGTACTTTTTTTTAAATTCCCATCTGCATTAAATAAAATAATAAATTCCTTCATTTCATCATATTTACTTTTTATCTTCTCGCATTTTTTTGTGTCTACCTTCTCCATATTCATCTCTTCCTCTTCTCCAATTTTCCCCCAAAAATAAAGAAAAGAGTAAAATTTTACTTTAAAGACAATTTTGTTTTTCATTTACATATTTCAAAAACAAAAGAAAAAGAATTATTTTTAGTTTTGAACTGTACCTACATCGTTATATTATTATTTTATATTCCTCTTCTCTTCTTCCAGTTAAGGAAATTGGCAACGGTCGTTCGCCATTACTTCAAGAACCACTTTATGGAACTCGTCCTCAGCCATATAGTGAGTACCAATACACCTTAAGGCTTTATATATTAATATTACTGTCTACGTGTAATTTATAACGTCCTTTTTATATTATAATTTATTGCATGGTCTTATATGAAATACAACGCACAAGGATATTTTTATCAATTTCTTTTTACTTTATTCATATCCGTACCTATAGGTGCTGTTTATTTTTCTTTTATTATGTGCCTTAAGCATTAAAAATAAAATAGTTCAAAGAGGACAAAAAACCACAATTTCGTTTATATTTTTCTAATGAATTTACGTCTATGATTACTGTTTTATACTTTTAAGCCTTAAACGATTTCTATTTTGATATAAAAATCGCTCCAGAGAAAAAGTATATAATTTATTTAAAAAAAAAACACGGATAAAGTACTCTAGGAAATTTTGTCATTTCCACAAAATGAAAAAGAAAATCCCCCTTCCAAAAAAAAAAAATAACAGGATATCAAAAGTCCAAGTCATTCGCTGCCGTCCGCCCACTCCTCACTAATAATGTTTTATTTAACATCCTTTCAACGTTAAAACTTCGTTTTTATTTTATTCTTTATATTACTGTGGTAGTGCGATTTCTCCTTGTGTTGTTTTTGTATCCTTTATGATGATAGTGTAGGAATGATATTATTTCCCTTTTGTTTTGTAATGGGTGTGAAAGAAATATCCCTTGGGGTTTAAAAGCCCCAAAGGGACTTCTGCGTTCGGGTCGGTCCATAGAGCAGAGCAATGATATATATGTAGGTATATAGTACATACTGATGGTAGTAAAATGCAGAGATATACAGTGCGAATCCCTTTCATTAAACAATAGGAAACAACAACCAACAAATAAGAAGGAAAGACTTAAAAAATGAAACTTACAAAAGATACATATAATACTATAGCCGGCTGGTTTCTGTTGGAAGGATAAAACGACAAAGATCCTGACATTGAGAAGCTCTTTTCGGTTTCCTCTACCCAACTTTGAGCTGCTTTCTCTCCTTTTTGTCACCCATTAAGTGCTTCGTGTATAAGAAGTCCTTTTTGTCCATCTCCATCTCTTTTCAAGTGATATTTGATTTCGGATTTTTCGCTTAAAATTCACTCTAGCTTTGAAAAAATAATGCAAAAGAACTTAACTAAATAGAACAGAATAATGTCCTTAGTAACTTTATTTGGCCTTTTTGCTGTTTTGTTTTTGTTGTTTTTATTCGTTTTTTAAGGAGTAAGACGATGGACGATAAAGAATTTCTAAACATTGATGTCCTATACAAAAAAAAAGAAAAACATTTTTTATGTTATTTTATTTCTTTATCCTTATTATAAAAAAAAGACTCTTCGTCATCATGGATGATTTGATTCTTCGTAATAAAAATTAAAGGAATTTCTTACAGGACGGACACAATTTTGGGCATTCGATTAACACTTAACAAATTCCTCATAACACCTGGGTTCAAAAGAACTGACAACTATGTATTTTCAATGTGAACAAGCACATTGTTGCTTTGCTAAATAGATTGTTATTGTATTTTCAATGTGAACAAGCACATTGTTGCTTTGCTAAATAGATTGTTAAGGATTTTTTTTTTTGTTAATAAAAAATGTTGTTTTTTTCTTTTTTTTTTGGTGTCAATGATTTCTACAGGATATTTAATTACTTAAGGTGATACTTAAAGTTTGGTACTGATGGGTTGGGGATTTGGTATGTTAAGTCAATCACTTAGAAAATTTTGTAAATGATAGGTGTAGGGGTCCTGAAAAGTTGGAAATCATTAAAATTGAGAGAAGACAGTTTTTGAAAAGCCTTTAGAAGTTCTGAAGATTGACAGCTGAAAAATTGTTTTGCATTTTTTTAAATTCTTTAAACAAATTATTTCATTAATTAGATTTACACATGTTGCGATTTAGAACACTTTTCTCCCAATGTCACCACTAATCTTCATTATGTTAGTAGGTACGTCATGACGCGTCATTAGGAACTTTTGAATCATTTAAATTAAAAAATAAACAAGTACATTATACATATTTCAAACTTTCCAAATCACCAAGTTCTCGATATTTTATGTATTACTATTAGAATAAAAAGTTTTTACTTTTTTTGAGGTTATACAAAAAAAATTTTAGAAGAAAAGCAACAATTATTTTAATTTCGCCACTTTAAATTTTTGATGTAGTATGTAGGAATATCTTGAAACTGAACAATGTTATAGCAATAATAATTTAATGATTTGATGACTCCAATTAGCTGGTTGTCGCAATTCACATTTTAATAAAACTTTCCTGTTGGTTATGCTAATAATGTCATATTTGCTAATATAATTAAAAGTAAACTTGCTATACGATAATCTTTGCCGAGATTAAGCTAATTCGAGTTGGTGAGACGAGTCACTTTTCATTGAAACTCTATTAAGCTAGTAAATGTGAGTGAATGATTTTCTGTTTTGTTGTTAAAGTTTTCACTGCTTTCATTTGTTTTCTCTGTCTCACTCATCTCTTTGTGTTCGGAACATAAATTCGAAATTATCCATTCCACTAAACAGCAAAATCGCATTTGTGCGAGTGATCAAAGCGCGGTGATCAAGGCGAGTCATGTTAACTTTTCGTATGCTTATAGTCATGACGTTTCTTAGTCCTAGAGATATATGTATAAATATTTTTCTTCTAATACCTCCAGGCTGAGTGGCTAATATCTCCCCAAAAACTCTAAAGACTTTGTAACATTATAAAGTTCATTGAGATTTTAAAACACGAGACTATTTCTTGGATAGGTTATTTATGTTTTCCTTCAAAAAAAGAAAAGATAAAGGACAGTCTAAATGTGGAGCAATTAGTTGTTGAAACAATAATAAAAAAGAGGCTGGGTGCGACCCACACTGATAACTTCCCATTTGTGATCTTGAAAACTTTATATTTAGTTTTTTTTTTTCAAATAACCAAATTTTCTGCGAAACAAACTTTAGCTGTTAAATTCAAACAATCATAATTTTAAGATTGAAAAGCATTTTAACTATTTAAAGAGATTTACGAAATGCACATTTAAGTACATATATGTCAAACATATACCCGCTGTAAAAAATTTTATTATGTATAAAATTAAATACCTAATGGCAAAGTCAATATCATTGCTCGTTCTCAAGATATTCGAGTCGAAAAACCAATTTTACCACTTTTTAGTTTATTTTTTTTTATATTTTTTGTCAAAAATTGTCAATTAGATATTTGTCAAAATTTAACCTTTTATAAAAAATTGTACTATGTTTAAAATAAAATATTTTAGAAGGCACAATCGTTGTTCGTTCTCATGGATATTCGAGCTGAAATACAATTGTAACTACTTTTCTTTAGAATTTTTAAGAGTTTTTGATTTTTTGTTAAAAAACTGCCCATTCAATATTTGTCAAAATTTTATCAGTTGCTAACAATTATGTTTCGTAGAAAATAAAACAAACAAGAAGTCAATATCGTTACCCGTTTTTGAGAAATTTGAGTCGAAAGACACTTTATACCAATTTTTGGTAGAATTTTTTGTAGTTTTTAATTTTTTGTAAAAAAAACTATCCATTGAATTTTTTTGAAATTTTCACCAGGAGTCAAAAACAACATTTTTCGTAAAATAAAATTATTTTAGAATAATATCGTTTTTCCATCTAAGGATATTCGAGTTATAAAAATTTTTTTTTTAGTTTTTTGATTTTAAAAAATAACGGTATATTGATTTTTTTCCAAATTCATATCAAATTTGTATGACGTCATAATGTGTCAAATAAAATTTATTTCAAGTCAATAGCATTATTTGTTCGTGAGATATTTGAGCCCAACCAAAATTTTCACTTCTTTTTTCAACTGCTATAGTAAAAAAACGACTGATTGAATATTAATAAACGCCCTTTCAGCTTCTTTCGAAGTTATTATCTGTAAAACAAAATTTATTTCAAGTCGATATCTCTACTCGTTCTTGAGATATCGACGACGAAAAATGGTACCAGAACGTACGGACGTACGAACGTACGTACACACGCACACACAGACATCACTCTAAAAATGATTGATATAGGCTCAGGGACCTTGAAACGTCGAGAAATGTCAAAAATTTCAATTTGACAAATCGGACCGATTGCAATAACTCCCTATGGGAAGTTAATAACTCCGCAAAAGTACATTTGCAACAGCAGATTTTAATAAATAAGCGATCAGTAGATTACCTAATAACTGTAGGTAGACTATAAAGCAGTTGTAAATCTGTCCAATTTTTTTTTTTAAATTAATTTTCACGCACAAAAGCAAGCTCTAGATTTCAATTTGGGCATATTTTTTTTTCTATTCTGTAATTGCTTTAACCTTTCAACCTTTTAACTTTTTATCCATAGAATCATAGTCTTACCAAAATTGTATTTCTTAATTAATTTTAAAGGACCTTCATAATCCCTGAACCACTTGAATATTTATTGAATTTGATTAATCAAAAAGGCTTATTCATTCAAAAAGGCCAAGGACTAACAAAATCCAAGTCAACAGCCCTATCTACATTTTAAATAAGGAAATTAGAACCACCAAGCATGCAAGAATTTAAGTTGGTAGGTACGTAGGTATACTATAAGATTAAATTTATTCTATACCTCACTATATGTATGTATGTACCTGCGACGCGGCGCACTTTGAAATCATTTCATTCACTTTATATGTAAAAGACATCATCGTCGCTCGTCTCGTAGTCGTCCTACTTCATCTAACCTAATTACAAAACCAAGTCAAGAACACCAATTAAATGAATTTCTATTACGCATTATGTATAAGTATCTTAAAGTGTTAGCTATATATCTTTCTATAATCAGTAATTGAAATAAAAGTAAGAAAAAAGAAACAGCTAACAAAAAAGCAAGCAACATACCAACCACGTTTTATAGAATAAAATCCAGCTAAGCATTCCAAAAAACCTGACATGGTGTCATTGTATAGTTAGTTTTGTTTTTTTTTTCGTTCCATATAGAATATCTAATGGATTTTAGTTGCCTCGGGGTATACCTGCTGCATACGGGTTTATGCTTTTTTTACCACCTCATGGCCCCATTTTTTTTTTTGGTCGTCATCATCATCTTCGTCGTATTCTCGTATTGGTAGTTGATTTTCATACCTACACCAATGTGCATAGATAAACGACTTTTTCTGAGGGGCTAAGCTGTCGTACCTACCTTATAGCTTCCCTATACCTGCGTATATACCGTTAAAGACAATCGAAAATAGAGTCGATTCCGTTTTTCCAGTCTCTTAAGCACGTTAGCTGTCTTCAGAATATTCCTATTGCCTTCCATCCCTGTGATGGTACTATTATTGTGTTATTGTATAACATGAACAACTGCTGTCATATATGGGGCATGCTTTAAATTTTAATGAATGTCACGTATCGAAGTGGAAGTTATTTTTGTAATGGCTTCTTATTTTGCCTATACACAAAAATTAGGCAGTCTTAAAGATAAAGTGGAAAAGGTTTTTCTTTATTCAAAATAGGGTGTTTCAAAATTAAATGGTAAAGCTATCTGATGTGCAATGAAATACTTTGCATAATATTTATGAATTTCTATTACTCAGTTTTGTTGAAGCAGATGCTCTATATTGCTTCTTTCCTTGAATTTATAATAAAAACATCAATTTTTTGTTATTCATCATCATATTGTCATCAATTTGTATCAAAACAGTTAAAAACTGACCTGACCATAATATTAGACAACCACATATTTTTAAGAAGATATCGTATTTAGATTCTAAAAATTTAAATAAATTCATTTTATTTCTCAAATAAAATACACTTGATTTTTTCCATTTTTTATTTTAAAAAGAAATTCTACGACGTTTCATGTTCTTCGAATTTCTTCAGACATAGTATCCTGAAGATGTATTCAGAAGACAAAATGTTAAGGTTTTCTATTTAAAATAAAAAAGTATTATATTATTCGTGGGCTTAGAGCAAATTTCCTTGCTTTGTACGCCCATTCTGTTAATAACAGGCCAGCTGTTTTGGCACTAAGTTAAACCCAAGTAGGTGAAGCTACTGATCCTGTTGAATTTTAAATTCATGGGTATAACTTAGTGCCATTATTCCTTCCCCACCATGGTCTCGCCGTCTACGTAAGAAATGATGTTGCTTACCAATTTCAACCACAATATGGTCCTAGTACCAACCCCTTGTTTAACTTCCTATGGTTTAAGTTCTCGGTAAACATTAGGCACATCGTACATCAAGGTATATAGAATATAATGGTATGACATTCCGGACTTTCTATCACCATCTCCCTCACACATGCTTACGTCACGTGTATCGTGAAATTTGACGTTTTGTTTATTTGAAGATTTTGATAGAAAGAAAATTTGTTCTCTCTTATAATGAAACAAATTATTAGAATATTAAACGTGTTGAGATACCAATAAACTATACCCAAATACAATAATTAATTTTAATAATTGTGCGATGGTAATCAAGTAGATACTCCTATAATGTGAAGTTAATGCAGCACAAAGTGAAATTCTCGGATTAAATTCGACCACCTAATACTTTTTCATCGAAAAAAATTTAAAATGCTGTAAAAGAAAATAAAGAAAATAATAAAGAACGTTTAATTCAGAATTTTATTGAATTTTCTTTTGTTAGAATTTAAATTTAGCATCAAATCTTTATTTAATATGCGAATTTTAAAGAACATTTTGCAACGAAAAAACAATTTTTTTATTTCGAATTCCAGTTGAATTTTCTCTGCCATATTTAAAAGATTTGTTATAAAACCAGGTCCCACTTTCAATGATGATGAGTTATAAGTATTGAAAATATTTTCAAGATGCATTAGCGTCTGCACAAATTTTTCGTTTGGTTTTCGCAACCCTCCCTCTGAAACCTGATCTGTCCATGTGAAAGACGCAGACAATTGTTGCTCGCAATAATTTTCCAATAGATTTGGAATTTTAGATTTGAGGCGATTGAGAATGTATCCTGCTAGGTACTCCAAAGCATCGTACTCCAGCTCACACATTTCAAGTGTCGGTTTTGCGGTTTCATCTTTGTCCACAAGACATGTAAGTAAGCTTGATGTTATGACGGGCTCGGAACTTAAGTCGGCTTCATAAGAATTTACAGCATCTTCTTCTTCGAAATTTGAAGCATTTATCAGCACATCACTCACATCCATTTGTAGTTGTTCACCACTATCGGACTCTACATTTGCAGATTGTGAAATGATGCTTTCATTTCTACCAAGTATATACCTTCGGAGACGATATTTAAATTGTAAGGCTGTGGGGTGATCATAAAGGCCGCCCTTCGCTCTCATCACACCAAAGAACATTTCCAAAGGGTCTTGATTTAGACGGTATGTTAATAAGTATGATATTTGGTATTCTTGCTGAAGATCCTTGAACATCATTCTGATTGCACTGATATTAGTAAGTATTCCTTCTTGAAATGGAAGCAGAGACTTGTGGTTTCCAACTCGCATAGTTCTCATAGTGGATTCGATTTTAGTTAAAATTTGATCTTGATGTTCAAGTTCTAGACCAAAAGCTGCCATTCTTGGACGCGAATCAATTTTTGGAATCCTTGTGTTAAATATGTCAAACCAATCATTTACCTGCGAAAAAAGTGATTTGAGTGTGAACCTACATAGATTATTGTATATGAAAATTAAGAATAGAAAATTAACCAACCTCTTTGCACAAAACAGACAATTCATTCCAATATTTAGATTTTGCTAAGCCTAGAGTACCCAGTCTGGAAAGAGCGCACGCATTTGTATGTGAAAACAACTGCGTTGCAAATTTCACTTTTTGCCTCTTTGCAGCTTTCACATTAAGGTGAGTGGCGGTTAACCGACTTGATATTTTTAAGTCCAAGTTTGCCTGTTTTGTCAGTAACTCTTCAAGTGGCTCCTTGGTGAGATGCTTACCATCGAGAATTACTCCTGTATCTAAGAAATGGTTTCGAAGCAATTTAATTAGATGTGGTGTGTCACTAAATACGTACACCTTTTTGGCTTTGTCGCTAGGGTTTAAAAAGAAGGGCTGAGTTTCGCTTATGCCCATCCTTCTCCATAGCCCTCGGTTACCTCCTCCCAAATCAGAAACTACAGCAACAACATGATAATCCATGGATTGAAGCTTTTTTATGATGGTTTTGAACATTTCTTTTGTTAAGGCAAAATCATAGTTGTAGAAGACAGGTTGCTTCCAATTCTCAAAGAGTCCTCTCGCCATTACTACTTGTACATAATTAGCGGGGGCCAAAAGTGTATCGCTTTTAGTATCGTACTCATACGACTTCTGTATTTTCATTTCATCTGCCATGAGAACGCAGACTTTTTGAAAAGCGGACAGATTAACATTTCTCATTAAAGCAAATACAGAGCTGAGGTAGCCCGGGTTGATGGTAACTTTTGAAGCCCAAAGTCTTAGCGTAGTCACAGCTGGTAAAGGAAATTTTCTTTTAAGTAATAGCCTGTAGGCTTTAGGTCCACTTGAATAAATGGCGATGGCTGAAGAAATGTCATTTACTTCCCATTTAATCCTATTGCCATTCGCTTGAAGTTTCTTTCTTTGTCCAGGTGTAAATATGCTATCCATGCATCTACTTTCTTGTCGAAGCATTTGAACTTCTTCAATTAAGCTCTCATTTTGTTGAATTAGTTCATCCATTAGTTCAGGTATGCTGTAAAAACAAATAATTTTATGGTAATCGAACTTAATTTATTACATATTTTCTCTTGTTTACCTCGTTGGTGTCTCTTTTAAATCGTCAGTGTTAGTCGATTTGTCTACTTTTGAAACTGGCGCATCTTGAACATCTACGACTAGTGCTGAAGGTTCATCAAGATTTTCTGGTCCTGGACCATCGGCCAAATAGGTTCTGAAACAGATTATGAATTTATTAATATGAACTTGCTTTGGACAGATTTTAAATAAAATCTTACAAAATTTCCTTCACAGTTTTTTTCGCGTCACGCTTGTTTTTCCTTTCTTGGCGCGTACTTTCAGAATCGGCAGATGAAAAAGGCAAGAATTCTGTTGGAACAGCATCAGATTTTAGTTTTTTACTATTTTTTGGGGAGTACTTCAACATTTCGTGCATCAAATTCCGCAAATATTGTTCAGGAGTAAAATGTTTTGAACATATAAATGCATTTTGAACGTTGAATTTGTCTTTCCTTCCGCACTTAACCAACCACACTTTTTGTATGCTTTCATCTTTTGGAAAGCGAAAAAATTTTACTTTTTCGATATCTTTTAATTGATTTCGCTTTAATCGCTTATCGTTGCTTTTATTGCAGCCGAAAACAGCACAAATTACCATTTTTTTAAAAACTTTTTACCGAAATATTTATTTTCCAATCAGAAAAAAAAACAAAGTTGTACCTATCTATCAAATAAACCACCACGATATGAAACACGATACAAATGACGTATAATAGTGTGAGCAAGATAGGAATAGAGAATGTCGAATATCATACCATTTTATTCTATATACCTTGATCGTACATTATTGTTTCCTCTATCGAAGCCCTAATTTGGAGAGTTTCAACTTCTCGTGAATTTGACGCTCTGTCTGACTCCATCCAAAAAATTGTTTCCATACATCCTCACACTGAAATCGTTATTACGGGCGATTTCAATGTACACAATTCTTCTTGGCTTCAACATTCAGGCCAGACAACACCCGAAGGTATGTGTGCTGAGATTTTCGCTGAGTTTAACCGCCTTACTCAGCTTGTCAACGAGCCTACCCCCGAATATCCGACGTTAATGGCCGAGCCGAAAATACTCTTGACTTGTTTCTAACCTCTGACACCGATAAATACACAATCAGTGTATTGCCGCCTTTAGGCACATCAGACCATAGCATCATTTCCGCAAGGTTTTCGTGCCAAAAAAATCCAGCTAGAGAAAAAGCTCCTGTGAGAACCGTTTGGCAATACGAGAAAGCCAACTGGGACGGTCTCAATAATTTTTTCAGGATCTTTAACTGGTCACTATGCTTCCTCGGTAGTGACGTAGACTTCAGCGCGGATATGATCACTAATATGATTCTTTTGGGAATGAGAACTTTTATCTCGAATAGGGCCAAAAGCATCAGACCCAAAGAGAAATCATGGTTCGATGCAAGCTGCTAAGAGGTTATTAGGGTCAAAGAGGTTAGCTTTCGTTGTTTTAGAGCCAACCCTACTGAGGAAAACCGGAAAAAGTTCAAACAAGCCAGGAAGGCCTGCAACGCCCATATTCGAAGGACCAAATTTTTGCGACCAAAAAGTAATTCAAAAAATGCCACAATGTCCCACTGGTAGTAAAATTTTTTGGTCATTTGTAAAAAAAATAAGGAACAAAATATCTTCCTCGCTCCCAACACTCGTTGGCAACGACACTCCCTTCGTTAGCTCTCTCGAGAAAGCTAACTTATTCGTTCGCCGCTAGCTAACTAAGCAGTTTGGCCCTAACTCTACGCTGTCTGATAGTGTCATGACTCCCCCAATTCTTGAGCGCGTAAATGATTCTATGGGACAAATTTTCTTTCGTACTCGAGCTTTGGCGAGAGTCTTAAAAGATCTCAACACTCATAAATCCGCTGGTCCGGATGGTATCCCCGCCATTGTTCTGAAGAGGTGTTCTTCCACGCTGGCAAAGCCCCTGCGTAAGCTTTTCCATCTATCCTATTCTTCTGGGCTTGTTCCGAGCAGTTGGAAAACAGCATTTGTTTAGCCTATCCCAAAAAAGGCGAATCTTCTTCACCCTCTAATTACCGTCCAATTGCACTTACGTCCCTTCTTTATAAGGTCATGGAAACGCTGATAAATTATCAGCTCAAGAAATATCTCGACGATCGAAAGCTTCTTAATGACCGGCAATACGGCTTTCGCAGCAAATTATCCACTGGTGACTTGATGGTTTATCTCACCGAACAGTGGAACAAATCTTTACATCGTTTTGGAGAAAGTAAGATTATTGCACTTGATATTTCAAAAGCATTTGATATGGCATCCTGCTATTTTATCGAAAATGCGTGCTTTTGGTATCGATGAAACCCTTCTTCGTTGGATTAGTTACTTTCTTTCGAATCGCACGGATTCAAGTCTGAAACCCACAAAATAAATGCTTGTGTGCCACAGGGTTCCGTTTTGACTCCGACCCTCTTTCTGACGATAGCACTCTTAGCTTTTCATATTCGTTTCCAGATTCACATCCCTGCTCTTCGGACGTGGAACTGAAACGGCTAAATATGATAAGTACATTAAATTCTGACTTCAACAGCATTGTGCAATGGGGATTAAGAAATCGCGTAGAATTTAATGCTTCGAAAACTCAATGCTGCCTTCTGTCGTTAAAGCGAGACGTACCCCCCTTGCCATTAACTATGAATGGGACTTGAATCGAAGAAACCAATCCACTTGCGATTTTAGGTTTGTGTATCACAAACCATCTTTTGTGGAATGATCACATACTTAACGTCGCCAAAACTGCCGCAAGATGTTTAGGTTTCCTTTGGAGGTGCAAGAAATTCTTTTCCCCTTCTGATCTGGCTATTATCTATAAAAGTTATACGAGTATACGTCCAAAACTTGAGTATAACTCTTATCTCTGGGCTGGTGCTCCAGTAACTTACTTAAGCCTCTTGAACGGTGTACAAAGACGGGCCTTCAAAATGATCGGAGACAGGAACATCATCGATACTTTTACGTCACTCGAACACCGGTGTAACGTTTCCTGTCTCTCACTCTTTTATCGTTACTTTTGCGGAAAGTGCTCTAATGAAATAGCCAATTGCATTCCTCCCCTTAAACGATTCAACCGTAGTACTCGCGCTCCCAGGAATGCTCATAAGTTTGCTCTTGAACCCAATTTCGGCCGTACCGTCAAGTACAGGAATTCGGTCTTTAGCCGTACTACTCGAATGTCGAATTCCCTTCCACGCTCTGTCTCTCCCTCTCATTGTGATGTACTGAAATTCAAGACTAATGTTCACCGACATCTCCTTTCCCATCCCCTCCTACTTACCTAAAGCTCGCTCTGTGTCTCTGACATAAAAAGGGTACATAAAATGCCCTTTAGTGCGCGCTGAATATATATATATATGGAATAAGTAAAGTGAGTTTGTATTGAAGGGATAAAAAAACAAAATTTAATTAAATGTTTAGAATAATTAATTTCTATCGAGAATCTTAACTCTGATTCGAATGACCATTGTCGAATCTCCAACACAATATTGGACTTGTTGTCTATTTCTTAAGGAAAACATGGAGTAGAAGCAAAATTATGAAAAGTCTCCACCATTCCTTCGTTTGCAAAATTTTTTTCTGTGATTGTTTGCGTTTGTTTTCTTTCTTTACTGAAATCGAGGATTCCCCTATGGACATTTTATCCACAGAGAATATTTTCATCATTAGCGAAGGTTTTGGTCATTAAACTCATAAGGCACCGTTTCTACTCAATTGGTTTAAGAACAGCAATGAGTGCCAAAACTAATAAACTGGTACCTTTGTATATGAAAACTATAGTACTCTCATGGCGAGTTTTTTTTAGGGTTGCCCGGATCCTGGTGGTGGCGCTGCAAAATGTGAGGTGTAAAATTCGATTTGGTGAGTCTTTAAGCGTCGAAAATTGGTGGTAGGAGCAAGAGGAGACTATTTTTTGTATAATTGCATTCAAAAAATATCAATAAATATCATTTAAAACCTCCATAAGCTCTCCGCAAAAAAAAAGAGTAAGGGTTGCCGGCATACATTAGATGTCGCCCCATTCGACATCCACCATGAGAGTACTATAGTTTTCATATACAAAGCTGATACTAAAAAGCTTTTTATTATGGGTAAGATTTTAATAAGGGTTGGTCTTTTTTTTACCCAAAAATTAAGTAATAATACCAACAAGTCCCTTATTTCAGTCACAAGAAACAATATCTATCCAATTATACTCAAACTCATTTAAGCTGCCATAATTTCCACCGGACATTGCACTCTTTTAATACCTTCCTGGGTAACAAAGCAATCAACCGGAAACAACAACAAGAATTACCCAAACAAAATATTTTTTTCTTTTTTTTATTGACAAGTTTGACACTAGTCATTAAAGCATTAAAGCTTTTCTAGCACGCAGCCAATATACCCATAAATACACTTATGTCATTTGCATACTCAATGGAGAGTATTAAAATGAATGCCAGAACGATTTTTCCTGCATTACTTAATCTAACCCCATAAAAGATCTCAATTTCTTCATTGAAATTTATTAAATTTTGTTGGAACAAATACATTACCCCCAAATTTTTTTTTTTTCTAATCCATAATTATGTACGTATATCAGCTGGATTGTTTGCTTGTTGTGTGCTTGAACGCCATCTGTTGGGAAAGTTAATCCAATTTGTTTAAATGACTATAAATACTTTCTCTGTTTTTTCTTTCGTGTGCTTCCCTTTCTCTGATGCCTGAAACAGCCTGATAGTGATGGGCTTGTTGTAATTAATTTTGTGCTCAGATTTCATCTCGATAGAAATAATATAATTGGAATGGATGAACATTTTAATTAAATTGATGGGGTAGGCGATTTGTTAGGCAATAAAGCAACTTTATGAACAAACTTTATTATTTTATTGATTGAAGAAGGTGCACACGAAGGAAAAGTGTTGAAATGGCTCAAAGCAGGGACCTTAGTTGAATATGAGGTTTTAGGATCATTAAGAAAGTGGCTAATGAGTTGATTTCCTAGAGCAATGTCGTTTTTCTAAAAATCATTTTGTTAAAACAAAAAGAATTATAGATGAGAAGTACATAGGTAGGTCAAAAAAATATATGTACAAAACTACACTAAATTCAACTATACGCAATGTAAAAAACAACACCTTTTTCTTCTTGACTTTTTAAATGTAGATATTCATAAAAAATACATCTTGGCTCACTCATCACTTTATTCATATAAAAAAGCATTATCCTGACTTTTTTCTCGTTATAATATAGGAGTATATGTATAAGCAAACAAAATAATAATAAAAAAATATCTTCAATATTAATAAAAGCTTCATAATGTCCCAACAGACTCTAATCCCTTTGACAAAATACCAAAATACAACAACAACAACATCAAATGTTCTACCCTCAATTGCCATCATCACACGTATCCAATTCACCCCCAACCAAACTACCAATAATAATCCGTGGCAATTAAAATCAGATAATCCTTTCAAATGTGTTTCTCCTTTCAAGAGGATTCATATTTTTTTTTTTTTGTATTTATTTCTGTTGCTTTTGTTTTTGTTTGTCTCAAATGTGGATAGCACTGATGTTTGTGGCAGGATCAAGTTCCAACAGTGTGTGGTATGTATGTATTTTTTTTGCTTCATAAAAGTACCCTCATATTATGTGGTGATATAAGTAGAAGGAGGCGGCGGCGGTGGCAAAATTTTCCCTTTTTTTCAGAGGATCGAGTGAAAAATGGGTTGACTCAAATGGAAATTGCCTGAATTTATTGTGCGAAAAATAATCTATTATATTTTTTTCCCGTTGTGGATTTTCATATTAAATTAAATATTTTTCTTTTACATGTGTGTGCGTTTGTTGTATAGTCTTTTAAGTGGTAACCATGTGTGTGGGTCAGCCTTGGGGCTGTTGGGATACAAATATAAACTACAAATGCAGATAGAGTTTAACTTAAATCTTTAAAATTCTGTGTAAATCGATATGAACGGATTATTAAAGGATACAATTTTATTTTGATTATGCTAGTTCTAAGAGTCCAATAAAATAAAAAAGTATTTATTTAATATTAATTATTCGATTTTATTATGTTTTTATTTTATCAGTAGGGTTCTTTACTACCATATAAAAACGGGTTTCTTCAAAATTTCTCAAATATGACTGAATTGATTATGATAATATTTCTTATCTGGACTAATTTATATTTCATCGATTTGTAAACATAAACAAATTTAAACAACTGCATCAAGCAAGCGCTTATTTTATCCAAAATAATGCAAATGTACATTGCAACATAGTTATGGCACACTCGGTGCGTTTGAGTGGTTTTATCCCGCCTAATGCATTCCTCTACCTAGACAGTCGAGGACTGATCCAGGATAGAGAGGCGATTCCGCTAATCTACCACGTCGGCCGAAGAACTGTGGATCGGCGACTTCTGTACGAGCGAGACGTTCTCGCACAAGGCGGCGCTGAGCGACGTCGGTTCAGTAGGACTGTGTCCGATCGGGACCGAAGAGATAGGCAGAAGCAGGAGAACCAGTTTTGGTGGCTCTTGTCGGAAGTACATAGATAGTTAAAAAGTCAACCAGCTTGACCTCTGGCCGACTTACATTAGGTTTAGGGATTAGTTTTAAGCAGGGACAGTCGGGATGGCACCAAAAAAAAAAAAAAAAAAAAAAAAAAAAAAAAAAAAAATATATATACATATATATGTATAAACATAAAACCTAAAAAAAAAAAAATAAAAAAAAAAAAAAAAAAAAAAAAAAAAAAAAAAAAATGCTGCTGTGGCTGTTCTTGTTTTAAGTAGTTTTAAGTAGTTTTAAGTAGTATTAAGTAGTTTTATATAGTTTTAATTTAGTTTTAGATAGTTTTTAAGTTTTATATAAAAATATAAAAAATGATAGAGATACCAAGTTTTTTTAAAAATTCTTTCTTGGTAAAAAATAAAACCACATTGAATTCTAGTCACATTAGTTCATAGGCCGAAAGGCATTAGTATTAAGATAATGAAGTATAACTTAGAGCGCCCGCCTAGGGCCAGTAAGTTAGTTTTAAGTTATTGATAATTAGGCTAGTTTTTCATGAATTTTTGTCTAGCTTTAAGATAGTTTTAAGATTGAAGTAAATAAAAATTGAATTTCCAAAAAAAAAAAAAAAAAAATGGCACACTCGGGTGTATGTATATACGCCATCTCTTTTTTCACAGTAGACCGTAAAATGGCACTTAGTAGTTTGTACCAGTTCTTAATAATGAAAGAATGTTGGGAACTTGTATTAATATTTAAAAAGTAGGCTTTACTTTTTAATTAGGGCCTCCACTATTTCCGAAATGAGTGCCATTTAGTTTCTCGTATGAAATTCATCATTGTAGATACCGTTTGCTTTGCTTTCTCGATTCGATTGTTAATATCTAGTTCGGTTCCGGCATCGACAGAGACATTAGTTCCGAGGTATCAAAAATGTTCTACCATCTCAGGCTGATCCTCTTTGTTTTTTGCAGTATTGATCTTTTGCCGAATAATTTCAGCTTCCTCCTCAGCCTCCTGTGCAAAGCAAGATACATTTTTTTTTTGGAGATGTTTTCTAATGTTTCCCAATCACGAAGCCATGAACTAAGGAAACTGTAGATTATTGCAGACTAAATCACTGCATCTCTTATATCTGAATTCAATGATGAATTCAGCTTTAATTTTCACTGAACAAAGTATCTCCTACTAAGTCCAAACTTTGGTATATTTAACCTATATTTTCACCATCAATCACATACATATTTTCAAATCAAATGCAATTCCATCAATTTCACTTTGCATAAATAAATATACATATACATTGAAATTCAACGAAATCCCATCACTTTAAATGTTTATCAGATAATGATGACTCGATTGACACTTAAATGCTTTTCTGTTTTATTTTCACGTTCTTAAAAAGTCAAAAGCAATAATAACATTGCCATTTGAAAGAGAGTATCAATCAATCGCAGTGAAGCAAATGCCACGAAAGTGACAGAAATGAAAAATACTCTTCTTTATGTTGACAGTATTTAAATATATTTAATTAATAGGAAGGTAACAAATGATGGAATATTCTTAACTTCTTATGCTTGACAGCTTTCATTTAAATTGCATTCAAGATAATTGGGAGGGATAATAGTGATGTTTAAAAAAAATGGTTTTTCAAATATTACGATGGATGAAATAACTTGCACAACAAAAAAAAAAAGAAAAGAAAACTGAAAAGCATTCGAATGTGTACCTATTCGTAAATAAATAAATAAATTCTATCCTTTGGAAAGCTGAAGTTTCGATTTGTATTTTGTTAATCACTCGGCATTCCCATATAAAATCTATTTTCAGATCGTCCTTTCCTAGAAAATTTCTACCTTCAGTAGTCATTTTTCTATGTCGCATTTAATAATGCAAATATGTAGATGTCTTTTTCTTTTCCAACTAATCGAATGGAATTATTTAACCACTTGCCTCCTTTGATTATTTGTAGATGGTTGAACTCAACAAAGGCCATACCTTAAGGGAATATAATGGTGGGTGATTATTTTTTTTAATGAACGAAGAATTTGAATAACGTCTGCAATATCTTTTCATTTGTTTTGATGGCTCAAGAAACCATAACTAATTCCTTTGGGGTTAGATACCATCGCGCAGATGGTATCTAACCCGCGCAGATGGTTTTAACTAAATAATGAGAAGTTTTTTTTTTTTGTTGTTAATATTAATATTAATTTTGGAATTTCTTTAATGTAACAGTAGAACATTGAAATTTATATCTTTCGTGAAAATGTTGACTTGGGATTTTTCTTGCAAAATTATAGAACTTTTTTTCTTCTAATTTTGATTGAGTGGCTCAGATAAGTTAAAATTTTGTTATGTGAGTATTAATTAGAAGTTTTGCAAAAGTCATTAATTCTTTCCACATTTTTTCATTTATTACATCATATTTTGTTTACCCAATTTGCCATTTTTATATTTAATAATGTAATTGTCACACATGTGAATATAACAATCTCCTTGAATATGAATTGATATTTTATTATAGCTTTGTCGCCCATTTTCTATGTCCATTTTAGTCATTACTTTTTTTTTGTAATATATAAAATTGGTCCTTCGAGCCGGATTATTAATATTTTTTTTTTTTAATTAATTTTAATTTAACCGTTGAATAGAGAGTAAAATAACATATATTTGAATAGAATATAAATATAGAATTCCGTTTTAGTACATTGAACAAAGCAAAAAATCAAAAACCTTGACTATTATCAAAACAATAGAATTTCAAGGCTTAAACAAAAACCCACTTCTCTAGCCTATTACTGGTATATGTACTGCATAACCACAAAACTGACCACATTTTAAATGGTTATTTGCTACACAATCAATATAACGGGAAAGTTTGTTTATGATATTGTTGTTTTAAACCACCTCATTCAATATAACAATATTAATACTTTTATTGTTTTCCATTATTGTGTAAATATTGTTCATTGTTAGTTTTTTGCAAAAAATAAAACAAAGTACGAGGTTTCTCACCCTGTTTTAACGCCTTCTGCTCTATTGTCGATGATACTGTGTGTGCAATGTTTTTTGCTCCCTGGACAACAAAAAAGTTTTATCCGTTTTCATTGAATATATGAAAAGAAGTCAATTTAAACTTTACGTCGCGTTTTTTTTTTAATTTCATTTCGATTCATTTTTTTTTCTTTCTTATTTTTCTTTTGCTTTGTATTTTGTATGTATTATTTTGTCGTTTTTCCAAGGACTATTATTTTCATTATAATTTTATCCTTTTTATAAAATGAAGAAAACTTTATTTAGTTTTCATTTGGGTAGAAAACATTTTTGATTGTGTTTACGAAAATAGATTGAGATCCTTCTCTGCAAGGGTATAAAGAATTTTTTAGTGTTAATTAAAAAGAATATTTATCAATTAAATAAAAAAAAAATAGTAGACAAATGGCAGTCTATGTACACACATATAATTATTATTTTGTGTATGAGAATAACTTTTTAAGGCACATGCAAATTGGTAATGGACTTCATGAAAAGGCGATTTCATTGTTTTCTTTTTTATGTTGAAGATGTGTAATAAAAAAAGTGAAGTGAGAAGCAGTAAAAATGTTATTAAACATAAAATAAAAAAACGTAACATTAAGAAAGTGTTTCAAGTTTTATAAGTTTTTCAATTAATCCTTGATTTACTTATCCGTCCAGTCAATGAAGCTGCGAGTTTGATATTTTTTTTGATAAATACTTGATTTTATGTATTATTTAAATTTGCAAATATATTGGATGAGGAACTAATCATTTGTAGGTATTGGACATTGCTGCTTGAATCTTATAAAAACTGTTTATGATAAAGTGTAGCAATATAAATACGTCTAGAAGTAAATGTACTGTTATTCACATGAGGTACAATAATAAAATTCACAAGGGATCGCACGAACTTACTTCTATTTTTAAAAGCCATTTCATAGTTACTTTTGGAAAAAATTAATATTGAAGTCGTAAGTATTTAATAAAATGCACCCGTTTTCAGAATATGTACTGAATTAAAAAAAAATTAATCTAAAATTATACTTTTACTTGCGACTATAATCGCAGTTTAGGGCATGTTTTGGATTTGTAAAAAAAATCGAAATGTTAAAAAAGTGGATCCTCTAAATCTGTCGTGCTATCTGTGCTTTGTCTCACAGTCTAAACTACTGAAGAAACTTTATCAAACTTGAAACTTAAGGGTTTTAGGAAATTCCTTAATAGGGACATTGAATGTTTTTTGGCCCCAAAAATTACGAAGGCAAAATATATCCATCTCAAAAAATGCTCTATCGTTTTTGATGAAATTCTTCAATGGGGTTTCGTAAGTTACTAAAAAAAATTTGTCGTAGAACCGAACCAAAAATTGAAACTTAGTCACTTACATAGTTATACATATATCCTGTGGAATAATTATTCCTCTCAACAAAGTATGATTCGATGGTATATGAACCTACATTATGTATATACCATGTACCACATTCATATTAAATTTACGAATTCATTGACCATTCATATCGAAATAATTTGTTCATATGAGTCGTTCTTTTTATCGAAAAGAGAATAACACCCAACGCACTCCTGATTGACATTATAATCCTTAGCTTTCATTTTACTGATGTACTACATTTCATCAATTTTAATATTCCATAAAAATGTAAATCACACACAGAAATGTTCATGTACAGCGAGCCATCAGATGAATCTTTCATTAAAGTTTAACACTTCCTCAATCGGATGTTCAAGTACATATCCTCTTGAAATTAAAAAAAAAAACATATACCATAGGAACAACAAGCCTACAAGTCTGTAAAAGGCTATCATCTTGTTATACCTACACTATATTTTTATTTTCCAATCATTTAATATGCCATTGTATTATTAATCCAATCAGCAAGAAAAACAACAACACAGATTGCTGATGCTTATAAAATATGTGACATCGATTTTTACCTCTTCATCCGGTTGGTCCTAGTGATGCGCTGTCAAGTGGCAATAATTTCTCATTCATATGAGATCCTTCTTCGTCATATCCCTTTGGTCCACTCGTATAGTCCTCTAGTGTTCTTTTTTCTGTTGCATACTTTTTTTTTTATAGACGGACATTGATGATTTATTAATTTTATTAAATAAACCTTTGCGAATAAGCCTCAGGTGGTGGAAAAAAGAACAAACATAAAATGTCAATAAGGTATTTCCCATTTACCAAAATACCGTTGCCACATCAGATTCATTGTATATCCTTATTTCCGGTTTGGAATATTTAATCTATTAATTTTGTGGTTATTAAAAAAAACGTAATAAAATAAAAACAGTCAACGGAAGATGGCGCTTTATCGCACTTCCGATATATGCGTTTTTGGATGATTTTATTTCATATTCACCACCAGATGGCCTTGAATGTAAAATAATAAAAAAGTTATTTGACACATGTCACTTAAAATTTTGAAATTAAAGATATAAAATTATAGAAACGTGACAGGTATTAAAGTGAAGAAGACTGCATGTCATTGTCATGTGTTTGCTTAAAAATGATGAAAACACACAGGTAAACCAATAATATGAGCAAAAGCCAGCACAAAAAGGCGTATACATCTCTCGTGGACAAACATTTACGTGTCATAATTTCATTTGACATCATGTTTGTATTTAAAGGAAATCGAATTAGTATGTGATTGACATTTTCGATCCTTGGAATTCAAAAGGTTATCGATACTAGCAAATTTTCATTAATGTTTGTTTTTTTTTATTTAGTAAAAATGGTTATTATATAACCATCAGACGGGATGTCTGATGGACGGACAGGATATTAAAATCCATACACCTGCTTGAAGATGTCTCGATATTGGGCTATGGATTTTTTTGTCAATTTTAATGTAAAATATCCTTGGAAGAAGCCGAAAATATACACAAAAGATGAAAAAGAAAATTCTATTAGACCCGGGATTCTTAAATATAGGTACCTACATACATCACTTAATAAATTTTTTCAGTAAAGTTTTGTATGTAACAAATTTTTGAAAGTTCAGTTTGAACTTCAGTTTTGCATCAGCATTTTTCATGAAAAATGTGATATTTAATTCTACAAAAAAAAAAAGCATTTTGATTCGGAGTAAGCACTAGGGTGGGGCTTATTTTGTTGAAGTCGGAATTTCTTTCATGCCCGGGCCTAAAAATGTTAAGGATAATAAATAAAATAATTGTGCAAAATTTCAGTGAAATCGGTTAACATTTGAAATTTCCTGTGCAAAATGTTTGGGGTTTTTTGGTGTTTTACTAAAAAATTGGTGAGGACGTAATAGTTGATGGATAAAATTTAAACTTGGCATAATGTCTTAATTTTATTAAAAAAAATTAAACAATTAAAGCAACAATAAATATGATTTATGTTTTACTTTTTGATAACCCGACTAGAAATTTTTTTCTGAGACCTATTGGGCCCTCATTGGGTTGCCCTATAGGGACCACAAATAGGGATGTCACGCAAAGCCCTCTGCGGCCCTAATTGGGCAATCCCATTCGTGCCCCAACGGGAAAATCCCAAGATGGTCCCAATAAGGTAATCCAGAAGTGGCCCCATTAAGGGTGTCCCAACTCGAGCCCTAAGAGAAATATTTTGATATAAAAATTTACAAATAACTGAATCAATTAAATACTAAAAGTACACAATTAAATTATTTTAAAAGTACTTACGTTTTTCTATTACTAGCCATTGGTAAATGTTTATAATAAAAATATAATAATAATCTAAAACACTAAAACTGTTTAATAAAAAACAAGCACTCGATAATTAAAAAGAACCTGTCGTAACTTGTCACCGCGTTTTCTCGATTGTCAACTTAATTCTTTTTTCCGCTTGGTGTCGCACTATTGATACATATTCATATACATATACACATAGATATATTAAGGCGCCGCAGTTCTTTGAACTAATATAGATGTATACTAACACAGTGTGTATAACAACCGACTTGATAAATGTAATATAATAAGAGACCTCTTTTGAGTATTGCGATACTTACGCTTATCTACGCATGCGCAAATACTGGATTTTTTTCTAAATAAGATACTTGATAAAAATCATTCATACATTTTGTTAGTAGTCTGCCAGAAATAATTTTGAGACTTCTAAGTGTGGTCGGACACAAAGTATAACGCAAAAAAAATGACTAAAAATTTTTATTTTTACTTTGGGTTTGCCGACTTAGGTCCCACTCAGATCCCAATTGGGAAAAATTAACTAAAAATTTTTATTTTTACGGTGGGGTTTCCCGAATGGGGGCTAATTGGGGCCTTCTTGGGATTTCCCTATTGGGCGTACCTCTTCGGGACCCAATTAGGTCCAGATGTATAGGCTGGGTTATCCCCAAGTAATTTCTAGTCGGGAATTTCAAGCCTTTTTGAACAACAAAAATTAAATTGAATGTGTTAACGGTATGTTTTGGGATCTTTTAAATTACTTAATAAGCTTTTCAACAAGTATTTATTATTTTGAGAAAAAAACAATTATTTAATGCATAAAAGAAAGAAACTTTAAGCATAATTCAATAACAAATTTACATTTTTAGACTGATTGGAGGGCTGTGTGTTTTTGTGGAAATTGTTTTATATTCGTCGAGAACTTGAAGAATGTATTGTTTTTGCTCTTCATTTGCTCTTAAAGTTTGATTATATTTGATTATACTCCTTCAGCCACATCGTGAGAACCCTCAAATTTTTAACCAATTTTACACCGTATTGGTAGTTTTCATCTACTAAATGCCAGTTAGAGGGGTCTTCATCCAAGAATTGACAATCAATTTCAAATATTTTAGTTAAGTTAGTTAAGAGAAAAATCTCTTAATTTTGCTCCACATCCATTTAAATTTATCAAATGTGCCAAGTTTAAATTGTATCCATCAACTATTACGCTCTCACCAATTTTTTAGTAAAACACTAAAAAAAATCCATACTATGGGAAATTTAAATCGTTAACCGATTTCACCCAAATTTTGCACAGATTTTGTATTTATTATCCTTAACATTTTTAGGCTCGGACATTTTTAGGTGCCGACATCGACAAAATAAGCCCCACCCTAGTATGTACATTGTACATAATACGTAGGTGCAATCAAATTATAAACAAATTAATGTTAGCTAAGATTAGTTAATGTTCCAACACTTTAACGCAAGAAAGGCAGGCGCAAAAACTCCTGAATGAAACAAATGCAATGGCCCGGCCCTGTATTTAGTTGGTTCTGAGGTCCACCCGGTGAATCCCACAAGTGGAGCTTTAAGGCAAAGCGGTTTGGCAAATTTTGATTAAAATTTGTATTATAATGTAAATTAAACAGCACTTTAACATTTTCAGAAAGATTTACTATAAAAATAACTTTTTTTTTGTTGAAAGTTCAATATTTTGAAATTTGGGTTTTAAATAAATTTTTTTTTTTAATTCTTTACAATTCATTATTTAGTTAAAATATTTTTTTTTTAAACGCAACGGTTTTTAAATAAAACATCTTTTCAGTTTGTTTTGCGTACTTTAACAGAGGTGCGATCCAGTCGTCCATTTTTGAATGTAAAGTTAATATTTAATTTCACTTTCAGTGTTGTTAAAAAAAAAGGTTGTTCAAACTGGGCTTTGTGGTTTTGTTTTGCAAATTTCGCTAAAAAATCCCTACTCTATTACCTATTAAGAATTAAAATTGATAATTAACTAAATTTAAAGTCCGTTTAATATATTTGTGGCCCATTTCTTTCAAACCACTTAAGAACTATTTTGAATTATTTTAAGTTTTAAAACAATAAAATTATTTAAACTTCATTTGACTTTTAATATTTTTCGTTAACAATCAACAATAATGTTACCGATTAATTTGTATTAATGAACTAAGCAGTTTTCTACCCTCTTGAACTAAGGCAGCAAGTTCAGGCTGTCATTTTATTTACAATGCAAAGCCACTTTATTGTTTTGTTTTTTTTATTTAAATTGATTTTTATTAAACAAAAAAACACACATAATTCGGAGCAATAACATAATAATTCAATATAAACAAATACTTATAATGTTTCAAAAATCCATAAGGAAAATTCTTCAGAGTTGCATAATTTTTTAATTTTTATTTGTCTTCCAAGTTTAACATTTTTCAAAAGATCCTTCACACCATGTCGTGAATATTTCATAAGTTCTAGTCGTTTTTTTTTATCTTCAAACGAAAACAATAGAAAATATTAACATGCTTTATATGTATATATGTACCAATGGCAAAGAATATCCTTCACATATCCAGGATTCATGTCACTCTTGTATTTGTTGTAAAAAATTGCATTTCCTTGCAAAAGAAATTATAATAAATCCTAAACAATAAACAAAAAAAAATTTAAGCAAAAGAAAAAAAATAAACTAAATCCACACGAGTGTTTTTTGCATTGTTTAAAAAAAAATTCTTCTTGCGTCTTATCCTTTGCGAGTGTTTTCAAGTATAAATTGCACCAACAAACATGTTTACAGTAAAAATCCCTTTTATTTTGAAACAGATTCGACAGGATTTCGTTTTTTCTTCCCACACTTAGATATAGATATGTACCTAAATGTTATATAGTCGCATATTAACCATGGATCGCCTGACTATCTTGTATACTAAGGACACAAATATTCCAAGGATTTGAATGTCTTCGGAATTTAAGTCGAAAATCCAATTCATATCCGATTGGAAATTGTTCTTTAAAGTCATTATCGAACCGTACGAATAGGTACTCATATATGATGAAGCAAAGATGAGTTCTTAATTCTTCGCCTTGTATTTTTTTTTCTTTTAAGGATATACAGAAAAATAAAGCGAGGAAATACAAAAATTGGATTCGAAAGTTTTTCTTTTGATTGCAAAACCATCCATTTTTTGTTTCCTTAATAAAAAAGAATACAATAAGTTTCCCATAATTTGAACAATGAAATGATGATGATGATTACGGCTTTTGCTTTGTGTAAGGATTCATATAAACTTATTTCCCCTTATTTCGCTCAGTAAAATTGCAATTCGTTTTGTTTTTGTTTTTATGCAAAGAAACTTATTCTTCGCAATTGTATTTTTTGTTTTTGACATGCTTCTGTTGTTTATTTCTTCAATAAATCCTTTCAAAATTTTCACATATCCTTATGGAGAGAATACAACAAAAAAAAGGACGAAGCAATTATTTAAAGTGCGGATTTTTTTCCTTTTGAAAAAAGGACGATTTTTTCCGCTGTGCTTGATGATGACACACAGCGAACTTTTACACACATACCTATATTTATGTATATTCGAATCCTTCCCCTTTTATTTAAATTAAGAAGAGTCTGCAGAACACATCACTTCGCATAGATGAAGGACCAACAAGGATCGCCTGAATGGAAGTCATTAGATGAAGCAACTTGGCCTCACAGAATAATATGGCAATATGGTTACAAAATTAAAAAAAAAAACTTACACTTGTTGTGTAAATGTAGGTCATCCTGTCGTTAGCGTTTTTGTGCATCTCCTGCCTTCTAATTTGCAGATGTGAAAACCGCGGCGGCTATCGAATTATAATCTCATCACACTTGCAATGTGTATATCCTTGTTTGACATGAATAACAGGATAGAACCTATCCGATAGGATCATTCTGTAAATTGACGTTGCAATGGGGAGGCGGAATAAAAACAAAAAAAAAATATAAAAATAAAAATAAAAATAAAAACTCTTAAAGTAAACTCAAGAAGAATGAAAGGAGAGAGGAATGACAAACAAAAAAAACATTACTCAAACGAGAAACGGAAACACCCGTCACCATGTTCCAATGCACATGCATGGATTTCTACTGTTTTGATGTTAGACATTTTACATGAGCTCCAGCTCCTCCTGTGTTTGGTTTTAGTCCGCCCGCTGCTCGACTGCCTCCCACTTCTATTCTGCATCCATATATGTAGTCTACCAGGACTCAAAGGAATATATGGGGCTTACACGACTACAGTGTTGGTGGAAGCTAACTATAAACAGGGTTGACAGGAATGTGCAAATTTACTGTCGTTTGAAGTTGATTTGTTTTTGTTGTTTTTCCTTTCTTCGTACTAAATGGGACGTTGACATTGCTTCTTAGCCCAGTCGGAAATGTACAAAAAGGAGCTCAAATGCGAATAAAATAGGTAGAAGTTTTTATTATTTTAACCGATGGGTTCATTACAAGTTAAAAAAAAAGTTTTCGTACCATTTGCGTCGTCCGGCATTTTGAATTTAAGGTTTTTTTTTTGAACACTTATTCTGTTTATTTTCAAATTTGGACAAAAATGTACATAACAAAAATGTTGTTCAAAATTTAATGATCTTAAAGAATTCATGCTTTTCAATTTATTATTAAGGAAGTAGAATTATTGATAATTTATGATATATGATATGATATGATTCAATTAATGAAGGAACAAAATACCATTTTCCTAGATAAATTTTTTAAAAGCTAGTTCTAACGAAAATACACCATCCGAATATGTTAACACATGTATAATTTTCCTATACTTTTTTGACATTGTGTAAATATTTTTACATCTTTCATTTTGCTCTGAACTGGTTAAACTTCTTCGTTCAGTACGTAAGCAAACAGTAAAGGGTGGAACCCAGAGAGATGACAAAGCCCATAAATTTTATAAAAATAGCTTTTAGTGGATTGGTCATAAGGCTTTTTACGTTGGGCACCATATTGACTTTGAATTAACTTTTGTTGAGTTCGTTTTGAAATTGGGTTAAAAAATTTACATTTTTTATGAACATTTATTTACGTTAAACAACTTTTTATGTATACATTTTTGTCAAGATAAAGATGAAAATATACGAACTGTTTGAACAAAAACCAAAAGAACTTAAATTCGAAATGGCAGCCAACACAAAAGGTCTATGGACACGAATATTGTTTTCCTGGCTACTCCTATAACGATTAAAATTATAAAAAATACCTATCTTATATTGTACATTTTAAATGTAGTTACATTACGACTGAGCTATCTTGCTCTGGGTGAGCGTGGTCTTGCATTACCAATGTCCTACTCCCTGTGGTTGGTTTAACAGGACCTATGTTCTTTGTTTCTACATATAACTTTAAAGCTTCAAAAGATTGATTTGGATTAATATTTTTATATTTTTTTTTCTGGAACTTCTTTGTGTCTGGAAGTTGTCGGCATTATGATAAACATTATGTGTTGGCATAGTTATTTCTTTTGCGTTCTTTAGTAAGTTGAACAGAATGAGATCGTTGCCAGGTGTTTCCGCATTTTATTGTTCTTTTCTTTGGGGTTTGCAACAAATGTTTCGTATGGTACATATAGATACAGCTAGGTTCCAGAATTCGAGTGAAATGAAACCGAAATCGGAAATGCAAATCGAGTGAATTCGTCTTTAGTGTTCTGCATTTCGAGCGATCTGGTAAGTCCGAATTTTTTTGAAATCACATTTCGTGAAATTGAAACAGCTGACATCAGTTATTTGGGATATTATTGAAGTATTTTTATTTTTGGAAATTGTTTTCTTGTAAATATTTTTTTATTGTTCACGCGTTTAAAAAAAGTACTAATTATTCGGTACTACAGATTTTATAACGGATCGTATAATGAGTTTTGCATTAATCGTTTTGGTATTACAGACTGAAAGGAATAAGTATAAACAAAAAAAAAAATAAAAAGACGAAGGCTGCGAATTGTATGTATCTAATTCCTTGGAAATTGCAGATGCCGCGTATGTTATTTTAAGACTGAAAACAAAAGTTTAAAGCCTGTCAATTATTAATTTTGTATTGTATGTAAGTACATGTAGGTTCATTTCATACTACCATCTTAATAAAAGTGCCTTTCAAATGGTGCTTGGAATTGTTGAGCCACATCTTAAACAATCTTCAATTCCTACAATTTCAGCAATACCATCTTCCCTTGGCGATTCCACAATTTTGTTAAAGAGTCCCCCCTCTACTTGATACATCTTCGGCTTTATTATGCGATAGCTTCTTTCTTATTGAACCCTTCCAGTCCTTCCTAACCTTCAATAAAAAATGTTATGAAGTATTTTTATGTCTACCCCTGTTTTCAATATGTTTTAAGTGCAATAAACTTATCAAGTATCATTTAAAAAATCATTTTTGTACTTACATTTCTAAACGATGGAAAACGATAAAATCGAATTGTGGAACACTACAATTTCACTTTGTTTCAGTTTCGACAAATTCGAAATTGAAATCGATAAAATCGAATTGTAGAACACCGAATTCTATTTTCGATCGATTTCAATTTCATTTCGAGTGAAAGTGAAATGTAGAACCTAGCTGATAAACTTATCTTTTTCTTTTGTGTGGGTCAGAGAACTTCAATAGAGACTATTGAACTGTTTACACCATTCTACGACCAACTAGTGTAGTCCATTGCATTTATAGATTATACATGGGTTACCTATAACTACTGAGCAGCTTGGACCTGGTTTCAGTTCCGCTTAGTCTCATCAAAACATGTCAAAAGCTTTGATTTTAATTCTTAAGTTAGCTATTTAATGTACGTTATGTTTGTCTAGGCTCTTCTCCAAGAAATTGATATAGATAAAATTACTATCGAAAAATGTATTTTACATAAAACTAAAAAAAGTCACAAACTATCAAAAAACATTATACACAAACGCTGTAATATACTAAACACTATACTCACAAGTTACAATTGAATTCATCTTTTTGCAAATGAAACTGCCATAAAAATTCTTAACTTAATATTGAATTGCCGCTCCAATTTTTGGGCGCCTGTAAACTCTACTAAGTTATCATCCGAATTATTTTTCTCAAACATTCAAAAATATCAAAATAGTTTTGTATCTCGTTCAAAAATAACAACAAACAAAACAACGCACACGCAAACATAACAATTTTATTTGCCGCCGCGCCGCCGTCATGATGATTAATGAGAACAACTAATATGCCGCAGAATCCATTTCAATAATTATTTTACGTGTACAGTTGTACACATCCCATTTGGTTGATCAAAAATTAGTATCACGTCCTACTCTCACTGATCCAAAGTACCCTGGGTATAACACAAATGAGTGGGCTTAGATTTTATTTATGTAAAAATAATTCAATGTCGACCAAATAAGAGTGAAATAAACATTTCGCCACTAACATAATAATAAACCCTCGTTCCTTCCCAATAACAAAGAAACACAGCTACTCGTAAAATACCTGTGCACTTTGGGAAATTTTTTTTTGTGAATAAACATTTTGGTCGTTATTTTTATTGCAAAAGAGTACTAACCACAATCATGACGTAAAGGACATCAACATTTTCACGCCACACACTCATTCAGCTTATCCAAACCAATTAAGTTTGCGTTTCTATGAATAAGCAGCATCATCAATTGCTTGTTGGTACGTATGCAAAGAGAAGGCGGGCACGTTTTCAAGACATCGTAAAATAATTTTCACTCTGCACAAATAATTTTTTTTTTCAATATTTGTACGAGTGACAAATGGAAAACAGACTGGACATGAACACACATAATACTTTCTCAATGAAATTAATCGAATTTGTGAACTAGGTGTTTGTTGCAGAAGGGCTTGGTACCCGATTGTTTTCAAAACTTTAACCAATAGAATCATAATCAATTGTTTATACGATACTGAAATTCATGTATTAACTATACAAATTTAGTCTTATTACAAACGGAGGAGCCATAAGTATGAGATAACCCATCTATTTTTGAATCAATTGTATCCGCCTCGAAGGACTAAAAACAGCAATTATTTTCAGAAAAAAATATTCTGGTCTCAGTAAAATTTTTTCACTTTAAAACGAAAGTCATTTCAAAATGTTTTCATTGTTAAGGTCTAATACGTATGTCTTTGGTAATACAATGTCTTTTTTCAAGGTATTCAAATCTTTTTAAATTAAAAAAAAAAATAAGTAGTCATCACAATTTGTGGTTGCTTATGTCTCCATTTGTTTTGATATTGATGTTAATTAAGATTTACCAAGGTTTTTTTTTTGATTGATTTAAATGTTCAGGAATTAGATTCTTCTGTTGCTAAAAAATGAATCCAGAATTTTTCAGATTTTAAAATTGACTTTTTAGTTTTCAATATAAATTATTTTTTATTTTGTTGTTGGTGCATACTTAGGTTAATAAACTTTATTTTATCTAAATCTGTAAAAACAAACAAACAAACTATTTTTTCAACGTGTATTAAAAAAAAAAAACAACTTAAAAAAAAGTTCATGTATTTTAAACAGTTAATTAATTTTTATTAAATCAATACTCATGACCTTAGAGGTCATGTCAATTCAAAAATCTGAAAAATTCTAGATTTTTGTAAGAACAGAATAGGTAATTTCATTCTCAGTAAACAATTAAATTGAATATTCTCTGCCGACTACAATGTATATGTTATATGCAAAACTTAGTTTCATTTTGTGGAACAAAAACTCTCTTCCTCTGTTAAATACCTTTTTGAACTAATATAAAGTTCAATTATAGAAAAAATATATAGGTATATTTAACTTTGAGATATCACAAAAGCCTTTACTTCTATTATTATTTAAGAAATTAATATCTTCCATATCAAAAAATAATTCACACTCTAAAAGGCAACAATATGCAATTTCAAGGTCCAACGACCTTACGAGAAGTTCGTTCGAAGCAAAAAACACTAATAAAATCTAGCTCGAAGGACCAAAAACCCCAATATAGTTTTTTCTTCTCTTCTTCGAAACAAAAAGGGCATCCAAAGATTTGAAAGCAAATTCTCTCGGCTTAATTCACTGCAAAGCTATTGTTATGCCTTCTTAAAAGGCAAAGCCCAAGTGAATGAAAGCATAAAATCCATCTATTATTCTGCATAGTGTGCATACATATAATATACTTTTTTTTATTTTCTTTCTATTCTCTAAATTCCTGCACTCATTTTACTTTAAAATTGGATTATATATACAGAATTCTCTTCCTCGGCTCTCTTTCTTTGTATATTTTATATATTTTAGATCTATATATGGAAAATGCTATAAAATTATGCACAAAATTGAGTTTTGGGAAAATTGAAAGGAAAAAATAAAATAAAATAAAATAAAAACTGAAAAATTGCAAGAAACAAGAATAGAGCATGGAATTCCCCCTGCTGTAGGAAGTGCAACGCTCGAAATAAAGTTTCCAAATTGCTATAGGAGATTATTCACAGGCTCACTTACATCCACATATTCCCAGGACGAACAAAGCAATGAGAAAAAAATAATAATAAAACCCAGTTGATTCTCTCAGCAATAAAATCAAAAAATTAGTTTAAAGGATAAACGAACGAAAAAAACACAACTCCCTATGGAATAAAGTTATTCCTTCCTGCACAACGGTATTATAACACAGACTAATCTTTCCTGCTTCATTTTATAATCTGTGCGCTGCTACAAGGGCAAAGGATTTCTTTTTTGGTTATATTCATTTTTTTATTATTAAAAATTGTTCACTTGGGTTATTTGATAGAACCTGAGGGGGCTTGGGTGCATGCAGGAGGAAGTCTTATTTCATTTTTTGTGTAAATGGAAAAAAATAAACTCTTACGGCATTCAATCACGAGAAAAACTAACTCACAGTCGAGTCGAGCGTTGTGTTGGCTGCCCGCGCGCTCCTCCGCAGCACTTTTCCTAGAGGATAGAAATAGACAATCTACATTTTGTGTGAGGTATGCGATAAGAAAGTTGTGTCGACAAAAAAATCATCTCACTTATAAATGGTTCCTTAAACGACTTATGGAACTCTGAACTTTCTTCTTTGCCTAGCTACTGGCGATGCGCTGGTAACGATAGCAACATTGGCAAAATGATATAACGATTCAAGATATTTTACCTGAAGAAAATCACTTCGAGGAGCTTTTAGTCTTATCTTATTACGAGATATGACTCGACGGGGGTGTAGGTGTAATTTCTTTAACATAATATCACTGACATGCAAAAGAAAAAACAACAATAAAAAAACTACATCTTATGTACGTCGTTGTAGCATAACATTGACTTTTTATAAGAGAAGATACTCACAACTGTTGCAAAAATTGCGATGAATTTTTTTTTTTTTGTCTTTACTGCGAGTGCGAGGATAACGATGCTATTACATGACTTGTAATGGGCAATCACTAGAGACACAGCTGAGTGGAATGTTATATGGAACGCATCACTTTGGTATCAAATATGGAATATAGAAACATAATTCAATTAGATGTGATTTATCTGAAATATGGGGTGCCAAAAGGTTCGATATTGATGTAGAGTCTGTTAAATTTGTTTTGAAAACATTGAATTTGTCTACATGGTGTAGCTGATTGAGATCAAAATGTGTGTTAGTAACGAGTTACTTAAGCTTCAATATGAAAGATACAAGATACTTTTCTCCTACTTAATTGGGAAAGTATTGGGTTTGTGCTTTACAGTGTCGATCGATTTTTAGCACAATGAAACTAGGAAACGAAATTGCATTTTTCGATGTTTAAAATGCTTTCTATGATATCGGTTCGGGTTCTTCATCTAATTATAAAGCGAGTTTTTGGGGTTTTCGGAATTGGGGAATAGCCGCCATCTTGAAAAAGAGATTGATTTTTTTTTTTAAAGTCCATTTTACTTTACAATTAAATGTCTAATGTATAAAAACCTATAAAATTATCTATGAAATGAACTAATAATTATATCTGAAGGGCTATCCATTTTTAAGTTACAGAATGTCAAAGTTCACCTATGTGTCAAATGTTGGAGTTGTACTGACGCTTCCCTGTGGTTTTGTTAGATAATACTCAAAAAATAATTTAAAGTGTTCTTAATTACCTCTAAAATGAGACTTCTACCATGATTACCTGTAACGATTAATTCAACCAAATATTGAATTTTCATGAGTCAAATCGAAGGACGTAACGATATTTTGGCAAACCTTTTATTTTTAAGTGCCGGGCTGAACTTTATTAATAGAACATGCAATATATTGATTTTAAGAAGTGTGAAGTTAGTGTTGCCACGGTTGTAAAACGTAGAAGGGGGGTGAGTTTCTACCCTCCCGGCAGGGGAAATCTACCTTTCATTTTAAATCGAGGGTTTGCGTTATTGCATATTAATATTCCGTGGTCTATACGGCAATACTATGAACTCAAAAATTATGAGAATTCTATACTCAGTTCATTTTCTTTTAATTTATAAATACCTAGGTACTTTAAAATGGCACTCATGCAACAAGTCAAGTCTCACAAATTAAAATTACATACTTACACAAACAAATCCAAGCAACTTAAAATATGAATAATTGAAAAAGACCCAAACAATTTGCCAAGAGAACCGAAAAGTAACGAAAATCACCTCTGACATCTCACAACTGTCACAAACACTCGATCCCCATAATCCAACTATATATGAATATCCCATACTTTCAACTTAAAGAAGCTCTCATGTGTGCCCATCTAATATCTATTAAAAATCTTATGAGTAATGTTTGTCCACCCCCAATTCCTTGCCATCACCAACCCTCAAAATGATTTTGAATGTTATATACGACAAGGAAAGCCTCTCTAGACATTTTGTCAATAAATTTCAAAATGTTCATACTAAAGGATGAGTCAATCTGAGATATGTTGATGAACGAGGCGAGGCGCGGCGCGGCGGTTAGGTTGTGTGCATCCACAATCCTCATCATCTCAGAAAAATATAAAATATTTCATTTCTATCGCTTGGTACATTACAGAAAATTTATATCACCATTGAGTATTTATTTTAGGTTTATTTTTTGTTTTTATTTAAAAATTTTTGAAAATAAAAAAAAAGATTTGTATATTTTCACACCCAAACGCAATAAAATTCATATAAAACAATTCATTTTGATTGTTATTGCTTTGTGAATTCGGTTTTGATTGTAAATTTTAAATTCAAATTGAGATGACAGAAAAAATGTTTTAAAGTGCGCCTGAGAAAATTCAGGATATTTTTTTTTTTTTGTTTGTGGAACAATTTTGCAATTAAGGATTTTTCGAATACTTTTTGTATCCATATTATTATAGTGGATTAAGAGCAGTTTAAAAAAAGTGGTAGTTTTCGCACCTTTCAGTGTTGGGCATGGGTAGGAGAGAAAGCTGGCGGGTGAGGTGGTAGGCGGAAAAATTGAAGCATTAATCAGTGGTTGATGTGCATCCGCATGGTTGCAATAAATTTAATGAATTTTTTCTCTCAGAAATAATTTCTGATTTCAATTTAAAGTATTTCGAAATTTTTTGTTGTTATTCCTTGTCTGCTTGAGATGGATTTCGCATATAGGGTATGATGTTTGTATATAATGTATGAGGTTATTTTGAAATTGCACAGAGGACAATTTGGCGTTTCCGGTCGATTTTATTTTTCTTCTTGCTAGGTTTTTCTGTCAATTTGTGGTACTTCGTTTTTTTAATTTATACATTTATTTTTCGAAAGTACGAATGCATTGAAAAGGACATTCAATAGTTATTAAATGAAGTGCAGGTCAGCTTATTTTCAGGAAGTCAAAATCGATTGGAAGGGAAAATAAAAAAAAAATTGCAACAACCGCATTTTAAAATCAGACCAATGAAGATGAAGCTTCAGTTTTAATAATCTATTCTCTCGATGAATAAATAGATACAGAGGGGAGTTATTTTATTTGGTGTTTTTATTTGATCGTTTTTTATTTATCTATACATATATATTTCTATTTTACAAAATAAGTGACATCATTTATATTTTCGTTCAGGACAATTTGGAAATAATTTCCAATATATTTTTGTTTTGTTTGAGGCAGTATGGGATATGAGTACCTACCTATTTCATTTTCAAATAAAATCTAGTAATAAATTCATCGACACATAAAAGCTTTCAAAAAATAATTTAACTTATTTAAGTAAGTGGTCTTAGATTGAAATTAAAAAATGAAAAGATATACATATAAATTGGAACATCAACTGACTCAAAAAGTTCTAAACAGAACAAAAAGAGGAATTCAAAAACCATAAGTTTGTGGGACATATACGAGTACTTTGACATTGATTTAATGCTTGAAACAAAAATTGCAAAAACTTAAAAAATGCTTAAAACAGAACTAAATTTATTAAAAAACATTTTTTTTTTTCAACAGTTAGAAAAATCTGGTTTTCAGTGTTTTCCTTTAAATAAATAAAGGCGTTGAATATTGAAAATAAAAATAAATCTTGACCAAATAAAATTCTGAAAATGCTCAATAATTTTGACAATCTGTCAGTTTTAAGCTTTGGAGCCGTATATATTCTTGGAACCCGAACCACCAATGTTTAAATGTTGCAATTTGATTTTTGATCACTTTAGGAAATATTCTGAATTTTTATGGGCAGTCGAAATTCATCTGAGTTTGTTTCTTAAAAAGCACATAGTGCCAGACTAGATAACTATTACATACTAACTATGCACACCATATGAAAATAAAAACAACACCAATAAAGAATAAAATAATGGATATAAAAATACTGTGGGTACATTTTGGAACTTTCTTTTCTGAGCCTAAGACCGAATACTAAAATATATGGTGCAGTTTAAAAGAGAACTTAACCATTGACTTCCATTTAATTATCACCGAATACTGACCTTGATTGTTCAATTTCAAGCCTAGAAAATAACGTTTGTTGTTTCCAATTTGAAACTCCATCCGAATTTCCGTCTAAAAATTAAAATGCACCCAAAAATGGAAGATAAACACAAGTACGAGCTTGAAGAATCTTTACGGTAGGTACGAGTATCTTTGCATTTTTTTCGTGTCTAAATTATTCAGTCTATAAAGATGTATTTTTTTTGTTGAATTTGTATTTGAAAGTCATTTTCGCAGTCGTCATCATCAATCCACTTTATACATAGCACCCTTTTTTCGCTTCGATAGCTATCACCAATGAATCGTATAAATTTTCCTGCGTCTATACTTCTTGTGCATACCTATGTTTGACGGTTTTATTTTGGTATATAAGATACTTTCATTTCTTAAACAAATACAATAGACCGATCCATTAAATCACATGTGATTGCAAATAAATTCACGAGGAGTACGAGGACGTACAAAGAAAAAAAAAATACCTACCCAACGTGATGACGCTGTTTTAAGATGTTGTTGACGACAACAACCCAATGATGATGTTGTTACTTCACTCAGCCTGGCTTAGATGCTTTTTTTATTTGTTTTTATTGGATAGATACCTAGATGGAATGGCAACAGACGACAACATATGTGCAAAACATCATCATCATCCCCGTTTGTTTCACAATGTATAGGACCGAGGATGATGATGATGATGATGATGGGTACTTTTCCTTTTCAATTTTCCAACCTGGTTTTGCCTTGAAAGGCACGTGTATCTTTTACCTAATGTAAGTGGGCATCATTTCGTCGTTCATATTCCTATCTATAATATATCTTATGTATTCCTTTTGTAGATGCAATTTGATGGATTTTCTATCTATTTTTTTTTTGTTTCTTCAATTTTGCACTTTCATTTAGATACCTACTTGTTTGTTGACATAAATGATGAGGGGACTAAAAGACTGGTATGGGAAGCTGAAAGGAAACTAAACTTTGCTTATTCTAGTGAAGGTAATTTTTCTACTTCCCTACAACTAGCAGAAGTTATGTTGAGTGTGCAAAGGGGCGGCAAATGTCGTAATCATACATAATTAAATTTGTATGTAACTCGAAATTCCTTCATGAAACATGTTTTTTCTGTTGTGTAGTTTCTGATGTTAATCTGAAATTTGCAATGCGGTTGGAGATACAGTAGGCACTCGATATAGTGAAGTAATAAAAACCAGGCCTTTTCACTATTTCGATTTTTTTTTCACTATTTCGAGAGAGAAGATAAAAAATCGTTGAGTTTGAATAAATATGTACATTGTGTTCACTATATATCGATAGTAGTCTGTATAAAATTTTGTGTGTTCACTATACTGGATAGTTTACTATAACGAGATTCGCTATATCGAGCGTCTACTGTATATGCAGAAACAGGACAGTCAATAGAAATGATATACAATTATATGTATCTGAATTTGAAAGTATTTATAGTCGATTCTCTAAGGCAAATGTATTTAAGAGAAATATTAGGTATTAAATAGATAGGTATATGTAGGTGTTCTGTCGTCTTTTTATGTTTCGAGACTATTTTAATTTTAAACTTACTAATAGAACATTTTTATCAAATTTAATGAAAAACGCACATTTTTGGAATTGAATATCGCCGTCGTTCAAGGCAAACTTCCTTATTCCAGTTGAACAATTTCTTTTTATTTTTTAGTGTTTATATGAATGTTTTTCTGGTAAGCATTTAAAAATATTTGAAATTATAAATAGAAGAAAACAACTAAGGGAATGTCTAATTCCAAATTTCCCAATACAAAGATACTTCACAAACTTTTTATGCAAAAGTTAAAAACTGCTCAACTCTTGCTGCTCCGGCTAAGGTACATATTTTTGACATCTGTTGCAGCTCCTTCCAATTATATTAGAAGGTAATAAACCAATGTGTACATTTTAACGTTTTTGTTAAAATTGTTTGAAAAACTATTTTTTCAAAGTGTCTTTTTTTACATTTAAATTTATACAAACAAAAAAAATTGCAAAATCTTGATTTACAGAGTTTTGACTGTAAACGCGAACTTCATATGTTCATCTTTCGAATTATTTTGCATAAATATTGCATCTACGATGTACACCTGACGAAAGAATTCTATTATGTGAAGGTCGAATATCGAACTTTCAGTTTTTTTTGCTACATAGACTTAAAGTTGTAATTTTATCAATGTGTAAAGCTTTATAAATTAATGAGGCGTCTATATGGTCGTAAAATTATATCTACTAAATAAAACATGTTATAAGCTTTTGAATGAAGATGATGTTGACGTGCAATATAGCGTGACATTGAAAAGCAGCAAGCACGAGATGTTAATTGCAGGTATTACAGGTTGAACTAGACCGCTATTTGAATTGTAGAGTATTTTTTTTTTTATTTTATTAAATTGCAAAACAAATATTGGCTAATTAAATTGGGGGTCAAGATTAAGTCGGAAACAACTCTTGATACTTGAACTTGTTCTGAGATATTATGACATATGTACATAAAGAAAAACTAGAAAATTAGATTGGATAAGATTGCAATTGCAATTATGTAAGTATTTTCAAGTCATTTTATTGACAATTTGTTTAGCTGGCCCGGGAGTTAGTTTGGTTTTATTTGAAATAGGTCTGTTTTGAAATACAATAAATAAATATCAATCACATAAAATAAACGTTTCAAAAAACTTGGCCCATTAATCAAGCGAGTGTTTTAAAAAATTAAATTATTAAAAAAGTAAATCGAAAATGGTCTTTCGTTCAATTTATTTTCCTAATTAGTGTTTGATATTAACAACCCGTATAAAATAAACGAAATCACCAAAACAAGAATGCTAAAATAGACGAAAAAAGAAGCCTGAGCTCCATCCGATGTATCGAATACATACGAATTTTTTTTTTCGAAAATCGTCTGAGTATTACTTTTAAATAATTTCTTATATAAAAAAATTCATTAAAATATTTGGAAAAAATATTGGTAGGCTTGCAATAATATTTAAAAATATATATACATTTAAAAACAAAATTCAAAAAATGATTAATCATCCGTTTTCAAAATATTGAGTTTAAAAAAAAACATTTGTTTGGAAAATTTTGATATGCTACATATGTATATAAATGCAGTTCTATGGCATGTAAAACGATTTTTGAAAAATATTTTTAAACCAAATAGTTTTCATTTCTTACGAAAACTAACAGTAGGTACAAATAAATCAAAACCTAAAAACCTTAAGTTCCAAGTTTAATGATTGCGACTTCATTTTCTTTCTGATTGATGAAAATTTCCAAAAAAAAACTAAAATATGAGAGAAATACTATATTAGTATATTATTTTGTTAGTCATATATAACGTATGTATTTTCAGTACCCTATTCCCCGCTTAATTGCACTGACAATTTTGTCAGATTTTTCGATCGGAAACTTATGTAGAAACAGGAACAAAATATTGTAATTTCATCAATAAAAACTTGACTTGTGTAGGTCCTATTAGCGCACTATATTTGCTAGACCAGCTTCATGTTAAAAAAAAAAATAATATTTGGTACCTCATGTTTTTAATTTAATCTCTGGATTTTTGTGATCGATTAAGAGAGTAATTCAAATGTACGGGGTTCAAGCTGCAATTTGTAGATTCCATGAAAATGATAAAATATACTTTTTTATAAGTTAGTCTTTTTAGAGTTAAAGACACAAAAGTTTTTGTTAAAGAAAGGAAAAGTAAATATATATAGGTACATATGTTTTGGGAAGGAGTTCATTGAAGTGAAACATTCAACAAAAAATGAAAAATATGTGTAGGTACACATGTAATTTTTCCATCTAATGTAATGAACAATGTACATACATATGTGTATGTATTTCCAATATAAAGAGATAAATCAGATGTAAAATGTTAAGAGATACAAATCCATATTTGTAAGAGTGCCCGTAGACATTTTGTATATCCATAGATATAATGTTTTTTTATACCTTTTTCCAAGTAAACTTAAGTATAAAAAACAGCAAACGATTGCAAAAAAAAAAGGGTTTTATGTAATAAATCGTCTTTGATTTACGGTGTTATATTTTACATATTTATTTTTTTATCTCGTAAATGTGAACGTTTTTCTTTTTGTGTGTGGGGAGTTGGTTTTGTAAATCCAGATTTTACTTATTTACATAGCCTTAAGGAAAGTATGAGTCGGCAATTTATGACAGATACAGATAAAAAAAAACTGGAATAGCTTTTACTCTGTATGTAATCAAGGTGGTCCAAAACTCATTTTCCATATTACTAGTGAGTATTTTTTATATCTAAAAATTGTTACAAATTGATATTTTGCTCACAAGTCCTTTCTAAAAAAATATACATATACATACATAGGTATGTACATACATAGTTATATTACTAAATTAATTAAATTTAAAAAAAAAATATTGTATGCTTACAAATTTCACCGAATAACACAGCTTTACATATCTCCCAGAAAAGCATTTCAAATTTTTCTAAGATTAACGTAAAAAAAATTCGCATACATTAGTAAAATTCAAATAAATGGTACATGCATGATAATACAATACAAAATGTTATACCTATAACCATTTTCTTGTTAGACTAAAAAAGTTAATACTCCCCAAGGGGGAGCTTTATAAATGTGTCCTGTTTAATATAAAAAGAGGCGATAATATAAAAAAAAGTAACCGATGGTTGCAGATATTTAAATTAAAAATTTATAGCTTACACAATAAAAAAAAAATTAATTCCCTACGATACAGTTTTTATATAAAACTTCTTCCTTCCTTCTTATTTGATTTAATCTCTGTCATCCAGAGCATAGTGTCATAAAACAAATTAAAAAAAAATAAAATATAAACAACATTTAATTTAAACAAAAAATACATTGCAAAATATTTTCATCCTGTGTCAAAGCCTTATTAGATCAAAACTCATTTACTACAAACTACCTAATTAACCAGTAGTTTATATCCCTTCAACATCATGAAGTATTTTTACTTTACATCTAAGGTACATATATCAAAACACTAACTTTAATAACTAGACTTGATTGTTTCTACATCAAACTACTTCTTAGTTCCCTTGTAAAAGTTTACCCCAAAACTTGTTCCATACACAATGTTTTTTATACATCCATAAATCTACAAAAATAAAAGTTGCTATATATATATATGTATGTGTTTATCATGTTTTGCGGAATAATTTATTTGAAACATCGACTCAAAGGTCATGGTTATATACAAGTTCTTTTTTAATAAAAAAAAATAATGTTCATTTTCCGTTAGATTCGTATCTTCAACTTGATTATGTGTCAAGTTCTATCAAAAATTCGTAGAACACGAAAAAAGTTAGGCACTTTTCTGGGTGGAGACCAAAAACACAAAAAAAATGTATACCTATAGGTATACGAGTATATACATACATATTTGATACATAAATACAACTAGGTCAAACATTTTCTCATTTTTATTCGGACTGGAAAAAGGTAAAACAATGTTCATTCTCTTATAGAGCTCCTTAACAAAAAACAGAAAACAACAAAAGTTTCAAAAAATTTTGGTAAAAAATGAAGAGGGAATAACTTTCCCTTTTAAGGATCTTTATGAGAACGAAAATATGGGGGGTTCTTTTTTTTCATGGTAAAACTTCTTCAAGTATTCATTCCTGTACCTGAGTATAGGCATTGCATCTACCAATATCACCGACTTCATAAAATGTTGTCAACATTGATATTAATTATGGGAAATTCATATTCTAAACATGAACTTCCTTTTACATAACATACTTAAATATATGTATGTATAAACCAACGAATAATTTTTCGTGCAGCACTTAGAAAAAAATTTGGTTCAATTTTCCAGAAACACATCGTTTTAAAACATTGAGAAATTAAAAAAAAACGGGATTTCATGAAATTCTTAATATTTATTTCTATTTTCATACCTATATTTTTAAATGAAATATTTTAATTTTTTTTTTGTTGTTTTGGAAACAGCTTTATGGGTCTTTTTCGAGATATTTCAACAAAGTTTATAACCCAGCCCATATTGAAGGTCAAATGGATTAAAAAAAAAAAAATACGTATAAGAGGTTTAAATTTATGTTTCAGTAGATTGCATTGCTGTTCGATGTTTTGTAAATAAGAAGTGATCCATATTTAGTTTTTTTTTTTTTTTTTGATCGATAGATTATTCAAATATGTATTAAAAAATTGTAAATATTTGTAAAAAGTCCACAACTCGATATATGAAAACTTGAACGACGAGCTTTTTGAGACAAAATTCGCAGTAATTTAAATTTTCCATAAAAATAGTACCTACTTTTAATCGTTCGAGACAATCACAACGCCATTTTGATTTTCAACTCTTAGTCCCCCAATCTTCGAATTCCAATTTAAAAAATTGAGAATTGCTGTTTTTGCAACAAAAAGTACGAAAAGCAGAATGAATTTATGCGTTAATATTTTTTATGGGAGTATTCGTTTTACTTAAATTCAAAATGGAGGCCAACGTAACGTGGTTTAGAAAGTCAAAAATTTTTTGGGACAGTAATAAAACTATCTAATTTTTTTTTTGTTTGAACACATTTTTGCGTATATTTCGACTATAGGGTCTTATTTTTTTTCAGGAGCGTTGCAAGTTGATGAATGATTTTGAATGTTTTTAAAAATTGTTTTTTCAATATCAAGAGGCTGAGCTGTTGTTTAGGTACCCCAATACCAGTACCTCGGCTCCACAAGGCTTATTGCATTTTTTATTTTTCGAACTGTCTACAATCTGGTTTAAAAATTTATCGGAAATAGGTTCTAACGTGTAAAAAATATTTTTATCTATACTTATCATGCCTCTCTTGTTCCTTCTTATTTTGACACCATGATTGCTTTTCAATCTTTACGCTTAATTATCCTGCCAAGAATAAATGAACGAAAGAAAAAAATTGGTTTTATTGTTGAAATTTAAAGGATTAATGACCAAAGCAATTTTATTAAAAAAAAAAAAAAGATCAAGGCGTGCGGGCGTATATAAATCAATGTCATGCAAGTGAATTAATTAAATTATGTTGCATAATTAGTTCAAGCGTATAAGCAAATGAAAATAATGATAACAAACAGCAACAACAAATCGTACCACAGCATAAAAAGGCAAAGAAAAATATATATTTTATGCGAATAGTAAAAATTCCTCGTCACACAGAGAGTGTCAGGGATTGAAAAATGTATCTCACCGCTACGTCAAGCCGAACCGCGGCCAAAAATGGATTTAAATTATTTTATTTTTTCTCATCACTTATCCCTCTGAATAATTCCTCACAGATTTTTGTATAAGGGTGTCATGATGCTGCAATTAAGCAAAAATTAAATTGCAAAAAACATTATATGTTAAATTATAAAAAAAAAAATAAGAATTCCGATTCACACATGTGTTTTTATTTTTCCCTCATAGCCGTTGTCATAAAAGCAAAATGAAAAGCAAAACAAAAAAATGAATCGCACATTATGTCAAAGGAAACGATTCACGATGAAATTAAGCACACAACAACAACAAAAATGTATCTCAATCGTGTGAAATGTATCTTTTTGAGTGAATTTCAGTCTGCATGAATTGATAGTGCAAAATAAAAACAAATTAAAACTAAAAGAATTTATTCCAGCAGTACAAGCAGTAGCAGCGGAAAAACACGGTGAATTACGCAAATTTTGTTTTTATGTTCCACTTTGAGAATTAAGATCCGAAAAAGATTGCATAAAGTGTGTGTCTTGTTTGTACCTAACGAATGCAATTTTATCTTTGTCAGATTAGACTTATTTTTTTTATTTGTATGGATTTGTTTTGTATTTTTTGCTTGATATAAATTATTAAGGTTTAATACATTTGGCAACAAGTTTGCTATCACAATTCAGTATCTAGACGTTAGAAGACGAAGTATTAACCTAAGAAACTGAAAAAAATGTCGTATCTTATCTTTATATTATGTTTTGAATTATGTATTAGTATTTATTTAAGGTTCAAGAATAGTGAAACGTTTGAACTGGGATATGTAGTTTTTTTTAAATTAACTTATTGTGCATTAGCTCTGACTTCAATTTATAGCTCTTTTAAAATTAGCGTAACTTAAAACATGCATATAGAATTTTTAATTTATTGGAAATTAAAACATTTTTGAAGCTATGTTGATTTTTTTAAATTTCACTTCAGGAAAAATGTATTGTTTAAAAATGGCGCCCAACGTGAGAATTTAATGTATCATGAACGAACGGTGTTCCTTCAACCGATGAATTTGACATCAGAAAGGGAACTGTAATACTTATTTCGCCAGCTAAATATAGTTATACAGATAGCTTTAATGAGAAACTGTATACAATTATATAGTGAAAAATGTAATAACGACCTTCAATAGGCCTCACCCAAAATGTTGATAAAAACGGTTGAACGCTTTTTTATTTTATTCTTTATGCATTCATTCGCCATACCTCTTTTGCAATTGTAATGCAACAGTACTTTTTCTACGAGAAAACACAATTTCTTCAATTCTTAAGGCTTTTTGCTCCAAAATATCTCTTTTTTCGCTTCAACTCCTTTGCAGTTGCATTTTTTCCACCAGATGCATTATTTCAAAAATGCATTTAGTTAAATTAACCAACCATGAACAAAATATCTTTTTGATGGAGTCCTCTTCAATGGCGCGCAAGGTGGAACATTTTTTAAAAGATATTTATTTTAACGTTCTCACTGTAAAAGCAAGTTATGCGTTTGTCTAGAAAAAAACTTAAGATATGTATTAAAAACGTATCCAAATATTTTTCATTAAGATTAAGTCACAAGTCAAGTATTGATTTTAACACTCAATTGAACCAATGAGTGCATATACAAACTTAATCATTGAACATAACATTAAAAATTAATCTAAGCATTTCTAATAAATAAACAAAGAAGATTTCTGTTCAAATAACAAATTAAAAATAAAAAAGCTTTCATTTTGTTTTTCTATTGTAAATAGTCCCAATCAATTTCCTGCCAAGGACATTGCTTCCATAGCACACTTTATATTGGAAACAGTTTCTTTCTTTGCATTTTCATGGTTGTTGTTGTTCATTGTTGTATATATATGTACATACATTATGTATCTGGAAATATACAAAAAAAGGAATTCTCATCATTCATCACTTGCTCGTAATCCTTAAATCCACATCGAATTTTTATAGACAGATATTCTGTCAACCAGGAACAAAAAAAAAACAGAAAACAAATCATCCTGACAAAAGCACAAAAATCTGATTGTCTGCGTACCTGGTATTTTTTTGTTGTTGTTGTTCTTTCTTGCAAACTAACGAACATCGATATCAAAACCGATGATTCACGTCTCGTTAAACGATTCGTGTCCATCTGCTATTGGACGAACCAAACCGATACACAGCTACACGGAACGAATACGTCGAAAGGAACGCATCCATAGTTCAACAAAGACGACATCGCAAGGACAATTTATCAATTGTGTGTGCATTGCAATGTTGAAAAATATCACAGAAATATACAATGGTTCCTTGCTCAGTTGTTCGATTTACACAATAGATATTGCAACGCAATGTATAGGAAAAAATAGTAGATATAGATATGCAAGAAAAAGGAAATAAATTTACTTCCTGCCTTACAGGGTGTTATCAATCGATATATGGGCCTTGAAGCACTACCTTGACGGACTCTCGCGCTTTTGTTGGCATTTTAATCAATTAAATGTATCGTAAGAAACAATTTAACCGCTTAACCTTTTCAGTTGAATAATTAATCTTTAACCCAAGTTAATCCAAAATTTTTCAATTCTGAGAAAAGGCTGCGGAATACAATCGACCAAAAAGCCGTTATAACAAAAAAAAAATATCAAATCCAACCCTGATGAAAAAAAGAAGCAATCGCAAGTCAAAGCACACAAAAGGGAAATTAATTTCACTTTAACCACTCACCTAAGTTCACCGTGCCAATGCACATTTATAGGCCGTTGACTCAAGCCTATTTACATCCTTCAACCAACTTCGATCCGAGATACTTTCAAGTAAAAGTTAAACTAACTTCCAATTCAACTCTTTGTATATATTGAGTTGAAATAGTTGCACCAGGAATTACCATCAATGTGTCTGAAGTTGATCTCGTTCTGCAACTAATGTGGTCCATAAAATAAAAAGACAGAAAAACAAAATTGATAGTTTCACTTTGAAGCAAGCTAGAGCCAAATAAAAAGGAGCTACTACAGCACAACCAACAACGTAAAAAAAAAAGATCAATGACCATGTGTGTGCAGCTTAACCATCACACCAGAATTGGACATAGCGTGTGGTTAGCGGTTTATAATTTTTTTTTTTTAATTTGCCTTCTCTGTCAGTGAAATAGTGTAGATTGCGGAGTCTTTCGTTTTTTGCTAGCTACTGCGCTGCTGGTGCATTGTGTCCCCATCTGATGGTGGTTAAGCGCACAACAAGACTTTAAGGAATTTTCTTTAGATCTATTGGATTTTTTTTTTAACTTTCTCGAGAAGAAAAATAACGAAAAAGTGAAACTTTTCAAACGGAGATGTAGTGTAAGTTGTGGTCATCGTTACTGTTGGTCACTGTTTGTATAGTTATGGTGGTGGTGTTATAATCGCAGCTGTTGAGGACGGATATTACAAGGTGTCATTATATAAAGCCAATCATTCAATTTGATTTGTGTTTCAATTTTCTATGGAGTAATTGAAATCTAGGTATATAAAAATAACGTTTAGTTAAGAAATATTTAACATAAAACCTCCTAAAGAAATTGTTGTTTTTGTTTTGCAACGACGATGATAATTTAATAATTTTCAATGGTTAAAAAATTAGTTCTCAATAAATTTAATAATTTGGCAACGGCGCTGTAATACTTGATTGCTGTCTTAGAAATTTGGGTTTGAGCCATATTTTAGGTAGCATTCTTTCCTATATTCTCTTGACTCTGTTTTAACTAGACACCGTGCAATATCATCTGTATGATTTAATGCAATATTAAGTTTCAAATTTCTCAATCCATTGTATCAGCGAAATTCTTTTCCATCCTTTTATTATTTCTAATTAGCCTGGCAATTAAGATATAAACTATACTGTCTTATATGTTTGTGCTTGTTTTGTCAGAGACTGCAAGTCTTGGCTGGGACCATGGGCTTTCGATTTCATTTCATACACCTCCTACTTGACATAACCCCATACAAAACAGTCTAGTGCAATGAGGTCATGTGACCAGCGAAAGTTTAGTTCCTGGATGTTAATATTTTTGGGAATTTTTGTTGGAGCTCCGCCATAACTGATCGGTACCAAATAGTGTTCAATGGGATACTTCTTCTGTGCTGGGTTGAAAAATGATTCAACATATTTAAATAACGGTTCTCAGTACCATTTACTGTTACACAGTTTTCTTCAATGAAGTATGGTCCCGTGTCATTTAGAATTTCTGGATTATTCATATTCACTTCATATCATCAACTTTGCTTGTTTAAATTGCCGTTTATATTAAAATGGACTTCTTCAGACATGAACAAATAATTTATGAATGTAATCATTTTTCCACAAAATTTCACGGGAACAGCTACGTTCTGAGAGTTCAACTTATGTATATGTTATTTGTACCTACTTTGTACGGAGACAAATTTAAGTTATCGTGAAGCATTCGTTATAATAACCTTCTTCTAACTCCAATTTGAAACTATTGAATATTTGCCTGTATTGCCGCTTCTGCAGATGCGAATGTATCCTGAACTCGAACATTGGGATCTCAATGGTACGGAAACATGTTCACCAGCATCTCTCAATCTACTGCGATAAATGCTGCCAAACTACCGCCTAAATTCCGTTTTGACGAAAATGACGGACTGCAAAGTATGTATGTCACCGTTGCCACTTTCAAAATTCTTTTTTCAGTATCTCAAGCATTCATTTTGAAAATTCAAAATAGTTACCTGTTAAATAAAAAACTAAGCCCATTACTCACACACAAAAAAGCTATTACGTTTTGTAGCATGATTTGTGCACCACCCTGTAAATGTATACGTTTTTGATATCCATTTGTCTTCGGCATTTTTTTTTGTTAATTTTCACATTATCATCTCAACCTTTTCAGCCTACAAACTTTAACTAAATCATTCAAATTCATAATTTCTGTGCTCATAAGAAAGCTACCAATTTTGGAAATAATTCTTAACAACGAGTTTAAACCATTTAACCACATCGCCAAAACCACAAATACAAATGTTATAGCTATCCATAAATTAATTGAATAGAATATTATTCTCACTTTCTCTCATATATGCTTTTTATATGAATGTACACATGATGACCTTGGAGACCATCCCGCAAACTGTAAACATCAACCAAAACCAAAAAAACTCCATCTTTAAGAAATTTGTCTTTTGAATAAACTTTAGCCAACCAAGAAACCGTCAAAACCAAAAAACCATACCCTTATCTTCAAAATATTCTTCGACTTTAATCTACATCGCTGCAGTTCGACAGAAGGTACAACACAAAATTGTTAACGAACAAAAGTTTTCAAAACACTCTCCTTTCAGTCTACGACAACTTATATACATATGTAGGTACATACATGTATATAAATCGACATCTACACAGTTTGATAACTACTGATGATAGGTAGGTTTGGGTTAGAGAGTAAACTTCTAAATAATAATAATAATAATTTTTCAACGACAACAACTTATGCCTCTGGGAATATGGAAGGGACTTAAAACAAGAAACATCTTTATACTTTTATAAAACCGTGTGACGAGAGAACGGCTATAAAAGTTTAAAAAGACTGCACGACGAAGGCGACGCTGACGCTGACGCCGCGCCAACGACGAAGAAGAAAAAATGATGAGGATGACGATGGTATTTCATTTTGCATAATTTCTACTTTTAACACAAAACTTTAACGTTGAAGTCATAAGCCCGGTCCGCACCGTTGAAGGAATATTTTCAATTGAAACCATCATCATAATCATAATCTGAAATGATGTTCATCTCTTCGGGCACACAGAGGCTTATGCATCGTTAAATTGTGCACTCTTCAAAAATGGCAATAAAGAAGCCACACAGAGAGCATATAAGAGGGCGCTTTAAAGCGAAAATCTCATCTCATCATAAGTAATTATCAGAGTTTGGGAATTAGAAATATATGGTTACTTGGGTTTTGCTCTTTTGAGATAAAATTTTCACATATTATGTGATGAATAAAATTCTTGTAAGATATTTTGGTTACTTGCCTATATCAAAATATATCAAGAGACATATACATACATATATACATACATATGTACATGTACATATATGGATAGGTAACTTTTGGGGTGTTGATGGTTCTAAAATTATATAAAAATTAACGAATAAAGGAAAATCTGAATAACTCAGACTTTTGCATTTAAGAGAAAGTACATTTATCAATTTAAGAATGGAAGGTGCAATATAAGTCGCCATCAAACATTTTTGATTTCAATGACTTACTGATAGGTAGGTTTTTAGGTTTTGTATAATCGAAATTATAAATTTCCTTAAAAATATTAAAAATTACACACAAATTTTTAAAAATGAGATTGCATTTCTGCAACGCTAACCGAAAGAGCTATTGACATTTTTAAAATAAATTTTTTTCCCAACATATTCCTTGAATAATTTTTATATGAATATCTACTTTTATGAAAATTGAATAACATGTGTGTCTAATATCGATTATTTAATGTTGTTTGGGAAAATAATGTAAATACATACCAGGAGACAAAAAAAGCATCAAACAATTTAAAACAAAATTAATAAATTTTTGTTTGATATTGTTTTTTTAAACCTAACCACATTTTCATATTTTTTTTTAATTGCAAAAAAATTGTTTTTGTTTTTGGTTAAAATTAGGAGGAGACATCAGTAACGTTTGGAATAATATTTAAAAATATGTTAAATTAAGAAGTGGGCTATGGTAGTGTTTTAAATGCGTTTAAGGCGGTCCAAGTTAATACTGTTGAAAATAATCAAAAAATAAACATCAAAATTGACCTCCAAAATAATTTTCTTAAAAAAAATAATAAATAAACAAACTCGTTTTTCAAAACTTTAATTTCAAAATTACATATTTCAGCAAATCAACCTTTAAAAAGGGTAACTACTACAAGATCTGTTTCAAATACAATTGTACCTATTATAAAGAAATACTAATTAATGTTCCATAAACCAAAATAATCCTGTTAAGTGATACATTCAACAACAAAAAAGTTATTTTTAAAATGTGCAAAATGACATTCCAATGTTTTTTCTTGAAATTGAAATGTATATGAAACGTTTGTTTCTATTTCTGCAATTTTCACCTCAAACCATCAGAAAAAATGCAATTCCCTCAAGATCAAAGTATTTTTTTTCTGTCAAATTCAATACCTACCAAAAAAATGCCATATGTTTCAATTCAAAGAAAAAAATAGTGCTTTAACTAATAAACCATCAGTGTCTGTCTATTATTGTTGTTTTTTTTTTTCTAAAGTGGGTGGATGCTGCAGAATGCACACAAACTGTCACTTCTAAGTGCATAAAAATCAATTTTCCATCCAGATTTAAAATTTCTAAAAATATAGATAGGTACAAGAAAATATATTATAACCAAACCAATCTCTCACGTCCTCTAAAGTCAAGAGGTGTGTGCAATGTGCATGCAGTGCACAAAAATATGTAAGACAATTTCGATGTTTGCAGTAGATATTTCTGGATGCATCCTTCCTACGTAAATTGAATAGAAAAGTAGCAAATATGAATGTGTGCTGCTATGTATTTCCAGCTTTTAACTGTCAGTCCCAATTGCCTTCAAGTAACATCCGAAGGAAGAGAACAAAATTTATTAATATGACTTTAATTGCAAATTGAATATGCACACTGTATTAGAGTGTGTGTGTGTGTTTTTTTTTTTTTTTGTTAAATTGTTCTGTATTTCTGCCGCCATTGATTGCAATGCCATGAATATGATTGCCGCCAGCTCAAGTCAGCGCCACATCAAGTCATTCAATTGAAAATCAATTAAAATTGCATTTTCTTATGTTTTATTTTTGATCTAGTTGATTGCATTCAAATATTTTCTATAGCATTAATTTAAAATAAAAATTTGTTCGCACATACATATATTGGGGGTTGTGTCGTTGCACTTAAAATACTAAAACAAAATAGTGCTTATGGTAAATTTATGACGAGGATATGACGAGGAATTAATTTATATGTTATAAAGCCATTAATGTGTGCAAAAATTACATATACTATCACTGCAGATTGCTAAATTTATTGAAGTGTTGTCTGTTTCATCTTTGTGTTTTTGAAACTGGATAAGTTTTGGAACACTTATTGAGAATTTTAATTAAAATTCCAAGGTGCAGGAAGTTCTCCTATAATCTAAAGAACAAGTGAAGGAAATCAGTGAAAATCAATTAGCACGAAACTGCACAGATGTATGCATTTAATATTCATTAGAACGATATTTCAAATTTGAGGTCACACATAAAACTACATAATACTCGTAGAAAAGAGGCTGGGTGCGGCCCACACTGATAACTTCCCATTTGTGATCTTGAAAACTTTATATTTAGTTTTTTTTTTTCAAATAACCAAATTTTCTGCGAAACAAACTTTAGCTGTTAAATTCAAACAATCATTATTTTAAGATTGAAAAGCATTTTAATTATTTAAAGAGATTTACGATTTTTTAATATTTTTTTGTCAAAAACTGTCAATTAGATATTTGTCAAAATTTAACCTTTCATAAAAAATTGTACTATGCATAATATAAAATATTTTAGAAGGCACAATCGTTGTTTGTTCTCAGGATATTCGAGCTGAAATACAATTGTAACTACTTTTCTTTAGAATTTTTAACAGTTTTTGATTATTTGTTAAAAAACTGCCCATTCAATATTTGTCAAAATTTAATCAGTTGCTAACAATTATGTTATGTAGAAAATAAAACAAACAAGAAGTCAATATCGTTACCCGTTTTTGAGAAATTTGAGTCGAAAGACACTTTAAACCAATTTTTGGTAGAATTTTTTGTAGTTTTTAATTTTTGTAAAAAAAACTATCCATTGAATTTTTTTGAAATTTTCACCAGTAGTCAAAAACAACATTTTTCGTAAAATAAAATTATTTTAAAGTTAATATCGTTTTTCCATCTAAGGATATTCGAGTTATAAAAATTTTTTTTTTAGTTTTTTTGATTTAAAAAAATTACAGTATATTGATTTTTTTCCAAATTCATATCAAATTTGTATGACGTCATAATGTGTCAAACAAAATTTATTTCAAGTCAATAGCATTATTTGTTCGTGAGATATTTGAGCCCAACCAAAATTTTCACTTCTTTTTTCAACTGCTATAGTAAAAAAACGACTGATTGAATATTAATAAACGCCCTTTCAGCTTCTTTCGAAGTTATTATCTGTAAAACAAAATTTATTTCAAGTCGATATCTCTACTCGTTCTTGAGATATCGACGACGAACGTACGTACACACGCACACACAGACATCTCTCTAAAAATGATTGATATAGGCTCTAGGGACCTTGAAACTTCGAGAAATGTCAAAAATTTCAATTTGAAAAATCGGACCGATTACAATAACTCCCTATGGGAAGTTAAAAATAGAGTGCTGTTAATGAATTTTGGTGAATGAATCTCCTGGGGCGATCACTTGAATAAAATCACTTTGCAACCCTTGACTTGCAGCTTCTTAAAATTGGGTACCAGATGGTAATCGATCTGAGTTTCATGTTCACTACTAAGGTGCTTCTGCTGTCTAATGAATATAAGTTCCGGCTTAATAAATTTGTTGGATCCTAAAATACCGTCACAAAAATTTATTATGTGATTCACTTTTTTCTATCATTCCCCAACTTTAATAATTAAACAACACTTCACCATTATTTTAGAAGAACACTTAAAGAACTGACTACACATGAAAAATAATTTATTGTTAATTTCGTATTTTTATGATAAAAAAAATAACAATCTTATAATCTGCTTCAAAAAAATATTTCCACTTATTTCTTTCGCCGCCTTACGTGCCCAAGAAAAAAAAATATAAATTTCCTATACATTTTCGATTCTATATATTACAAAAGAAATGCTTCTTTCAGCACAACACCCTTCCAATATGCTCTCTCTTGGCAACCTATCTACCACCCTTAAGACTTCATCTTCCACTTCGTCGTCTTCTGCATGTTTGCTTTCAATTCGAAATATTTTTATTTATTTGATATTTATTACCTTTTTTTCCAGATGGAAACATTTCTCACAAAAAATCCTTTTCTTTTCAAGAAATACAATAAAAAAATTGCAAAAAATAAACTTTTGAAAAAATAAAATTCAATTCGTTACTAATGAGAAGAGCAAAGAACTCCCATTTTCTTTAAAGGTCGTTGGTCTCTTAACACAAAACATTTTATTTAATTTAAATTTTTCGGGGATAATAAATACACCCCCCCCCCCCAAAAAAAAAAGAAACACTCTTATACAAAGAACGAAAAAGGTACAATAAAGGCATAGTGATTTTGAAATGCAAGGATATTTTGCCTTCATTTTGTATTTATGTGAAAAAGATACATTAATTTTGATTTATTTATTTCTGTTTTAATAAAGTTTTCTTTTTTAACTTCGTTATACAACACCATGTCGTGTATATTTTATATCATCAACACAGGTGGTGTAGAGGAAAATCCAATTATCGTCTTTCTGAGCTGATTTTAAATATGTACAATTTTTGCTGTTTTTTTTTCTGCTGAGATGATTTAGTGAAAGGTTGTATCATAACATCATGCCTCATCATTTGATTGTATATTTATAGAGATTTTTTTTTATTCCAAAAACCATTACAAATTCATATGCAAATTCATCAAAATAAATAAAAATTTTCTCTCAAATAAACATAAATATTTTGGTTGGCAATATGGTGGGATGTGTATTGTGTACATGTTAAGATACTTTGCTGAAGATGCTTTGTTAAAGCGGTTATTTATTAACTTTTCCTTTTGGCTTTGTTGCAGAATGTCGTTTGCAAACGTACAAATTTGTGCACAATTAGTTGGAAATACCATTTGAGTTTTTCATTGAAATAGAGGTTATTGGTTTCGAAGAGTATACACATAATATGTACTTAAGAAACAAAAAGGTTGCATAAACTTGTTAAAAAATATGTTCTGTAAAAATTTATAAAGAATATTATCTATTAGCATAATACAAATCTTAAAATTAATTAAATTTAAAATAAAATCTGAAACGGATTTAAGTTTTGAAACAAAATCTGAAATGGATTTAAGTTTACAAACATCAAATGCATTTGGATTGTTCGAAAATTTGTAAATTTTGTTTGAGGTAAGCAAATGTATTTATTGGACGAAAGCCATTTAGTGAAGCATATTGAACTAAATTGAAATGTATTTCGTATAGAAAAATAAGTTATATACATATTTCAACAATCAGTGATATAATGAATAATTTTTTTTTTTTTAATCAATTCGAGAAATTGTGTTTGGAGTTAAAGTTTGAACGATATGACGACGGACGTTCCCAAGATATGAATTTAAATGTACATATATTTTTTTAATGGTGGCTTAAACACTTTTTACAGCTGTATTATTACGTTTAGGTTAGCGAACTATAAGAATAAAGCACCTACAAAAAATTCTCACAAAATACGATTTCATAGGTTTGCAAAAAAAAAAAAAACAATATCACGTTATATTTTATGAATTTGCGACACAACAGATATCATTATTTTGCAGATTAATAAAAAAATAAAACGAATTTTCTCTCCATCTCAAAAAGCACTTTTTTGAGGGACAATCCCTTTTGTGTTTGTTTCTTTATACACAATGAATAGATCCTTAAATTTTTCCCGTCCACAATTATGCTATGTTGTTACTAATGGACTATTTGTAAAACACTTTTCGCCCTCAATTCAGACTTCTTCATTTATTTTGTTTAAGGTTCTTAAAATTGTCATCGTTAAAGAAACTTTTCTTACGTGCATTATATAAGTATCCTTCAAATAAAATACACATAAGATCTTATTATGTATTTAAAAAGTGGATGCATAAGTTATGAAAATGTCACACGCAAGGAAGCATCAACAACATAAGAACGATTTCTGTTCAAATAAAAACCTCTTAATAAAAAAAAAGAAAAATATGATAACACAATTTGCCAACAATCAAAAGATGCATTATTATCAATCAAAAAGATAAATTTTTTTTTTTTGTGAGAAACTACAAAAGTTCGTTTATTTTTTGTTTGCTTTTGAGAGACACTTAAAGTAGTAAAGAAGTATTTATATGAATGACAAAAGAAGGTTGAAGTAGAAATCAGTTGAATACAATGTTTCAATGTTTTTTTTTTTTTTTTTTGAATATACATATTTATAAATGTTTTCCGGGTTATTCAAAAACCCATTGTCATACGTAAATCCCCCCAAAAAAAGTTGCAAAGAATTGTGTGTTGACGTCAATGTCACCAATGTACCAACTCATTCCTATTATATTGTGTCATAATAATTATTTTTTCTGCAAGCTCCACACAAAAACTCCCCAAACCATTGCCGCACCGGCCGCCTTCTACAAAGTACACTATAAATAATGTAAATCACATTATTTTCCAGCCCACTCACATATTATCGCACAAACAAACAATAAGTTTAAAGACATTGACCCAGACTCTAAGTTGTGTGTTTTGAAAATGTGGCCGATTTTCCGCAATTTTATCATTTATTTGTTTAGAACATGAAAACAAAGGAACAAAAATGTAAACATGGCATAAATTGTGTGCGATTAATTTGTATATACGGCAGCAAAAACAATAAAAAACAAAAACGACCTACTAATAAATTTAACCTTCCGTCAAGGCAGTGACCTTAACACATTTTGACTGGTTCTAAAGGTAAGTATTGGTTGAAAGAATAAATAAAATTAAAAGTGCAACAAGTTTTCTTCTAATATTTAGTTACTTCGGTTAAGAAATTCACTTTTCTGATTGGGTTTTGAGCTAAACACCAACTAACTTTAGTAACAATGAAGTTGGAAGTTTTAAATTCTGAAAAATATCTTTTTAAACATTCTTCCTTCCTGAGATATGAGCCTAAAAAATTGCAAAAAGCTTAGCTGACTTATTGATTCTTGTAATTTTGTGTTATAACGGTAGAATTTGTTGTACCTACATGCAACGGAAAATATCGAAAAATTGATGGTTTCTATTTAAGGGCGAGGTTTACGCCCACTTTCTCAGATTTCTTATCACTTCTGGTTGGTAAGAATGGTGGGGATCAATGTTCGTACATAAAAAGCAACAACTCGAGAATTTCAGATTTTCCCTAAAGGGGTGTGATGTACGCCCACTTTCTCAGAGTTTTTATCAACTATATTGAGCATTTCCGATGACTGTAGAATAATGACATTTGGTAGAGTGGAACTTATAATTTCAGTAGAATCTACACTTCTTAACATCACAGATTAAAATCATTGCAAAAAAAGTGAGATCAGTCCAAAAAGTACTGAGATTCAGAACTGCGGTATTTTTAACTGATTTTTTTAAGAATGTATCTTACATTAAAAGAAAATGTTTTTATTTTATGATAACTGGCTAGAGCTAGGTGTTACTTGGTAAGCTTTTAAAAGGTTTTAACAAAACAAAAAAATTTGTAGAAAAACTAAGTTTTGAAATTTTGCTTTCCGATTTGCTAGGAAGGAAATTAATTTTGTCCCGGCATCACTTTCATCTACTTCAACTTATATTTATTTACACTGTAAAATTTCACAAAATTCACAAATTTGTGCAACACACCCTCCCGTCCATTCAATATTTTACCTGCTATATTTTACTTAAAACAAGTATAGAGTATCAACAAAACTCAAGAAAAACAAGAAAAACAAAAAAATATGTGAGCATTTTTCGAAAAGCTTTTCAGATGAAGGATTTAAATACATATACAATTATACACACATTAGATAATTTATATCTGTGCATATTTTTTTTAAAGGAAATGTGTAATTAATTTCACATTGAGATATATTCGTATTTTCCCGATTTTTCATTTTATATTTCTAATTGAAATTTCGATTATTTGGATGATTGCACGTAATCAGTTTACCGCATCCAAATTAGTATCATCAGGTGGGTGATGATGTTTATTAAAAATCAGATGTGTCTTTCAAGAGAATACTCATAATTAAAAAAAAAAACTGATGATAATATTAGATAAGCTGATTTAAGTGTTGACTTAGATAAAGAAATATTTTAAGTGAGTTAGCAAGGTCAGTCGAACTGCCTTTTTGTTTATAAATAATTTGAATGCAGTAAAATTTTAGTTATAAATCGTTTTTTATTGTTTGAGGAGGGAAATAAACAATAAAAGCAAAAAGTGCAATTTCAAAAGGCATAAAAATAGATTGTTTTAAATTTTATAAAAGAAACATTCAATTAAAATGTTTGTTATTGTTTTTAATGACCTTTCTCCCAGACTTGATATAAGCTGGTTGATGTCTGATTGAACTAACTGAAAATAATTTAAATAAAAATTGTATGAAAATTAATGAAGGAAATCAAGTAAAGATCGTCAAAAAGGGCGCAATTGACAACGCAACGGCAAAAAATCGATGTTACTAAAATGTATCTCAGTCTAGAGTACTCTGTTCAAAGAGAGGATATTTGCATTGTATAGGCTCTGGCTTCTATGGATTTTAATAAGCTATTGCCCCATTACCAATTGCTAATTGCGATCTGACCGATATAAATTGAATCTATATTTTTCGTTTAATTAAAATCTTGAAAGTAATTGTTTTTTTCTCTGCATTACGACGAATTGGCGGGCAGTGTGATTAAAAAAAGCACTTCCATAAGGCCTGTATTGAAAATATAAATTAAACAGAGTAAAGATTCTGCATTTTATTGTTCTTCATTTCAAAGTTTAAAGCATATACAAAAATTGGCATATTCCCCCTCCCAGTACATTGGTTGTATTTGTCAAATAGCTCTAATTTCTAATAGGTGGATTAACTTTAAAATAATAAGATAATTTTTTGGAAAATGAAATTATTGAATTTTGACGGGACCCAGACGATACTTCCAAAGTCTCGTCTCGTGGACAGCCCTAAACAGGCTGGACTTATTTTATTGTACAACAAAGTCTAAAGCAAAAGAAACTTAATTGACTTATATTCCATTCCCAGAATGAATCTAAATTATATTTATCGTAAAAACCTCATCAACTTTTCCTGGTTTTATTTTGATTTAGATTTAATTTAAAGAAGAAAAACAAAAGCTAAAAATTCACTTAATGAAATTTTATCTGCATCAAAAGAATTTTCCATTTAAAATTTTTTTCATCATCAAAGGAATTTTATGTACTCTCAATGCAATAAGATGCTATTATATCTAAAAAAGATACACCCAGTTAGTTTAGAGATAAACACATTTGTCTTTGCTTATAATTGACAAAGAGGCTAATGCATCTTAATAGTGTTTATTAAACTTTGTCGTTAGTTTGCTGCTTAAACCTTAAACCACAACCGGGGAAAAACTTATATAAACGAAGAACATTGGGACGGAACAAAAAATATTTGAGGATGTAGAAAAAGATCAACAGTTGATAGAAAACACAAACATTTGTTATGTAAATTCTTAATTAAATAAAACAAAACAACCATAGTTAAAACTTTTAGTAAAGACAAACACAAAAAAAGAACAGATGCACTGCTGGAAAACAGTCATGGCTTACCAGTGTCAATCGTGCAAAGGTGTTTTGGTGAAAAATAAGAGTAAAAAATGTCTATAAATTGAAGTTACAAACATTTGTTTTCAGATGAGACCTTTGGAACACAAAGCAGCAGTTGCTCAAACATCATAGTTCAGGATTATTAATTCACTCCTTTCAGCAGGTTAGGTGTGGTACAACCCTGGTTTAAGCATGGAATTGGCTGTTGTCACAAACTATATAGATACTAGAACCTTGAGAAATAAAAATCAACCTACCAAATCTGGAAGATAAAAAGTAATGGACCACGGCTTAAATATCCTCGCAATAAGAGGACCAGTTTATTCGTTTAATCATGTTTAGTCCAAGATTATTTCAACTTGGAAGTCCTAGAATGTGCATGTAAACTTAAAAAAAAATCAGAGAAGCTATAGTATGATTTGTTGATCATGGACATAGCTTACACTAGTTTACAAAATTTTGGGTCGCTAATTTGGGGTCGCTGAAAACGAAAATGACATTAATTTTTTTTTTCAAAGTACCTTTTTCGAGGTATGCGCAAAAAAGTGTTTTTTGGTCAATTATTTTATAGCTTCTACACTTAAGGTTAAATTTTAAAGAAATTGATCTTCAAGATATTGTTATGAAAATATATTTTATTTGAGCCGAAAAAAATATTTTTTATATTTTTTTTTTACACGGTTCAGTTAAATTTCAAAAAAGCTCGAACAAATAGATTTTTATAATTTGTATCGCTTGTAACTTAATGAATTCTCATCCGATTATAACAAACAGTATACCACAGGAAAGCAGAAATCTTTCCAAAAATATTAACTATACGTACATTGAAAAGACCACTTCAACGATATGTGCCAGTATTTGAAAAATAGAACAAAAAGCCTTTTTTGCGCATATCTCGTTCTTTGAAGAAAAAAAATTAATGTCACTTTCGTTTTCAACGACCCAAAATTAGTAAAAAAAAAGTTGTTTTCTTTTTCGTAGAACCTCTGAAAGTTGTATCATTAACCTAATCTTCTGTAAAAAAAAACTGGCCTTTTAAACAAGATACGGACCTTAACTTCATACATATTGCACTAATTAAATAACTTAAAAATAGCAGACATAACTCCATGTAAGCTATTAATTTGAGATTACATATCATTGTGTAATTTGTAATACTTACTAAACTACTATTGACTCAAGTTCTTGTAAATCATTAAATTAGATTTTGAATTAATTAAATAAAAGCCGCGTTTTGGTGTAAATTATTAGCCACTCAGTAAAGAAAATTGAAAAAAAAAAAACGATTATATTCACTTTTATATTCACTCTTTTTTTAAATCTCAGAGTTGGCAATCGTGATAAATTTTGTGACATTTGATGTCAATCAGTGTGTATTAAAAAGATAAAATTTAAAATGGAGTAGGTATATGGGCGAGTTCGACGGTTCGTTTCTTCACGAAGTTTTCACGGGACATAGTTGATGTCCAGCCGGTCAATAAATATGATTAGACGGTCAATAAAAACGTTCCATTCGGTGAATCTCTGACTTGTAGCACACCGTCAATGCGTTGACTCTTAACCATCGCTTTGACACGAATTTTAGGGTGATTTTAGTGAGCAAAAATAAAATCGATTTTTCGGTAGAAAAATTCAGATTTTTTAGATGTTTCTTAATCTATCGAGATCGCAGCCATCCTCCAATGGAATTTGACAGTTTATGTCTTGACAGATAGGTTATCAACTATATTTTGACCTTTTTGGAATATTTCTTTTTCCACGCTTCCCAAATCCCCTTAAATTAAAATTTTAGTGAGCAAAAATAAAATCGATTTTTCGCTAGAAAAATTCAGATTTTTTAGATGTTTCTTAATCCATCGAGATCGCAGCCATCATTTAAGGGAATTTAACCGTTTGTAGATTGAAGGGTAGGATATAAACAATGGGGCTATTCATAGTCGTCTAACAAGTTGTTTCTTTGTCTCTTCTTAGCTAACCTGGAGTTTATGTTATTCATAGACAATTTAGACCCAGGTTCCATTCCTTAAAAACGGTTGACTCTTTGACTTAGTTGTTTTTTCTACCTGCAAAAAATGGATTGGATTTCAATGGATTGAGAGGCAATAGTACTAAAATTGTAGTAGAATTCTGTTTTTTTATAAACAGAGCTGGCAAATTCTTTTTGAATAGCAGCTGTTTCTAACCTGTGTGGTAACTTTAGACTCGAGGCAAGTTGGACCCGGTTCTAAAGCTTGACTATGAATATTCGCAATATTTTTGCGAATTTGGAATATTTTACCGCCCTTCTCCCAAGAAATAAATATAAAATGAAAAATTTCGAATTTCCAGTAGAAACATTAAAATTTTTCGAAAGCTTTTCAATCCATCGAGATTTGAGATTTTCTATAGGTACGCCTTTTACTTTTAATACCTTTTATTACAAATAAAAGAAAACAACTTACATAAATAGACATAAAGCATTATTTCTAGATATCTAGACATAATAATGAACAAGATGCATTCCAGAACACACCCCAGTACCAACATTTCCGAAACAAATATTTGTTTCCACTTTAATCTACATCTCAACATATCAACAATTTATATTCATTTTTATGTTCACTCTGATTACTGACCTAATTATATTCACTCTTGATGTTTTTATTGTTTTGCATGTAAAATTTTGCTAACTTGGTTATTCACTCTTTCAAAAAACACGACTAAAATTGAGTTTGTAAACATTTAAAGGTCAAATCCATGCATTTGCGTATTTATACAGTAAAAAAGATTCCACACAGTACAAAAAGATTCGCAACCACTAATCTTGACAAAGATAAGAATTGCATTAGGAAAAAACATAAATTAAAAACAAACAAAACTTTTTTTATTAATTAAAATGAATCTGTTTCGTCAGTTAGTTATTAGAGAAGTTAGTTAGATAAGTCCTCCAGAGTTATTTTCCCCTAAAAATAAAAACCCTACAGTACAGTGTATTTTTTCTGCATACATTTCATAGTCAAATATTTCAAATGAATATAATTAATCATAAAAGTATAAACATAGTTCCTTGGGAAGTTGTCACTCTTTCTCTTCTAAGGAAATCTCCTTATCAGTGTCTTCCACAGAACACATGCACTGACTTTCTCATGAAAGAATTATTCACTGTAAATTTAGCGGAAAAGATTAAAATGATAATGCTGAAGGGTATATAATCTTTTATGTTGTCAGGAAGATTGTTACCTGGGGAGTCGTTAAAAAGACGAGAAAATGTATGATGTTTTCGATTTTTGTTTTCGCAATTTCTTAAAAAAAAATTGACTTTTTGATTAATGGCTATTTTGAAATTTTGTTATGAACAATCCTTTATATGTATTCATTTAATTGGCTGTTTGGGTTAAATTAAGAAAATAGACCCTTAATCTTGTCGAGCTGCAGCGGCACAAACTATCTGCACTAACATTTCCACTGCTTCGGTTAGTGCTTTTTTGAGCCTTTCCAAGTTCCTGTAAGGATTCTTGCAGACCATGTTCTTCAGTTCTGACCGTAAACATTATTCGAAAACATTCAAATCTTAGCTTGCGGAGGGCCAATCTTCTGCTCTACATAATCTGGAAAATTTTTTCTAAGGTATTCGTGTGCTTCTTTGGCTGTGTTCAGGGCAGACACTTGTTGAAAGAGCCATGGATCTAACACATCTTCATTGTAAACCTTTGCACCCGTTTTCACACCTTATTCACAAAAATGATTTGATTTGACAGCTTCTTGAGAAACTCTCCACCAAACCATTACTGAAACCGGATGTTGGCCTTGTTGAAATCTGGAGGCAATTGTTTTGATTTTATGAAGATGATGTCGCATTAATTTTATTATTTTGCTTGTTGTAAACTTTTTCAACGTTAATAATCTTCTCCCTAATGTTTTTCGGTAGAGAAATTAATAATTATGACTCCTTCAGCGACGACAGGCCTTCATGTGCAGATCCGCCCTTATCAGTCAAGAAATTGATTGGATTTTGCTAAATTCGTTCACACTCACTCGTGCGGATTTAGAGTGGACAAGCAATTCTAGGCCTGTCCTCAACCCTGAAAATTCAGCAAACCGACCGAGAGCCCGATAAACAAAAAATTTCGCGATTCCTAGTTGTTCTAGCAAGAAGAAAATTTCACCAATTTTTGTTTCGGCCTTATGAAATGCCAGTATAGCGATTCTATTTTCTTTAACTCCCCATTCCATTACAAGAGAAAAGAAATCTGAAACCAAACCGACGTTTATTTATTGCTTATTAATACATATGTTTAGAAAAATAATTCAACGGTTTTATTTCTCATGGGTGTTCCGAGTAACGCCTGCTTGAAGTTTTGCATGTTAAAAATTATTACATACCTTAAAAAAATATTGTAATTGGAGATAACTATTATTTGCAGTGAGAAATTAGAAATAAAATTCAAAAATATTCTGCATTAAGCAATATTTAATTTTAGAATGAAATTGTCTTGCTTTGGTAAAAGAAAATTAAATGTTTCTTCTTTGCTTAAAAAAAATTTAAATATTTTGCATTAAAAGAAAATGCAAACAAAAATTTTGCTCAGAAGTAGAATAGTTGTAAAAATTGAATATGTTTTGCATTTAAAAAATAAGCAAAATAAAAATAAAATTTTTTTGCCTAAGTAATTCAATTTTGTTCGGGTACATTAATGAATTCAATCGTTCACAAACTTGCGTTTTTTTATGTAAATAAAAATGTATTAATATAATTTTTTTTAACGTTACAAAAATTTCCCTTGCAAAATATATTTGCATTTTATTTTTCAATGCAAATAATTTTTAAATTCCCTTAATTTTTCTCTTATTCAAATAATTTTATTATGCAAGCAAAAATTAATTTAAATTAGATGGATTTGCAAAAGAAAAAACCTTTCTTATTGCAACTATTCATTTCACAATAATTAGTCCGAAAGCTATTAACAAATTACTTCAATTATTTCTAAGTAAACCAGCAAAAATAAACACTAAACAAAATAAAAATTATGCCTCAATACAAAATACAAATTCTCTACTTATCTACATATAATCAAAATTGTGCGGTCTATTTACATAATAGGAATCTAAAAATATTTGAATCTCTTTCAACTGCAGCAACAAGCGTCATGTAATTCTGCAAAAAGACATACAAAAATTTCTTCGTCGTGTTTTTCTGTAAAAACATTCTTCAAATCATTTCCACTTTTTCAAACATCCCGTATCGTCTTTTTTTCGGATGTACAACTTTTCCAAGATTCTATGCAAAGACACCTGCATCCCCGCTAAATACCATCGCAATACCTTAACAAATCCACAACTAAGCCCCTATAGAATTGACAGGCTCAATGTCGGAAACGATGATGACGACGACGATGTCGTTGGCAGCAATCATCTGTGTTGATCTACTCCCAACATAGTTACTCCATTCATGTCCCCTTGCCCCTACAATTACAATCCTCCATCGTACACTGCTCTGCGTTTTTCAAAACTTTTTCATTTATCTTTTCTACTATAATTTTGTATCTTCGTTCAGGCATATTTGAAAAGTTCTTCCAAGAATTTAATGGATTTTTGAGTGTTTTTTCTTTTGGGAAAGGACAGAGGAGAGGGAAAATGCTATGTGCCTACGCAAAGTTTTGGCGCACGCGGAAGAAAAGATGAAGATTATTTTTTCCTGGCCCATCACCCACCATCAGCAATACACAACAACACTGCACCACCGCACCGTTAACATTTGCATTAGCACAGTGTTGGAATAGTTTCGTGTGGTTTTTGGATTTTCTAGTTTTCAAATATTTGTTATTTTTTTTTTTTTTATTTTTTTTCCCTCCCGAATTTGAAAACTTTGAAATTTTGTGGCGGCCAGCCGGCCGTGTTGCACCAACAGGCGATATTTCAATGTGAAATCACTAAAAATTTGTGTGTGTCTGTCGGCTGTTGTGGATAATTAAATTGAATTTATAGTCAATTTATTGAATTAAAAATGCGATATACATACCAAACAGGGAGGGAGGGTGTTTTTTTTAAGCTGTTGTATGTTTGTTTTTATTTGGCATTTTAATAATTTTATAGCAGTGAGTTGTCAGTGGGAATGTTTGCTAGAATTGGTGGATCGTTAATTGTTCAGACCACGCATCATAATTGAGAACGTGATTTTAATGGGAAATTCTCCAACGCATTTTCAAAGCTGATTTGTGGGAAACATATAAAAGAATTATTATTTTATATTTCGATGGCTATCCTTGAAAAGAATTCCTTCAATTCAATATTGTGTGTTAGCGGCCTTAAGTTATTCCCTTTTATTACAGTGACAAGTAAATCTTGCAAATACCAGACTAACTGATTGCTAACCCCATTGGGTGAAATATCAAAGAATGTGTCTGCAACAACAGTTTTGACTGTCAACCATCATAAATATCTCTCGGTCTATTTCTCTCCAAATGTCACCGACTGGTTAATAGAATATCCCCAAGTTTGATTACTTACAACAATTGAAACAAGTTTTTCGTGTAAATATTTACCGCCGCCTGTTGGTGATTAGTGAAATAAGAAAAGTAAGAAAATGTTTTGTACAAAATATTCAACCCCTTAGTAGACTTTGTTGGTGTTTGTTGCTTGTATAGTATACCTAATATAAAATGCAATCATCACTAATAAGCAAAATAACAAAATAAATATCGTCAAGTTTGTTTAACAACTGTTATTGGAGTTGACAGAAAAGCAAAAGCTATCGGTCGCAGCGGTGACGTTTGTGTAATCATCATTGACTGCCTCCACAAGAGAAAGTAAAAGACAGTATTTTCTTTATTCGAATGTCTGCTTTGTCCAAGGATTTGTGTCGCCAAGTTGAGCTTCCAATTGAAAGGTGATTGCGAAATTTTGAAAACAAAAATAGACAATAGACAGATATTATAAAATTATATGTTAGATGGGAAAAATACCACCTGTTCCAACAATATATCTTAACCTGAATCTTTGTCCTTTGTTGGACTTAAGTTGTGCATACAAAACAAACATATTTATTCAACTATTGTGCTTTCAGTTGATACTGAACTGTCGTTGAAACTTTATTTGACACTGAGTAAATAAAACTATCAACAACTAATTTAGAAGTTCAGAATTGGGAAAGAAAATAGTCAAATAAGAAATTGTTTCAGAGACTAAGCAAATATTGTAAGAAAAAGAAATTGAATGAAATACTGACGAAAGTTTAGATATTGTCATAAAAAAAGCTTAGAGTAGAACAGCTTAAAGAAAAAAACATATTTGCAAATAAGTTATCCAAATTGAAATTATATTTGTTTCCAAATATACCAACCTTCAAAGGAGAGATCAAACGATTTTTTTTTCTAGGAATCTTTTTAAGGGACACTTATTTCACAGTCCAAACCATTGAATAGTTTGTTTCTCTTGATTTTTTTGTTTGCATTATTAAAAAAAAAAAACTAAGATATTAAGGTAGTTTGAATTCTCAGCTCGTTTTTTTGTTACCTAGCTAAATTAACCAACCTTTAACACAACAACAAACAAAAATGCAAATTTAACTGAGTTCGCGTTTGTAGTTTAAATGTAATGTTAGATTGGTAGCAACAAGGTGATAGCTAATTAAAAATCGTATTAAGTTACACTTGAAATATAACAATGTCACAATCGTAATCGTTTTTTTTTTTTCAGAATAACATATTTAATTGAAGTCGGTATTCATTTTTTTGTTCTTAATTTCTAAAGTTAAGGATTTTCACCTTAAGGCCCCTATTATGACTCGCGAGTCGAACGTTCGTCTTAAGTCGAACGATTTAGCGAATTACTCTAGTCGAGGTATTGCTAAAAGCGAGCTTCAACATTCGCCTTTCAAAGTCACATAGAATTGCAGTTCGACTGATTTTGACATATAAAGGCGAACATTCGCTAAAGATAATAGAATGACTTTTCAATTCGCCAAATTTTTTGACATTTGAGGCGAATGTTATTAGGCGAGTCGCAAACGGTAATGCCAAAAAGTCACATTCGACACATTTTTCGCAAGACTCGCGAGTCATAATAGGGGCCTACAACTTTATTGTGTAATGCTTTGAAGTTTGTAACCTTCTCCATTATATCTCAGCCTGTCGTACTAAATAATTATGAGTAAAATTAGTACGAATAAATGGGTTTAAATGACATTCGTAAGAAGTTGAAACCTACTTTAACAAATATAATTTTTTATTAAAACTTCGTGCATATAATCTATAATTTTGTGCTTTAACTTCATATTTGTATAGAGAAGCTCTTAGATGCTTCTACATCGCCTACTGCCAATGAAGAGTTTTCAAAATATTTTCATTCTTAGGCTATAAAGTTCGTAGAAATGATCAGTTTCGAACGTTGCCTTGAAATTAACGAATACAGTATTTATTTTCTTTTGTGGTCGATGAAGTGTTTTGCCATATTTTTCGGAACAAATATGTCATCCACTGCCCCGCGGCCTCCTCTAAATCCTGCTGGATCTTATATCACTGTCGAAGCACATTAAAACCTTTTTTTAGTATGCGGAGTTCAAGAATAAGATACCTCCTTAGCTACTTGGATCTTCGAAGTCATTTTTTTTATGAATTGGAAATGTCACAGACTTTGATTAAGTTTTTTGAGGCATCCATTTTGAAGGATTCAAAGGATCAAATAAATAGAAAAATGATATTTTTACAATTTGTTTCCAAAGGACACTATAGTAAAGGAATTGAAATATTTGTATTCATTTTGATTTCTTTTTTACATATGTAAATTGTAAAGAATCAAATGGTTACACTTGTTTACTTGATAAGTTCTGGCTTGTTGTAGAATCGGAAAAACCATCAGTTGGGGTATGGACTATGGCCGACCTCGATCTTTTCCTACATGAAAGCATGCCATGCATCCTAAAGAATAAATAAAGTTAAAACAATGCAAAGTAAGGAAACACAATGGAATGACATCACCACCTGTGAGGCTACAAAATTAATGTTGCCAAAACTTTATATGAAGAAAACCAGAGGTTTGCTATCCTTAAACAGATTACATATTACCTCCATAATTGGTGTCATTACTGGACATTGTCTTATTGGTAGATATGCAACCCGTCTTGGTGCATGCAAACGACTTTCGCAAAAGCTTCTTTGTATATGCCCTGCTCTATCCCATAGACGTATGCTGCAATTAGGAGAATTCTACTATAACGATCCTAGTGATGTAGCAAATACTAAAATTAGTAGCATCGCACGCTCCGTAAGGAGCTCAAAATGGTTTAGCTAGTAAGGAAGATACTACAGATCCTTGTGGTATCACAACGGACCAATCTTAACAGACTAAGTGGGTCTTTCTCTGACCGCCACGGTAACCTAACCTAACCTAAGGAAACACAAACAAAAAGAAATCCTGCAGAACTTCCTGATGCATATGATTTGTATGTCATAGTTCTTTTCCTCAATTTAGTTATTTCATCAATAGCACTCTTGTTCTTATGGAATTCTTTTTATCTTTTATCTAAATGAGTAATCATCAATATAATGCGCAGTCATGCACAAGCCCTAAAAGCCAACACTTCACTTTACCTAGAGGTGTACAAAATTCATTATTAAAATACTCATTCTGTAAGCATTTGAACCAATATCTTCATCAGTCTTCAACAAAATAATCTAGGTCATCCTAATCATCTATTCAGGTTCTGTTTTTATCTTTTTTTTCATACCTCTCATCCCTATACAAAAAATCGTATGATAGAAAACGCAATCCACTTTTTTTTTGAAATAAAAACTAAAAAATAAAACCAAACAGAAAATGCTAAAGCTATCTTTCTCCATACATAGAAATACCATCTCCCGATAACCCGAATAAGTTTTTCAATAGTTCTGCATACTTACAAAATCAATTCGTATCGACCACGAGAATATAAAAATACGAAAAAAAATGGGTATTTTTTATTCCGTATCTAATTGAAGAGAACTCGTGGTGTATGGGATGAAGAAAGAGAAATTGAATAAAATAACAACGACGACCAGTGCTACACCACAGCAGCTACCCCCACTCTTACCGCAAGCCGATGATGATGATAATTATGATGGGGATGTTGCTGATGACTAACAATTATGATGATAATGTCGGGTCAGAATTACATACATAAGTATTCGTATAAGTCCTGGGGAACATCTGCAACTACCAATTAGTTGAACTTTCCCACCCCATACTATTTTCCAAAAACAAAAAAAAAACATACAGATACTAATAAAATACTCATAATGATCATAAATGGAACCATCAATTAGCATTTAAACGAATCGTATCTAAATAAATATTTGTATGGAGGACTCTTTAAGTTTTATCACTCATTCAGAGGTTTGTTTGTTCGTTTTGTTGGAATTGTTTTGTAATTTATTATTGTTTTGGGGTGGATTGAGGGAGGGAAGAAGAAAAGAAACATATGAATGGAGCAATATATTTAGAGTAAGGTTAGTATTTTGAATAAAATGTGAGTATGGGATCTAGTAGTATGTATTTGCTGAAACGAATCGTAAATATTTGAATTTAACATCAGAGCTAGTGTTTTAGTTTATGCGGGGATGAGCTCTTCCACGATTGACCGTATTGAACGATAGTAACTCAAGGATTGGTTGTTTTCTGATCATTTCTCTGACCACTTAAAGCAACTAAATTCAACAATTTTGAGTTCCTAATAGGTGCCAGTTGATCAATCCACAACCACGCCTTCCTAAGATAGTGTCAATGGGTTCCTGACTTTTATCGTATGAAGTTCATCATTGGATATAGGTATGTATACGTTTGGGCTAGAAAATCATCCAAATGTTTCGCAGACATCTATTTAGGAACGTTCGCAGCTTTCTTGTGATAACGGATGTGATTTTCCAAGTGCTGCATCCATAAAGTAGCAAGAATTCAACGCGGAACAGTAGAATTGTGGTCTTTAAGCTTATAGAATTGTTTCTCCATATTTTGGAAAGCATTAGGTCTTTAGTAGAGAGAGTACTGTCTCTACTGATACTGAAAATTGTCTGCTATCTCAATTGGTTATGCAGAAATATCTACTTTTTATATTTAGCCTATCGATAATAGCTTGTCTTCGACAATTATCGATCTACCTTAATACATGAAGGTATAATATTATGTAAACAATTGCTCTAACAGAAGCAAAATGGTGCGACTCATACGTGCCTTTTTTTCAAGATACATATTATTTTGACTTCCTTGGATACTTTGATGCCACTTCAACCAATACAGAACCTAGATTGCATAATAAAATTCTAAACTTGATATATTCGATTTATTGCCAATTCAAACTTTATCTCTGATTTTTGTAATTACCTTGATTCTCATACAAGATAAATACGAATTCTGAATGATATCCAAACATTTTTTTTTTTGTTGATATATCTTTTATTGCTTTCGTTTGTTATATGTATGGGTAGACTTAACTGATGGGTTTTGTTTTTGTTATAGAAATACAATTTTAGTATTTCGATAAAAGGTCATTCAACTCTTGGTTCGGTAATTTGAATATTTTTATTGCATAACTTTAAACGACAGTGTGTTCGGCAGGAAAGATGATTATTTAAGATTATTATTTCTTTTTGTTTTAAGTATGATGGGAAGTTAAGTTGATCTAAAATTAAAAAATCAATTTATTAACTTTCGCAAAGAAAATAAAACTCAGCCCACACGTTACATATGTGAGAAACTTACAAGCTATTGTAGATGGGTACATTGTAATACTCAGGTTGTCAAAAATTATAAAAAAAAATAATTTTGTAAGCATATGAATTTTTTCAACTGCTAAAATAAAATAAATTTCTTATTAAAAAAATATTGTTATTTAAAAAAAAATAACATAAAATCCATATTTGAACACCATTTTTGTAAAAATAATAAATTTTTTTGTAAAATAACCAATAAAACTTAATCGCTTTGCTGAAATATACTGCCAAAAAAAGATATAGGTACCTGTTTATAATAATTTTACTTCACGTTACATCTTGTATTTTTTTTATATACATATATATTTGCTTATAAATGAAAATGCCCATAAATGAAGAAATAAGTTCAAAGAAGAAATTTAGGATTAACTTTACCATCTAATAATATCTATTTGATATTTTTTTCTGAAAATCAATTTTCAAGCTGAAATTTATTTTTATATAAAATTTAAAGAATCTTCAAAAAACATTCTACATAAATTCTACACAATTTGTAACAATTAATGTAAATTTGTATCACAATTGATTGTTTATTTTGCACTTGCTATTGAATTTTGTTCAATTAAAATCAAGAGTTTCTTCAACTTTAAAAGGAATGTCAGTGTTATTTTTAAAAGGTTGATTTTTAATAACATTTTGATTTAATGTTCTTTGATTTTTGAAACATTGTCGCCTTCAAAAAAAAAAATTTATCACTGTGACGGAAATTTCGATTTTTTTTTTTTTTGAAATTCCTTCAGTGCCTATTTATCTATTTGACACATTTTTACTTCTTTATAACCAAACATACGCCAATCAACTGTCAAATATTCATTCCATAAATTCAAAAAAAAAAACAAAATAAAACAAAACCGAGATACAACAAGGAAACGAAATGAAGCAGAATAAAAGTTCAATAATCTTGACATTTCCTCAAACGAATTCAAGTCAGGCAACTCGTGTGGCCTAGCAGACCAACACCATTCATAACAACCAGGCACACAATATATGTACAATGTACATTCGCCAACCTCTAACATCACGTTTTTACACATCGAATAAAAATAATTCAAAAATGCAAAAAATAATACAAATAATTCATAAACAAAATAAAAAAATAAACGAAAATTAATTCAAATTATGCTCGATACTCGTAGTTTGTATACTTTCACGAGATTAACTCGCAGAGAAATTGAATTGATATTCGCATTCATTTCCACTTTTGTTTTATCTTTGGATTGTTTTTCGAATTTACTCAAAATATGTACATATATACAATCAGAGGGGAGATGGAATGGACGGACGTGGTTTTTATATTTTTAATATTCACCAATAGCACTATAGTTTGGGCGGTAGAGTTGCCAAATAATAAAGCCACTCAAAAAGTCACTCTTTAAAATCGGGTTGTAGTAGAAACAAAAAACTGTGAAATCGATTAAAAAATATAAATTTCTACAAAGTTTTTGCTCATAACTGGAAACCTATCATGCAGAGAATACTTTTTAATTGCGTATGGAAACGCTACGAATGGCTTATATTTTGTATAAGAAAAACTGTTTTTTGATATTTGTTAAAGTTTTCGGAATATATCAAATCTTGCAACGTTTTCAGAAAGTTATCTTTGAAAGGCAGTGTTTCGGTATTAAAAAAATACACTTTGTTGCTATCAAATGTAAGCCATTCGAAGTGTTTTGAAATGCCAAATGGTAGTTTCCTAGTGTAGAAATGGGCAGAATTGTATATTTAGACTGCAAGTTTGAGATAATGTTATAACCTTATAACAAACGTTCGGCGACTGTCTATTATGTAATTTTGAGCGTTTTCTTTTGTTTTAATTTCGCTTTTTAAATATACATATGTATGTATGTAAATACATATATGAATAACTCTTAATACTCAGACTATGTGTTAGTACTGGCAATCTGAATCCCCACGACGAAGTGGTAATTTCTTTGATCTGGGTTATTTTTTTTTGTTTTTTTTTTTCAATACCATCAGCAGATCAGAGTAGAGCGCGTATTGAATTCAAATTTTAAATTAAAAAAAAAACAGTGCTCTGCTCCTACTATATCTACAATTCATCTGATGTTCATTCATTGGATTAAGATGAGTAGGATCAATGTGACGATGCTGATGATGATAATGATGATGACGAACTGGGACTGAGACTTGGATTTTAATAATTTATGGGTTATGTTTGTGTCAATTTATTATACAAAAAGAAGAATCAAAACCAAAAATGACGAAAATGTGCCTCTATGTGGTTCGTTATTTAATGTGCTTTATGAACACATTAGTTTGGCAAGCTTGTGGCTTGCAATGAAGATAGGTTTTAAATAAGAAGACTTAAATTTTGAATGTTTAACGTTTAAGTCGCATTTTTAAAGCTTAAACAAAATGAGCTAACATTGCAACATCAGAAAAAGTACATTTTGTGCCGTTTTTTTAAATTATTAGTTTAATTGTGAGCTTCTCCTACTGCTCCTAGTTGGATTATAATTCGTAAATTTTTTTGTTATTTTAAATTTAAGCACACTCTAAGTCGATCTTAATTTACCACATTAAGAACATAAATTTCATACAATTTTGTATACAGAAGGTAATTATTTTGGAAGAAAAACCATTTGTTGGAATCTAAACTTCTCATTTAGCGGATGTCTCATTAAATGAAAAGTATACCACCTATACACGAGTACATGTATGTATTATATATCCTACACAATTTATTAATCTCTGTTCAAAACCTCATAACTTCGTCAACCTCCGGTGTCAGGTTTGTAAAATAAATTATTCATCATCATCCCATCCGTAGAAATAGGCGCGAGGTGAAGGTATCTGCAGACATTGTCATTCATCTTCATCATAGTCATTATCACAACTCCCAGAGAGCAGCTTCTAAACAAATTTTACAAATTTTCCAACACAAAAGCTATATCCCAGAAATCCAACCATCATAAATTATTTTTTTTTTTTTTGTTATTTTTATCTTTTATATACATATGAACATAGGCATATACATAGATGAGCATCCTTGTTTAACCAGACCAAGTTATAAATTTGCCATTAAAGAAGTCACACCGCATCGAAAATTACCCAATATTTTCTCCTCTTCTCTTCACTTTTCTGTTCTGTATTATTTTTTTTTTTAATGTATTTTTTTGAGAAAATATGAATTACACTTTGCATAATTTCCCATGCAAACACAAGAAGACTCACAGACAGAAGATCCATAAGGATTCATGTGGCGTTCTATTCCTATAAAGCATCATGGGACTTTACCTCTTGCATTGGTAGATAAATAATAAACGTATGAGATACACTAAATAAATCCTCAGCAGAAGGGAATTTTTTTTTGGAATACTGCACAGTTGTGCTACGAATATGCTCCAGATATAGAATATTTTTGAATAAATAAAAAAGAAAAGAAATTAAAACGATTGGTAATTAGTGGCGACCGACCGACATACCAAAAACAAATGCTTGACATAAACATACGACTAGACTAATTGCTGACATGATTTTGAAATGCGGCGTAAATGCTTCCTGTGTGTTTTTTTTTGTTTTATAGTTGAGAAAAAAATTTGTTTTCATTTTGGGGTTTTTGTTTTGTAGACATGGTAATGGTCATTTAGAAATAAACAGACCACAGAATTAGGTGTTTATTTTGGAAAAGCCAAGTATTTTTGTTTATTCGTCCGCAGATTGAGATTATATACATACATACGTATTTATAATTGGATATTGTTTGGAACAAAAATTAATTTGGATACATAATTCAGTGGAAAGTGTTAGAAAAAATGAGCATCTAATTAATCAATGGTTTATAAATTCTTAGAAGAAAACTTCTCAGGCTGAACACACTTCCTTTTCTTCCCTCCTGAAAAATGTATTTTCCGATATGAAACTTTTTTTTACAGGAGGATTGACATAATACGTGACAAAATGCTAAAACGTGTAGGTTTGCAAAAATAGTACTCAATAACGTAAAATTTAATAAAAAAAACTTTTTTTTTCCAAAATTTAAAAATTCCGTCAGAAAAATAAATATATTTTCTTAACAGTTAAAATTAGTATTTTTGTCAAATAATCTTTCTTTATTTCTCTGAGATTATGAATTTAGAACCTAGGATTACCCAGGCCACTACTTTGTCTCTGTGCCGTAAACTACAGACAGGAAAAATATTACTCTGACTTGTACTTGCGCTTTAGATTTCTTAAGTAAAGTTATTAAAATGTATAAAGGATTCCTTGATATTGATGTTTTTTAAGTAGTACCTAGGCATAATGAGGGAATCTCCGTAAATTTCCATACGTATACACTATTTATTGGTCTCTTCCAAAAAAGTTCATGAAAAAAATAGCTCATTATGTAAATCTTACTGTTTCTTAAGAGTGCCATGATTTAGAAATAAGAAAATTAGAATGAATTCAGATAACATAATTTGAAAAAATATGATTTGTTATCTCCCATAACCTAAAACATTGCTTAAAATCCTTACTTTTGCAAATATTGCATTTCAAATATTTTAAACATTTTTTCTTATGGTTAAACACTTTATAGTAAAGAGACTGTTTCTGACTTGAACCTATTTTTTCCTAAGAAAATTTTATTAGAATTTCGCTCTTCACAATTCAAAAATAAATTATGGAACAAACTCGCAAACACAGGCAAGCATGTTAAATATATAAATCAATAGGTATCTGACGCAAATAAAATACCAAAAAAAAAGCAATCAGAATGCTTGAAAAGTTAAAAAATACCTCTGAGCCCATTCAAATACCTACTTGAAATCTATTTTCATCACCGTCACACTGCGCTAGCTGGCTGCTGCACTATTGTTCGAACACAATGACTTCGGTCACCAAAAACGCTTGTAATTTTCATTCAAAATAAAAACAAAATGAAATACAAATACAAATAGCTCACGACGAAAATCTGAAATCTAAATTTATCTTCACAACTCAGTCGATTAGAATGGCTTGGATAATATGTGCATACCTTATATCTCAATACCAATACAATAAAATATAATCGCTCCTCATAGACGGCTAGCATCAACATTAAACTTTCATTTCATGTTTTGCAATTGTAAATTGTAGCAATTTGCATGACAAAAAAAATAAAATACAATAACAACAAAATTCGATAAATTTTATTTTTAACGCGACATGAACATTTGTTTTGAGTTCGCAGTTTTCTTTGCAAAACAACATGCACCAGCTCATCATCAACATCAGCAGCAGTAAAAAAAGTCCTGTACTGAAGAACATTAAAATGCTTTAGCATAGATAGCAAATTGCATGTTTTATTTTATTTTATTATATTTTTTTTCACCACACCGCTCCGCCCAAGGGGAGGTTTAGCTTGGTTTGAATTTAATTTAGAAAATGTCACGAAAAGGTATTTGTTTCATGTCACTGCACTCAGAAGAACCTTATGTTTTTTTTTTTTGGTCAAGAGTGGAAAAAATTTTGTTTAATGAGAGGAAATTTCCTGAGCAATGATTTAATTGAAATAGACGGACGGAAATAGGATAAAAAAGCGTAGATGGGGAAAATAAAAGCGGAAAATGGTAAAAAAAATCGTTGATTGAATGGGTCAACAAATTGCTCGAGAATTCATTTTTAGCCTCAAATTTTTATTATTTGATTTAAATTTGACAAAACTTTGACATATTTTTGGGAATTTTTAAACTAAAACTTCTTGACTGCATTCAAGCACCAACAATGGACTCACATAAATGTCGCCTCCATCAGGAAAAAGATTACCATCTTTGCTGCAATACCGTTTGCTTTTTCCTTTAAAGCTAAATCGTTTGATGGAACCACTGATATTCGATAGCTTGTATGCATACAAATATCTCTTTAAAAGCATACATATGTATATTATTGTTCGCAGGAATTTGATTTTACTTGAAGGTAGACCTATGTACGTCCCCTGTTATTTTTCTTCTGCTAATTTTTTTCTTTTAATACCTGTGAACATTATAATGGAATAAACTTGGAATTCGTAAAAAATATGGAACTTGTGATATTAATCATACCGTTCATAACGACGATAGATAATGCGAAAGTCAGTCGTCCAAGTACATACATATACAGGGTGAGTCATGAGCAATGCGACAAAATGCTAGGGCGTGTAGGTTGCGTTGAGACAAAAAAAAAATCGTATGGGAGGGGGGGTCTATTCCCCCCCGTTTAGCCGGGAGGGGCAATTTTCGAAAAAAATGACTTAAAATGGAAAAAAAATTATTTAAAATTAACGGCTTCATTCAAAATGCTATGCGATACCTTTTTGAAAAGCTAACAACTTTTTCTTTCGTTCTGTGTTTAAATAAATCTATTCTAAGAAATAGTTTTTGAAATATTAATTTTCAAAGTCAAAATTTTGAAAAAAAAATGGAAAAAAATATTCAAATTAATTTTTTTCAAAATTTTACGTAATTAAGTGCTAATTTTAATTTCAAAATTAAGTGCTGTTATTAATTCTAATTCAAAATCAGAAAACCGGATGCAAAAAATTTATGTCGTTCTCAAGAAATTAAAAGAATTCTAAAGCTAAAAATAAAAAATTAATGATCGCTAAACTTTTTAAAACAAGAAAATGATTTGCTTTATTTATAAGTCCTTCCAATAAAAAATATAATAAAAATAAAAGGACGTTTTAAAGCAAATCATCATTTTCTTGTTTTAAAAAGTTTAGCGATCATTAATTTTTTATTTTTAGCTTTAGAATTCTTTTAATTTCTTGAGAACGACATAAATTTTTTGCATCCGGTTTTCTGATTTTGAATTAGAATTAATAACAGCACTTAATTTTGAAATTAAAATTAGCACTTAATTACGTAAAATTTTGAAAAAAATTAATTTGAATATTTTTTTTTCCACTTTTTTTTCAAAATCTTGACTTTGAAAATTAATATTTCAAAAACTATTTCTTAGAATAGATTTATTTAAACACAGAATGAAAGAAAAAGTTGTTAGCTTTTCAAAAAGGTATTGCATAGCATTTTGAATGAAGCCGTTGATTTTAAATAATTTTTTTTCCATTTTAAGTCAATTTTTTCGAAAATTGCCCCTCCTGGCTAAACGGAGCGGAATAGACCCCCCCTCCCATACGATTTTTTTCTTGTCTCAACGCAACCTACACGCCCTAGCATTTTGTCGCATTGCTCATGACTCACCCTGTATATTATTATAAGAAGTATAATTTTTTTCAAGCAACAATCTTTGTTCATAATTCGATAATAATAATTTTCAATAAATATTTTAAAACATAATTTTCAGTTGCTAATACAGAAAATTTGATAAGGTACAAAAGTTAAAATAAAGTCATTATATTATATTACAATTGTTTTAATTTCTATTCAATTATTAATTTCTGAAGGTAAACCAGAAAAGCATATTCTTCCACTTAAATCCTCATTTATCATCGATTAAAAATTGCATAATTAAAAAATGTGTTAAAAATATTTTCTTTGATCCTCTAAAATGTACGTTTGTATTAAAAGTATGTAGTGTGATCGAATTATGAAAGAAAAAAAAAGAAAAATTCCTTCTCGATTTCATAATTTCTTTCATTATGCCAATAACATGCCTATCCAATTTATACTCGTTCCTACTCTCAGCAAATATGTGAGGAAATTATTATAAACTTTAACTATGGATGTTGCACGGTCTTCGCGATGATGGGCTACCATCAATCATATTTTTCTGTCAGTCATTACGTCAAAAGAATTCCTCCTCTTTCATAATGTATGAGGTGTGTATGTACATTGGCTTTTACTGATTTTTATCCATTTTTCCTTCCTCGTACATATTTAGTGTGATTTTTTGATTCAATAAAACAACGGAAAAGTCATTAGTCCATATATGTTGGTTTATTTTACTTGCATATGTATATTCTTATATGAAAGTTTCTCTAAGTAAATGAGGAATCGACAGCACAGATTGGACAAAGAGTGAAGCGACTGACAAGCAAAAAAGTAGTAAATGGACATTGGAGACAGTGATTGAATGGAAAGATTTAATCATTAATTAGATGAACAAAGATTGTTTTCATGAAAAATTTGAGGAATGGGATCTTCTTAGTTTTAAAAATTAGTTAATTTTGGGAAATCAATATTTTAATGTAATGTATTTAAAAAACACACAAATTAATATACAAGGTCTTTTAATATGTTTTTAGAAATAAATATTTAGAAATGGATATTTAACAAATTAAATGCTGTGATCAATAGTCATGGAGTAGTTGTTAATTTTATTCTTAAGACTGTTTCTACAACAAACGATGTACAAATGATTCCAAATAGGGCTTTCCACAAAACCCAGACCAAACGATAATTTTGAGATCAACACTTACCGTGAAAAAAATCATTCAAAACTGTGTTTTCAAAACATAAAATTGGTACCAGAACGAGAAGGGAAAGAGACAAGACTGAAATTTTTAAAATTTAACGAGACTTCCCAAGTCTTAGTGCCATCGAGAATTATTATAAAAATGTACAAACGATTGAATATTTTTCTAAATGGGCTTCACGCTCGATGGGATACCAAAAGAAAGTCATTTCTTAAAATTGATTTTAATAATTGTTTTTGTGCTTCTTATTGCAATAATTAATACTTTTCCTTCTCTTTTAAAGTAGAATACCCAAAAGGACAAAATTACGTATGAGTACAAAATGCAATTGAGTTTTAAGAAAGTCAATATTTTGAAAAGTGAAAATTGAATTATGATCAATTTGAAACTAAAAATTGTTTAAGAGGTACATATATAAATAAAAGAAGGAATCGTCATGTTTTGTAAATATAACTTGTTGGTTCTGATTCAAAATTGATTCTGTATTATCCAATATTAGGAAAAAGCTTTTAAAATACACCCATCAGTTTAACTTGAGTTTTGTTGGTTCTTCAAAAAATAATATTAACTCTGACAAAAGCCAGAGTTGTGTACAAAACAAAATTATTAAAAATTTTGTAAAAATCAATGAATTTATGTTATACAAAAAAGGGCGTATTCTCCACAGTGCGTATTTACTCGTGTAACAATTTTCTAGAAGTAATACTTTTCCGCTGCTGTAAGACTAGAATAAAACTATACTCTTCCAATCTTAAAGTTTACATAAGTAAAAGATATCCTACGAAAAATAACTTTAGTGCCAAATCTTACCCCGGCTTACTATCAATGACGCACTCCCCTTTTACGACGATACATACCAACATTTTTTTTTAAATAAAATGTCAGTTTACCACGAACAGCAACCACCAAATAACTAAAAATACTTTAAAAGATTTTTGTTAGTAAAAGAATAGTTTTGTAATGTTCAATTTTCTCAAAATTGTAAATATATACGTATCTTCTTTTCTGAATATAATATAAAATTAATTCTTAAATTAGAAAGCAGTATTTACTTACTTACGTGCTTTTTTCAAAAAAGTCTGATTGATTCTTTTTAGATTAAAAATATAGTTTTCTTCAAAATTTTTCAAAGATCATTTTTGTAACTTTATTTAAAAAAGAAAAGAAATAACAAGTATTGCCCCATTTTTGGTCGTTGTGCTGTCCCCACTTGAGAGGGGTATAAAGTCCCTCCTCTTTTTTTGTTTTTCTTGGCTCAAGATAAAATTTAGTGCAACTTATGCCGAACAACGTTAGTGCAACTTTTAAGCCACTTCCCATTTTGTGAAAGCTTGGATACATGTTTTGGCAGTCGTTAATAGATCTGTCCTATTTTTTCCGTAGATTTCCCTGACGTCTAGTTGATTGTGATTCAAAGCTGGTTTTGTATTAATCAAGATTAGCTATGAGTTTTAATACACTTACATATCTACATAAACTGAGGAAAAATACAGTAAAATTTTATCGATTGAAATAACACAAAAAGTACGTATACGTCCTAGTATACCTGAGTATTCATTTTTATATAGACTACAGATGTATGGATAATATCGTTTTCAAATTTAAAAATCAAACAAAAAATTACTCTTGAAATCCTTTCTAACATTCTAGTTTCATATTTAATATTTGTATTTTATACATTTTAGTTGTAAATACAAAAATATATGTACAATTCGTATATCCTGCCATTTACAAACATGTCTGTTCCAAACCATCTCATTCAAAAAAGAAGACATCTTTCTGTGGATGTGGTTAAGTTTATTTGAATGCTTGAACTTGTTATTTATCAGCAATTGGAAATACCTATGTATGTACGACTTTTTACTCTTACAAAGAACAATATCAAATATGTTTTCTGTATGCGGTGTTTGTTTTCCAAAAGATATATTTACTTCCAAATTTATTCAAATTCAACAAATTGTCGGGATTTTATTGGAATAAGCTTTTGTTTTATTTTTTTGTTGAACGCACAAAAGAATTTGAATTTTGAATGACAAAATGTAGTAATATCGTTTAATGGCAAACCTTGAGATTGTGCAATGTATTTGTGATTTAAAAATTATCATGTCTATAAAATGTCTGCCTACTTCAGTAAGAGATGAATGTAAATACAAAATGCCAACTCGAATGCTCGAAAATCATTACATTTTGTCAAGTCCTTCAGTTCACTGGCAATTAGGTTGATTTCCTGAGAATATTGTATATGAAGTCCATCCTCCAATTCTGTATTTGATGTCCACATTATTCCATAAGGGTTGGCTGGAAGGAAAAAAATAATAATTGATCAGCAAATAAGAGGCAATTATCCTAACTGTGTTCTAAACAGGAACGAATTAATAAGTTTTTCAATGAGTGCAAAACAAAACTATTGTAAGTATACAATGTAATTGAAAACTATTTTTTTTAACTTGAAAAATTTATATTTTCACACAAGAAGTAGGCCCTCTTTTGTTTACGTATTTCGTCACTGGCTGATTATTTACAATTCAAAGCCCATTCTTGCACGCAATTGGAGAGTAATTTATTCTTGAAAAATATTGACTATCCTTCAAGTCATTAATCAGCGACAACCCTCAACCTCATACTTAATAGCTCATCAGAGTACAAATAAAAACGAACGCACGTTAGAAAACGACGACGATGATGATGACACAAATAGAATGTGACACAACGCCCGGATATGTGTAATGATGACATGGCCAGAGCATACAAATGGCACAAAAAAAATTGCAAAAATAAAAAAAAATCCCAACACTGGTAATCAGGCTGAGGATAAATGTCAGGACATTTGTAACCGTGGTTGGCTCTTGAGCCACATCCTTGCTATCTCTTGTCCCATCACACTACCGCGTCGTGTCGTCGGCGGCGTCAACGATGTTGTTGTTGTCATTTTGTCATTGATGTTGGTGTGGTAACAGATAGCAATGATTGTGCTCATTATATCGTGTATACATAATGAACTGTGCATAGAGACATCGAGATATAGAGTCCTTGGGGCCACGACCACGCTTCTATACGATCCTTCCTCATCTTCCGAAGGATAATTTATATGTTCGCATACATATTTCACAGACCTAATGGCTCTAGTGGTGTTGTATAAACAGACACTAGAATGATATTGAATGAGACGTCTGGGGCTTTTGATATCGCCAAGTAATTCTGAAACATCAAACATACACTACACACACTTGGATAAAAACACAAATGACAAATGTGTATGTCCTGCTGCTGCTGTTGGCTGTTGTTGATTTTGGTATACGGTGACAGTATACTTGCCACTGATTTTGAAAATAATAGTATCAATATAAGAACCAACCAAGCACTTTATACCATTCCCGATTCCCCCCAACGACTATCGATTTAATATCAAAATTAGCTTCATTGAGAATATTATTCATGATAATAAAAGAGATGTTAAAAGTGTGTCCTTTTATTGTTGGTTATGCTGAAGCATAAAATTGAACAAAATAAAAACTTTACGCTTGAAATTTACTGGGAAAATAAATGTTTAAGATGTTTGCCTTAAGGATTTTGAGGATTTTAAATAGTAAACTTAATTGAAAAAAAATAAGGAAAATCGTTCACACCTATCAAGAAAGGGGAGCTACTCTTTTGAACAAAACTTTAATTTTCTGGTCTTCGTTCTTTGTCGAATTTGTCCAAAAAGCAATTCGTTTAATCAATAAATTTAATGGCATTTTGTTTCACAACCTAAGGTCGCAGTTACTTAGAAGGAGCTGTGTTTTAAATGCTATGCACAAGCTATTTAACAACTGTTAAAAAACAAAAATGGCTGGTTCTGGTGATAAGTAAACATAACACAAAATGCATCATCACGAGCTCCGCCTTTTACACCGATTTTGGTAAATGAGCAGAACGCAACCAAAACGGAAACGCTAATGTTATTACCTCTAACATGTGTCCCGTAAACCAGTCCATACCAGTCTCTCTCTCTCTTTACCGGAATAGTAAAACTATGTTTAGTTTGACTGGGTTTGTTGTAAATAGTATGCAGGACAGTCAGGTTGAACTTACTGAAAGCCTATGGTCCAATAGTCGGAGCCTTACTTAAAACCTCTGAAAAATGCAAATTTTACTTTGAAAATTAAATTTTTTTGAGATTAACTTACGCTGTGCATTTTCAAATTGCATTGCAAGATAGCTTCAATCTCGATGGAATAGAAAACCTATGAAAAATCTAAAATAGTTTTTTGGCTCCGAAAAATAGTGATTTAAGAGCTTATGGTTCTATTTGGAACGAAACGGTCGGTCATCTTTCATCCATGAACTGACTTATTCCCTTAAAGGATGCGAAAAGTGTCGGTGGATTAGAAAACCCTCTGAAAAATCTGAACTTGTTCTTCAAATACGAAATTTTTCAGATTTAATTTTTGATTCTGCAAAATGTAAATTTTCTGATGTTTTTTTCAAATGAAATATTATATTCGCGTCAAAGTATAGTTTGTCGTCCTTCTGTCAAGCCATAAATTATGAAATCCCATTGAAGTGAAGGATTGCAAATTGATATGTGATCGGATTGAGAATAAAAAAAAATCTGATAGAATGTATTTAAGCAACCAAACAATTTCAAAACTAAAAATTACATGTGCATGCCTAGCCACATTCTTTCAAATATGTACCTACTACTAAAAAAGGGTACTGAAAATACCCGTATGATGGTAACCTGATTATCTGTAATATTTTCCTTGAATATAATTAATTTATTACCCGGGAACCCCTTTATTATTCCCAAATCATACCTACCTGAATTAACGTTTACCAGAGGATTTATTAAAGTTAATGAAAATCAAGTACTCTAGTCAATACTGTCCTATCATAAACCCAAAGGGGAGTATTACATTTTTAGACACCCTGAGTAGTAAAGAGAACATAGATCAAAACATTTTGAAAACAAACTCGTAGCTTAAAAAAGAAATATAAAATTCAAAACAACTGTCAATGTTTCTAAAATTATACGCATTCCCTTATAATAGTGACATCAACAAACTATAACTTTGACAATCTCTTCTAAATAAAACCCCCCAATAGATCATTCCACTCTTATGTATATATGTATGTACATAAGTGCTTAACATAGTTTTATGATTTAACAAAGTGCAATAATGATATATTCAAGTTCTTGGAAACTTTGTAAGCTTGTCTCTCTCTTTCCCCTATTTGTAGAATACTCTACTTTACAACTCTTCCCATTATATGAAAAATTATATTTTTCTTATATGGAAAGCGCATTAAGCCCTTCTTTCCTCGAGGAGCTGCGAGTAAGACCTTAGCAAACTTGTCATGACACATATACAGAATATAAATCAAGAATGAAAATTAATTCTGAATTTAACTACACCGTTATAAATGCCAGAAGCAATTAACCAAAAAAAAAAAGGAAAGACAAAATAACAACAACAACAAGGAATAAACTTCCACCGCCCATTATAGCATTACCAAGATGTAAAAGTTATTAAAACATAAAACCCTTTTTTATCCTGATGAAGGGTTCATATCGCGTTCTTTGTTGGCTGGATGATATGTTAGCAACGCGCTGCCACGTCATGATTACACCGAGATACCCAGCTGGCAAAAGTGTTATACCTGGGTGCAAATCATAAGGGCGCCACTTAAAACACCCCCAAAACATCTGAAAAGTGGAACGTAATTTAAGTCTCGAGCGCTCTTAAAGGTTGAGAGGAGATAGGGCAACAAGGTGTACGATATAAATGTGTCCAAATTACGGATATGTCAAATGTTGACAGTGTATTAGTTGACAACATACATGTGTGCATATACATGTGCGCAACGTATGTGAATCTTTTTTAATGTTCCGCGAAGCATTTCTGTAGAAATTGGCGAACATAAAGTACTTACTTCGTTTTTGCAAGGGCACACGTGACACTGTAGGGTTGAAAGCTCAACTCTGTTTTTTTTTTTTTTTCTGTGTGTGTTCATGAAATATTACGCACGTAAATTTCATACGTGACGTTAATTAAATTGCAGGAAAATGGAATTAAAAAAAAGAGAGAAAAAATTAGTGTGAAAATATCCAACGTGTGTCAAGCTTGGGAGTTTCATAAACAATGGATCTTTAGAGGGTGCTTGTCTTAATTGCAGCACATTCTCACATGTCAACAATTGAGGTTGAGGTTATGGTTATACATCCGAAGAGACGATGAATTTTTTGTTTGTTATATTGAAGTTTTAGGCGCTTAGCTTCAACAACATAAAATAATCTTATGAGTTAACAGTTATCTAACTAAGGCACGTTATTAATCCAATTTAGCATTGAATTCAAAACTAATGGTTCTTAAGGGTATACTGAATGTTATCACACAATGCATTATCAGTTTTATAACTTTCGGCTTGCAAGGCGTTTATTAGACTTATTTACAATATACATACTTAGACGTACATCTTATCAGTTTATTTTAAAATCCAATTCGAGGTGAAGTGAATTATGATGTTATTTCTAGTAGTAGTAAATTTTAATTTCCCCACGTATGTACATATGTAACTCAAATTTTATAGTGAGTTTTTAAATAGTTTTGATGTCGTACAAAGCGGCAGTACAAAATTTCCCTTCTCTTTGAATTTATGGGAAGAAAGTTTTTGTAAACGAAAAATCTGATACAAACCACGTGAAAACCTGTTCACTCTGATTACTTATTTACTCAAGGTGGTCTAGGTTGGACCTATTCTTAAAAAAAAAAAAAAACATTTTTCTTAGTCAACTCGATCTCTAGAATACTGTTTGCATTTTCGCACTGGTTAAGGTTCTTTATCTGCTTCTGCGGTCTTCCTCTGCACCTTATCTCGGACTTAGATTCGAAAACATTTCGGTTTGGTACCCAACCATCTAAGTGGTCTGTCTTCTACTCTACTCTGAATTTAAGCAGATAAATTATCAACTGTAATTTTTTTCTGCAGAAACATCGTTAAGCATACTCATCCGCTCCTTTGACAAGACTACCTACCGGGAGACTGCAATGTTTGGTCCGTTTGCTCCCTAATATTCTGTGCTCTTAAACACTTATTTTATTTCCACTTTGCGTTTACTTACATAATTAATAAATAATTTTGTGGAATAATTACATAAAAAAGAAAGTGAATTAATAAGTCATTTAAAAAGACTTTTTTATTTTCTAACGTCTAATTGACCGAAAGGTAAGTATTTTTCCTTTTTTCAGAGTTTCCCTTCAAAATCCTAACCTTTCTCAGTGCTAACGTCCCCGTTTGAGCTGCTTTTTGTTTTTCTGGAGCCATGTTTTTATGTGGACCAGGAAAATCACACAGTGCATGATCAGGGGACTACTGGGACGTGGTAGCTATTTTTAAGCAATTCGTCTAATTTTTCCAGTGTGTGTTTGTGAATAGCACTTTTTCTAAGCCAACTGATGGCTTGTTTTCATCAATTTTTTATCCTTGTCTTCTTATTGAATTCATTATAGTTCTGCTCCCTGATAGTTCTTTTTTTCTCAAAAAGATGCGATAAAAATAAATCCAAATTTCTTCCACTGCAACGAAGACAGCACTTTAGCTCTTCGATCCACGAGATTGATGTCGTGGATTTTCCAACGATTTCCTTGACAACCACCTCTTGTCGGACATCCTGGACGTTCCTTCTTAAATACAAGTTCAAATTCATTGAACCAATATCTAAACACTGATAACTGATAACCAACCATACAAGTATATAGATGGCGAAGCTCCTAAATAGAAACTGTACATAACTGACAAGTTGTCGCAAAATCTTTTCAGAATCTGTTATCTGTGGTCCTACCACATACATATGTACATTGTATAATCATACGCAACTGCTAAGAAGAGACTTTCAGATTTTGGTTTTTGGGTTATGTTGGTTGTCAAAGATGGTGAAGCTTTTTTTTCTATCAAAAAACACTATGGATCGATAATTCTCTTTTTCCATTGAATCGAAATATGATCTTGATTTTCTCTTAGTGCTTCAATAGAAGTTCTCTTTTAAAAATCATCTTTCGAGAAAAAGGAACTTGAGGTGAGCAATTTCACTAGAAAACCCTTGTGATTTAGTCTTATGTGTCTGTCTGATCTCCAGTTAACCTATCACACGACTGTTTTCTAACGACTCTTGCTGTCAAGAAGTGCTCCAAGAATGTTAATTCTGAAAAATTACACGCACCATTAAATACAAGTTATAGAGGTGATTCTAATCATACTTCCTTTGATTCTTGGTGCTTCTTCGCTTCTCAACTTCACTCAGAATAAACACGCAATCATTATACAAAAGAAAAATATTCAACTATGAGCTATGACATCAAAGTATGTAGTCAGAGAACTCGCCTCAATTTCCTTAATAGTCGCAGCTATCTTTTGTTTCACAATTTCACCTTCATTGAGGCTGTTGATCAGGCCCTCCAACAATACCAAAATCCAACACATTACTCCCACGGGTTCCTTGTTCTGGACTAATGATCTTCGGCCCCATGCTATATGTCAATTTTGGTATAACCGACCTCAATGTATCCGGTGATCGATTGAAATCGCCCATCAGAATCCATGTCATTTGCGGATGTAATTGAGTCATGTACTGGTTTATTTGATTTATAACCAATTCTGCTTCATTTCGAACTTTTGGTTCCGTGTGCAACGTAAAGAAAAAGGAATTTCCAATTTTAATACCTATTGTCGGTCTGTTGATGAAAATACGCTCATCGCACTGAGCTTGGCACATGTCTACCGAATTGCGACGAGTCTCGGGTGGAAATATGACGACTTCCGAAGCGCGAGTTTTGGAAACTATAGCTATGTTTTGTTTCTTAGTTGTCGATTGACCAGGAACACAACTGCTTCTGTCGTAGTAATACACATAATATGTATTTTCCAACATAAATTCACTTAATCCCAATCCATTCATTGGACATTCGTCTTCTTGGAATTGACCACTTAAATGTCCGATTATGTAGATTTTTGGTGATATGGTTGGTGGTGTTCTCGTCGTTGTCCTCATAGTCGTCATTGTGGGTGAGGGCGTCGGCATCTTTCCTGCTTCTTGGACGCCTAAAACATCAATATGTTCTTGGTCCATTGGACGTTTAACAGACTTCCAACGATCGCCATTAGTATTCCACGAAGCGATTTTGAAATGATGAACATAAACATTTTGCGCTTCAATTACAACTACGCAAAAAGTGAGTATTCCAAGAAATAATGAGTTTCTTAGCTAAAAAGAAAATTATGAAAATTATAACATAAATTAAAATATAGACGGACTTACCAGCATCTGTTTTGATGATACCTAAACTTTGACTGTGCGGACAATTTTGTGTTCTTTACAAATTCATGCTAAACATTTCCATTAAAGCTATATGATGTTATCATTTAATTTTATATTTGTTTTGGTACATACATATGTACATATAGGGTCAAAACATCGTCAATCTCTCGTTCACTATCTCCCAAACTATATATTTTTTCAAATTGATACGAGAGGCACTCGAAAGAATTGATGATTAAATAAGCAGCAAAAAATCACTCAACAAAAAACTTCTTTGAAAATAGAAGAAAAAAAAATAATAAATAAATAATACGGTGGTTTAAATCATATTTTTTTTTTTGGGAAATAAAGTTTAGTATACTTTCAATTTATTTTTACTCCTTTCTATAAGACTCAATATTAATTTTGGTGAGACAAATTCCAACAAAAGGTTCAATTAGATAAGCAATTCAGAGTAGGTACAGAATATAAAAATAAAAATTGTACTTTTTTTGAAAACAAAAATCAGATTCAAGTAAAAGAAAAAAAAATTAAATTTTTTTTCAAAACTTAAACAACTTTATTTTAAAAATCTATAAAAGAATATAGTTTTGGCTTGAGGATAAGGTATTTGTATCGACTCAAGCTAAAAACTTGGTGTACCTATGTATGTATGCTATGCAAAACATCTTTGCTGCATTCAAAATGCATTTATGTAATATCAATTTTAAGTTTTGTCGTATTTTGCCCGATTTTTGGATATGTTTTTGAGTAACTATTACTCATCAAAAATCAATTTAAAAGGTTTCTATTGCAGTTTTTCAATTTTCAGGGCAAGAAAAATCTGAAAAAAACCTATTTTCTATTGTAAACGAAAAAATACGTATAAAAATGTCTTTATTGGAAATACTTAAATGAATAATTTTTTTTATTTCAGAATAATCTTTTTGATTATAGTCCTGGTCTTGTCAAAATCTAAAAATTTTAGCATCATCTCGGACTTGTCTTAAAAACTCTACATTATGTTTCTTCGTTGTCGTATGGATTTTCTCAAAGCATTTTTATACATTTTCCGTGTTCTTTTCTTTAGCTTAATGACAAATACCCCCCAACTATGTAGCAGTCAAATCGTTTTGAATCATGATAAATGAAATAGATTTCCACAGCCTCAATGGTAATAATTAATCACCTAACCCTATGTAGATATGCACATGTTTTTCTTTCATTTATAATAATCACAAAAAAAAACCCTCCCTTAGAGCTAGCTATACATACAAAAATAAAAAAACAAAATAAAATACAATTAGAATTTCTAATTACTGTTTGCATTATACTCCAACAATACAATTATTTGGCCAACCGGAAAAAGGATAAGCAATTAGTTTGTAAGAGTTTTTTTCTTCAAAAAAAAAACGGAAAGTAAAAATACGAAAGAATATAGGAAAAAATCTGTGACAAAACTAAAGTAATTATAGCAATTCGTCATAATCAACGAATAAAACGTGAAACTTAATAAGAAAAAGTCGCGGCTAAGGATGATGAAGTTAAATGGATTTTACTCATCCAGCTCCTTATAACCCACTTGACATATTTATCAACTTAACTTTTTATGAAAGCTCAAGGAAGAAATGTAAAAAAAAAATTGATAAAAAAGGCTTATCATATTTTATCTTTTTCTGATAAATTTAACTCAACTTGCTGGCAAAACTTTCGTTAAAACAAAGTATAGATATAAGTAAAGTAGTCTGCTATCGAGGTAGAAAAGGAGACTTTTCAATATGAATTTATTGCACCACTTTTGTTTCGTTTTTGTTTTCCCACACATTTCTGAGACATCGTGGGGAGAAGTTGGAAAAAAGCACATGAAAGGGATCAATAGTAATTATAAAGAATTACTCTTACCCAAGGACGACGCAGGATTGCTTTGTGTCCATTGCATAACTCTTGCGTTGTTTGAATTTTTTTTCGATTCAACCGGAAGTTGTAGTAAATATCTCAACATCTTCGGCGGAGAAGAAACTGTTTAATATCCCCCAACCATATTTTTTTATTGTGTTTATGAACAGACGAACACTCGACTGCACGACTTAATGGTAGGGTAAATCTTCTTAAGATTGAGTGAGATAAATAGAAAAAGGCAATGAGTGGGTGTTGAGAGATGGATACTATGAGAAGAATGCAAAAAAAAGACCAACAATTCTACCATACTGATTCAATGACAACTTACAGGGCAGCAATAAGAGCTGTCAAGGTTTTTTTTTTAAATTAACTTGCAGTCCTTATGGAATAGAAAAATTGTAATAGAATATCACGTTGTTGATTGTACTGCTGTGTTTGTTGTTTGAGTTACCCAAGTTTTATTTAATGTTATTACTGCCACCCTGTAATTAAAATGATTTATGTCTGAGACTATGACGCAAGTCATAAATGGATATTCTTTTTTTTTTTTATTTTATTTTTGTGGAGTTAATTGTGTTTTATATATTTTTATTTAACATGCACACACAAACATTAATAAAAAACTCTCGAAGACTCCCTGATGGGAAATTGAATAAAGTATGAAAATCCTTGCAGCAACATGGGATTAATAACATTTCGCATGGTATGGATTAAATGAATATTTAGGGAATAAGATTTAATTAGAGTAAATTTATTTTAAATGTCAATTATGTAAGTGCATTAAAGCTATTGAATATTTAGTTAATTTTTAGCTTATTAAAGCTTCTTGAAATAAGTTTAAAAAGAAGGCTGAGAAACCGCAACCCGGTCAGTCAAATTTTAACAATGACTGTCGTTTACATACAGTATTTCGAAATCATAAATGTAAGTTGTTTGTTTTTCCTAAAATCAATCAAACAGGATTAAGAAGTTGTTTTTTTTTTTAATTCTCACTCAAAACACTCACTACAAAAATTAAAACACATATATCAATTCGATTATTCTATTACTTACATAAATGTCCAGGTAATTTGGACACTGGACAATTTTTTATTAGATTTGGGAAGTTTATATACAGTTTCTGTGGATTACTTTGAGCAAACTTCCAAAAATGTTACTTTCATGTAGATATTCTTAGTAGTCATTGTATTAATATGTATATAAGTAATCCGAGATAAGTACATATATAAATATACAGACATCGATAATTCATAATTTTACTCCTTACATAAATATGAAGTGAGCACATAAATACTTGTCGTGCCAACACAAATTTTTCATATCCACAATATGTTCTTTGAGTAGTCTCTTGTCTTAAATTTTCACTAATACCTGATACATTCTCCATTTAAGTTTATAAATACTACTCAGTAAGGACTGAATATATAATGAATATATTCATTGCCAAACTTTCTAAGATGACTAAGATATTTCACTTGAGCCGGTTAATTATGTTATGTATATACACATCAAAATGTGATTAATTTTCATAAAGCTGATTAGACTAATTGCTTGTACTTAACACACAGCCGGATCTGAAATAGTTTTTTTTTTGTTTTTCGATGACTAGTATGTAGGCGTAGGGCCCATACATACTTACATGAAATCACACAATTTTTATTAATTTAAGTCTCGTGCAAACCTATGAGGTAGTGGTAGCGATCGCGATGACAATGGACAAATCAATAGATGGACACAAGTTTTACAAGATATGACAAGATATGTGGGTTGTTCTACAGTAAAAAAAAACGCAGTTTTAACCATTTCCCCACCATATCGTGGCATTATATTCAAAAATAAAAACTCGCCACTGCCACTGTAATCGCTTTAGTTTGAGTCCGACTTAAATGCGTGTTAGCCACGTAAATGACTTTCAATATTAATTTTTGTTAATACGTATAGGCAATGTTAATTAATATATATCACAAATTAAATAATTTATCACTCTAAAGTATCATAATATTTGGCTTATCCGTATTTCATCATCGTAATTAGGCTTTCCAAAGAAAATTAATTCCATCCAATTTATTCTCACATCCATATGTATGTAGGTATCTTATCACACATATTGTAAACTTTACACTCGTGCGTATACGTAACAAAAAAAATGTATGAAAAAATAATAAGAACAACAAATTTTGTTTTTGTACCTATTCCTTTAACAAATTATTCTTCATGAATTAATATATTTTGAGATGAAAAGTATGTGTAGTGTATCCATATAAATAATCCAATGCAGAGGTAAGCGTAAAGAGATTATCCATGCCTAATCGCATTTTATGAAAAACCTAATTTTGCAAAAGGTGATGTTTCGCATTTCGTATGTATTTCTATCCCAACCAACTGAAGTGACAGACTATGGGATAACAGGCAAAGCACAGCAAACAAACGAACGCGTTCTTTCCCTCGGGATTCTCCTCATCCACCGTTGGCGTCGTCATTTCTCTGTTTCTCTCTCTCGAGGGTGCCAGTTTCCTGTTGCTTTTCATTTGAAAATGCCAAATGGCAGACAGAGCAGCAAAAACTGCTGCTGCTGTTGCTGCTAACACACACAAAAATCAATTTCACTCGACAAGGACATTACCCAATGAATGGGGATGAAACCATGAATGTTGGTAGAAACCTATTCAACGTCAACTTCCATGTTGTCTCCCAAGCAGCCCCCCCCCCCCCCCCCCCCCTCTTCTTACCAAACATAATGTGAAGGCTGTTAATTATGGTTCAAGGAATAATTCCTTTTAATTTCCTCCTTTGGTGCGGAAGGAAGTGTGGTGCGATTTTTGAATGCGAAAAACATCATGAGCGTAGGTGAGAAAGGTATTATCTGAAGTGTGACCTACCTACATATATGTGTACAGACATATACCTTCTGCACTAAGACCTTTCGTCAAATTAATGGAGCAAATTAATTGCGGGATTAGTGTATCTACATAATATATATCCTTCTTAGCTTAACATACATATACGAAAAATGCTGAACAATAAAACAAAAATGCAAACTCAGCTTATAATTGTCAATCATTAATATGGATACAAAAGAAGCGGTTTTAATTAATTTCAATTGAAATCACATTCAACGCCCGCAACTTAATTGACAGCTTAGACCTTTTAGTTAATTGCGTCGTGGTTAAGCTAAATTTAATTTATCCGAACTTTGTGCAAAGTCATGGCCTTAAATTTATAAAAGCCGATTAAAATTTAAAAAAAAAGTACAAAATACATGCCATAAAAAGTATATTACACAAAGAGTTCATCCTGATAACTTAATGTATGACCATGGGTCTTATATTTGGAAGTTATTTTTGTTTATTAGCATATGCATCAATGTCAGTTATGCCCTTAATACCATTAAATCCTCGTCAATATTTAAATCTCTAAGGATATACCTCAATAAAGAATAAAAAAGCAACAAACATTACATGTTTTCGTCCTTTTTCATCCTTTCAAACTTTTTTTCGAATATTGGAAGTATTTTGTTTTTGGTTGCCAAACTAATATCTAAAGGATGTACATTGTACATATTACATGTTGTATGTATAATGTATATAGACTAGGTATCTATGTATACCTAAATGCAAAAATCCTGAACCTTTTGCTCTCTCGATCGTCGATTCCAGGCTTCTTCTCTCTTCATATATGTCTGTTGTTTTTTGGATATATAATTATAATTCGAGCTTTTTTATTCTGTTCCGGGGGTTTGCCTCAAGGATTTAAAAAAAATTGACATGGTGGTTGTTGTTGGAAAAATATTTACTTCCTGCCAATGAAATATTTATACATATGTAAGTATATTTACATATGTATGTATGTACATATGAATAGACGAACAGAACTTTTCTTTTCCGAGGCTTAAAATTTTTATTCCATATATGTAGGTTGTTGTGTTGGGTATAGAAATTTTACAGCTATACTCTCTTGCTACTCCTATGTTGAACTCGGTGACATTAATTTAAAAAAAAAGAAGACTTTAATATGTAAATTGAGGATTTATTTTTAGATTTAATTTTTGATCTGAATGCCTGTGGGGATTTAAGTGTGAATCGTCACTATCGCGTCATAGTTATATTGTACTTATGTGATTAAAAAAATGGAGTAGGTACTTATACGTTACGTACTATTTTTTTCATTATAAGTAGGTACATATTTTACTTATTCGATGTTTGTTTTTTTGTATGAAAAAGATAATGCCTATTGTTGTTAACGTGTATATATTTAGAGAGTATGCATTTGGAATAAAATTTCTTATGTGTACAGCAACACCTATGTATATATACATTTACATAGGTACAAAACGTATAGAATGTGTAGTTTATATTTTTTTCCCCTCCTTGGAACAATTTGAAAAGAGTTGAAGGGTATTTTTTGTCTATCCATTTAACTCAGTAGGTCCATAATGAAAAGGTATGTTTTATAAAAACATAAACAAAAAATGATGTTATTAAATCTGATATTAGATTTCGAACCGGGCACAAGACCTTTAAGAAATTTTACTCGCAGTTAGATGAAAATGCAGCAAAATAAAACTAATTGCATATTCTCGAATAAAAATTTAAATCAATATTTTCAGAAAAATTTCGGAGTTGTAATTCCCTAAAATTTCGCTTTTTGACAACTTGCATATTTAAAAATTTTTACTGTATTTTGAAATGATATTTTCTAAGCTGTCTAACATAGAAAAAAATAGAAGAAACATTTTCAATAGAATCAACAATTGAAAAGTCGTTCGTTAAAAACCAGTGGGGGAAGGACTTTTAACTAAATTGTAAGCTGTGCTCATATCCAGTGGGACCGATAATATTTTCTTTGGATCACCATCAGAAGGCTATTTATACCAAAATCAAGTTTTTCGGTCATTTTCCGGATCCAAATTTCTTTGTATTTGATTACTGGACTGCAGTTCGTCTCATATTTTTTGATAATTTTCGTGTACTTCAGTTTTAAGGTATAAAGCAAAGTTGTAAAAAATTGCATACCTACAATACATACATATATATATATATACATATATTTATATATTATAACCTCCTTCTTATAAAAAATAATCAAAATACGAGATGAGTGTATAAGCATTCAAATATAATTCGAGGCATTGATCACTTCTTTTAAATCTTTCGAACATATTGCATATTGAACTTTAAGTTTCATCAGTTAATCATTAATATTCAAAATAGATATGTGGTTAGGTTCTATTTTTCTTGCAATTATGTTTATAGGAAAGCAGCAAAATTCAATCCAGAAAGGCACGAAATTATGAAAAATTAGCTTAGTTTCAGTTATTTATTTAAAAAACAAAAATTGTTCTGGTCTCTGTATATGTAAATTTAATTTTTCACACAATCACCCTCAAGACGGTTTGGCGGCTGCGGCACCCTCTAGTATTCATGTTTTCCAAAATAGAGGACTTACTTTCTTTCAACAACAAATCCTTACAAAAAAATCTGTTTTTTGGACATATTCTTGTTATATTTCAAAACTCTGCTGGAAGTAACACTATTTAATAACTCAATTGTTGTATGCAAATCAATTTAAACCACAATCCAAGGACAACACTAAAGTACCTAACAGTGTAGCTACAAATAGGTTCTCCTCAAAAAAAAAAAACATCGGTGAGCAGAAAAAGCAGCAAGCAGCAGAGTGTATAGTATAGACGCGCGCAATCTGCCACTTAATCCACCAGGTCAAATATTTGCCTTATGCTTATGATAATAAGTATCTTTTAGAATAATTTTTTTTTTCTATCCGTACTCCCTTATGCTCGCCAACGACTACGACCTGCTGTTTCCTTTTATTCAATAGCTTTATTTTTGGCTGAATATTTTCGTAGCAGCAGAAACCACTCACAGTCTCACAAAAAATGTAAAAATCGAAAAGCAAATGAGACTAAATGGTCATTGAAGTCAAGTCACAGGTACTTTGTAGGATATAATAAGATGGTATACTCGTACATCAGTATCATCATCATTTAAGACAAACAAAAAAATATAATTTACTATATTAAAGATAATATAATCATCCTCCAGATCTTTGCATTCACCCTTGTCAAAATGTGTACGTAGGTACACATGTTGCCACAAAAAAAAGTTACCATTTAGGGCTTTATTATGAAGAAGTAACTTATCCCAAATGATATTCTAGAAAAGATGTTTTAAGATTATCCTGACATTTTGTAAAAAAAATTCTTCTTATCTTAAGTTTTTTTCTTTCAACTTTATTTATTTTCTATTCAGACCTAAAAATAAAATTATTCATAAAATAGACGTGCTTAAAACGAAATACAACCTACTAATGGTGCCTACGTATGAATTTCAAGCGATGGTATGCTAAATCCAATAATTCAATATTGAAAAAAGGAATAAAATAAGTATGTAAAACATCTACCGACAAAATTTCAAGCAAAAGTTCATTTCAAATAACATGTAAATCTTAGAAGACATGTGGAAGTGGATGCTCTCCGCTCCGTTCGAACTTCGTCACAAGAATGTCCTTATCAAGGATGACCCTGATATGTTTCCCATTGCCTTTCCTACAACTGAATTTGACAGGTCACGTTTTTGGCGAACTTTTTATGAACGAAAATAAATAAGGGTTTCGACTATTCATGCAGATTAAATACCACATAGTTTATTTTAAGGAAATGAAAGGGTAATATTTCACCAATTGGACAGTTTATATAGAATTAAGGATCGACAAATATGTATATCTACTGTGTTGGATTTTAATAACGATATATCTTTCGTATCTTACAACAAAACAAAATTTATAAAGCTGTTTTCATCTCTGTTCAACTTCTATCTCATTCGTAAACTTCAAAATGATTAAAAGTGTTTTTCAACCCGATTTAACTATGCAATTGAATGTTTTAAAATAATGTACATTAATAGTGTTCCCGAGTTAAATGGTGACTTTTTCATTGATCAAAACGATTGATGTCTATGATTTTCTTAAAAAATCATTGGAGCAAAAATTTAATTTTTTACTTTATTGCTTCGTAAAATTTATTGAAAAAAAAAACGAGAAAATGGCAAAAATGGCCACTTTTCAAAGCGAAACACCGTAGAATTTGTATTTATTATTAATATCTTGATTTCAAGATTTGCACCTTCTTTATAATAAAGCTTAGAAATTGACTTACAATACATTGCAATAAGTATTTTACTACTTAAAATTTAGCAATATATAATATGATGTTAAATAAAATTAAACCTTAAAGTAAAAAACGAGTAGAAGTATATTAAGTTATGAATATATAAATACAAAATAAAAGATATAATCACTAAAGCATTTTCATAAAACTCGATTTTAACCATTAAATCCCTCATAAATCCACACCTTCCAATAGAGCATTTCACTTAAGTTTTATTCGCCTTAGATACCTAAACTCACTTCATTATTATTATAATAGCCATGTGTATAGAGAGGAAAACGCCTTAAGGCTCTCATTAATCTTTAGTGATTCCTATAAAATATAACGCACCATAAACTTTGATCATTTGAAGGAGGTATACATAACGTCCTTACCGCACAGGAAACCCCCTCTTTTTTCTATCATGTTTTTTTTATAATGTATGTGCGTGCATTATTAATCTTGAAATATTCTCCATTATCCATCTTTTCATCTCTCCCTTCTTCATTTTTTTCGTGAAGTTATGTGTGGGTCGATACGATGTGAGTATATTTTTGTGCTAAAATATGACGTTAGCACCCAATAGTTCTGTATTTCACACAAGAAAAATGTCCTCAATTATTTCAATGTTCGTCCTTTTTTTTTGCGGCCTCCTCCATTTTTTTGTGGCAAAAAAAAATAGAAATAAAAACCTATCTTCACTTCCCACATTTTATGTTCAACTTGTTCTGAGGCTTTATGTTTGCGTGTTCGGCTTTCACTTCATTCAACATAACTAACGGATAGTCCTTGGGAATAATATTGTTTTTTTTTTCGTTCCGTTTCGTTCAGTAGTCAGTACGCCAGAAGAAGGGAACACAAAAATGAATTTTAACGAAATTGTTTCCACTTTGTCAGCCGGAAACCAAGGGTGAAATGTCCTCGTTGTGTGTTTGCTTGCTCTGCTCCGACTTTATCCTTTTTCATACTCAATTCACCAAGGCGTCAGGAGAGGAGAGGGAAAGAGTAGCGAAAAACCTCATCCTTCCAGCAACATATACCTTGATGTCGTTTTCGGTTTGAGGCTGCTGCTGCTGCAAACAGAATATTTCCGGTACGGTCAGAGGAGAGAGCGAGACTTAACACGAAAGTTGGTACCGCCATGCTCCATCAGTGGAGCTTCGCGTCCTTTTCAATGCTTGTTAATTCTAATTACTCCTGGGGGTGAGCCACTAAACTGATCCTTTTTTTTTTTAAGTTTGTTAATATTATAGTATGTAATATTGAAGGACGAAATCGTAACGGTTGGGGTTTTTCTTCAAATTGAAAACTAAATGTCTCGTATAAATAAATGTTAATTGGAACTAAACAGTCAGTTTGTGCTGTTGAACGTATGATTTCTTTGCTTGTTTTTCTTGCACGCGAAACGGCAACAAGGACTTGTGGAATGCATTCAAGTGAATTGCGTACACTAACCTACCACACAATAGTCCTTGTTGTTTTCAGAATTTTTTGAAAAATAAATTTGAGGAAACATGAAGTACGAGTAGATCTGATTTATGTTAAACCCGACTGCAGTCATGAAAGGCGGGTGTTCTTCTTTGAATTGTGAGCAAAGTTGCCATTAGTCTTATGTGGGTGTATTTCCGTTTATATAGCTACGGAAAAATTTAAGAGAGAATTTTAATTTCACAAAGAAGTATTTTTTTTTTTCTAAATGAATACTAAATATAAACATATGTATAAACAATAACAAACGGTTTCTTGAAATTTTTGGTATTTATGATAGCAAATAAAAAAAACATTTTATATTTTTTCTTAATAATGGAAATTGAGGGTCCTTTATGCCGCAAGTGCAAGAAAGCTTTGTTTTTCAATCAGTCAATATTTTGAAAGAACTCTATCTGTTTCAATGGTGGGGAATTATGTTCAAAGTAAAAAATCATAATTAATGAAAGCTTAATTCACATGAAAACAACTTTTCAGACAATTTTAATGTTCTCATTAATCCTTGTGCGTTGAATCTTTTATAGTATATAATTTTGTCTCTAACATACTACATACAAAAAATTCACCATCAAAATAACTCAATTCAGTTTTTTAAATATACGAAGCCTTTATCTATGTTAATTTTTTATTTTTGTTTTTTATTTCCATTTTTCCTGAAATCTTCCTGTGCACGCATGCGAATCCTTAAAAATAATAATAATAAAAATGTTCATAAAACTAATGCACAAACCAAACAAAAACAACTAAAAAACATCAAAACGAACTAAACATAATTAAAATAAAAATAAAAAAAAAAATTGAATTGAAACAGCAATCAAAACAACTTATCCTCAATTTAAAGAGCCACCACTATTGGGACCAGGCGCTGGCTTTCCACCTTTTGGACCACAGGAATTTCATCCCACCACCCCAGAGAACTGGAAGGGTGCTCCAATACATCCGACTGGCCTAATGAAAGAACCACCAATAGCTGCCGGACGCAATGGACCAGTAAATTTCGCAGCAACAGGACAACAACAGGTTAGTATTTTTTTAAAACACAATATAAATGTACTGTGTACTGCACAGACCTACATATATCTATAATAGCCCCGTAAAATTTTGTATTTATATCGTTTTATTAGAAAATTGGTTTTATATGTATGTAGGTATAATTTTATTTACAGTGCAATGCTGTTAGTCGAATGAAAAGTTAAAAGGAACTGAGTTAATTGGTTTTTAGAAAATATTTTGTGTTGCAAATGTTTATTTTTCATTTTGTGAAGTAATTTTAATGGATTTGTATTTAAATATAAGGATCAGGTAGGAGAAGTTACTGCAATCAAGTATTTAGCAGAAAAAGTGTGTAATAAGCAAGGAAATACAAACTGACAATTGTTACATACATGCAGTATGTTTTTTTTTTTATTATATTTTATTACATTCAGTATTAAGAAGAAGTGCAATAAAATATTGCCTACAAAATTTTAAAAACTAAAAATAGCTCCCACATTTCGTGTCCAGTGGTATAAATGTATGTTTTTAAACGTGAAATAAAGAAAAAGTAGATTTAGTTTTATGTCATCCAAGTTTTGTCTATTAAGTCGTACACCTTATTTAAAGGTGGCCCTGAACGACGAACTTGCTCGTTTGCGTTTCCCCCTACACGGCGAACACATTTTGCGAATATTCATTTTGTTCCGAAATGTGCAAAAATGAGGTTTGCTGGCGAACATTGAAGCCAACGAACACGAGAAAATCGAAATGTTTCGCTAACAAATTTAAATTAAAAATTTTTTTTTGTTGTGTTTTTTTTTGTCAATAAACCCCAATTTCAATCTACAAGTGGTTTGCATAACAAAAGGCTGAGTGTGAAGCTTGAATCGATCAACAAAAATACTGTGTTGGTGGGGGGAGGGTATATTTCAAGGGCAGCGCTACGATATCCCGAACGCCAAAATCTGTAACAAGTAAATCTCGAAAAAAGAAATTTCCTGCTTTTCATAATCTCGCAATTAAAAAATCCCGCTTTCCTCGGCGAACCATACAATTGAAGCCTTAGGATAAAGTAGTGGTGTGGAAAATATTTGGTCACAGTCGAGATTATGACATTTGTTAAGAAAACAAATTTCCGCTTCGGCCTTCCCCGCCATTTTTTGTTTTTGTTCAAAAACACGTTATTTCAGCTTTAGACAAATTTAGGTATGTACATATATAGCAAACCATTTTTCAAAATTTATCTAATTGTAACTTTGATTATAATAGCTGTTGTTTCCCTGGGTTTAATACTTTCAACTTCTTATAGAAAATAGATTATTTGGTAGTTTAAAAACAAAGTTAAATTAAAACATTGAAAGAAGCAGAAGTTCGGAACCAACATTGTATTTTGAACTTTATATAGGTTAGGATTTAATGCGGCCAAAACACACTTAATGAAGACTAGCGCAAATTATAAAAAAAAAATATAAACTAAGTTAAAAGTTAGGCTTATGCCATTCCTGTGTTAAGCTATTATTTTGGCGAGTGAAATGAGTTGACTCATCACACTTCAGTCGCTCAAGCGATTTAGTTATTTAGTGAGATGGGTATGAAGTCTCAATCTATGTTCGAACATTTGAAAGGCATATGTAAGAGAGAGAAAACAAATTCGTTCAACCCCTTCTAAAAGCTTAATCTATTTTCAATGAAAAGTCACTCATCTCACTAACTCGAAATCGCTTAATTTCGGCATTGCTCTCAATGCCTCAGTTACAAGTTACAACATCAATCATTAAAGCAGGTGCAAGGAGTCAAATAAAATGTCTTCGGCCACTTGGGCCGTTTGTATCTTGAATTAAATTAAAAATGTTTACCTTAAGTTTTTTTTTCAGTTAAAATTATAATATTTTCCTAAGCTCAAGATGTCGGTCAAATCAAATGACTCCTTGATTTTTGAGTTTATAGTTCTTTAGAAAAAAAAAATAAACAATAACAAAAAACTACATTTATAAGCAGTTATAATCGCTTAAAAAATGGCAAGTTCATCACAAAAAAAAAACATTTTTATTTTATCTTAAAATAAAAATTCAACACCTCCCAAAACCAATTTACTTCGCTTTAAAATTTGGTAAAAAAACAATATTTATTTATTTTTTCAGGGCGCCGTTATGATGGTCTATGGACTTGATCAAGAAACATCGAACACAGATAAATTATTTAACTTGGTCTGCTTGTATGGAAACGTTGCCAGGGTAAGTTTAATGCGGGGTTTTCTATGGGTAATCCAGATTTCGATCAAAAAATTGATTTTTTTTCATGGCCCATGGAATACACTCGGAATTTATTTTTTTTGTCATTGTATTGGTGTAACTTTGTGTACGTGTACACGAGTTCGGTGAAGCTAAAATTTAACAACTAAACATTTTTAAACAGTTGCGTTATTATTTGCCTTTTGAAATAGAATTTTCTTCACATCAAAAAAATCTTCACCACTTTATTCTTTTTCAGAAGAAGAAGATAAAGTTGATGAATCTACCAATTCATATAAAATTAAAATTAATAGGTGAAAACTTCTTCCGACCAAAAAAATTAAAAGTAAAAAAACTTGTATTATCAAGCTAACTGCTGAAAGTTGTATTAATATTAGTGCAAAGAGGGTTAATCTGCCGAGAAATCCAGATCTTCAGATTTGATTTTAAATCAAAAATAAATCAATTTTTTTTGCCCATGGAATGCAAGAACAAGAGAAATCTGTTTTTTTTGGCTGATTTGGATCAAAAATAAATTGATTTAATTTACCCATGGAAATCCCAATAAGTTAAACAAAATTACACTAAATAACCTACAAAAAAAAATTTAAACTTCTAGCATATTATATACATACATCCCATTTCCTGATACGAAACCTAAATATCTTAGTTCGACATGGCCGCTTATGTGATATTTTTCGCATTAGAGGTTGGCCGTGGCGCGATGGTATGCGTGGTATCGCCTGTCAACCTCACAGGTCACAGGTTCGATCCCTGTCGTAGTTCTATGTCATGTTTTTATTCCATTATCATTAATCATTGTTGGGCCGCTGGTTTACTCGTTACATGTTGTTCAGGCATAACACTAACAACATGTGATTGAGTAAATACTAGTATGCCCAACAAATATGACAACAAAATAATGCGAATTATAAAGGGACATTGATATAAGACACGGCATTTTCTCCGCTTTAGCCCAGCCGCCAAGCCTGGAGATAATATCTGAGACAACCACCACCTTCAGTCTCAGTACCTCGCGCCACATACCTTTTCGTACACCTTTCCCTTCCCATCCCTATCCTTCATGCCCGCGCTGTGTTGAAAAACATATAAAGGGTACACCATCCCCTTGAGCAGCGCGCGCAAATTATTAAAAAAGCCTATAACGCCTTGATTAAAACAAAATATTTCAAGTTCCGCTACAAACGGAAACAAAAAAGCAACAAAACATGTTAAGCTTGAAGAATCTGTATTAAGAGCCAAAAAGATAGATGGGGACTTTTTTAAACATATAATTTCCTTGTTTGCTTCGTAGTGTGTGCAAAAAACGAATAAAACGCAAGACTTTTTAATCCCAATTCTGACCACCACATCCAACGGGCAAAAGAAAACCCAACCAATTTGCTGAAACAGTATGGTTTAATTGAAAACATGTCATGGTTAGTTGGGTGGTGATGGTGACTTCGAAATGACACAAAAAAAAGTTAATCGAATTCGAAATTAATAATTAATTTATGAAAGAATGAAAGAAAAACATAAAAAAAATTAAATGACAAACAGAAAAACATGGCGGCTGATGGCGATGCCGGCGGCGTGTCGGTCGGTCGTTTAGCGTAATTAAGATGGTTTAAATTACCATCATGTTAACTGTTGGTGACAGGTGATATTGTGGTTAAATTCACTTAAATATTGTGCAAGGGTATCTATAGTTTATTCATTTAGTTAAAAGATGGCGCAGCACAGTATATCAGAGTTTTACTGTTGCAGTATTGTTTAACGGAAGAATGAAGAGGCGGTATGCGTTCTTGCTGCTACTGTTGCTGTGCTGATTGCATAAAGAGTTATGTTTGTGTTCAAGGATAATTGGCTTTTGTTTGATTGCAAAACATACGAATTGAGTATGTAATGCGATTAAATGATTAAAATTGTATATTTACCATTGCACTGGGAGTGTTAAAGATATAGCACAGTCTGTGCTGCACAGATACAAATTTATAGATAGAATTTTTTAAACTTAATTATAAATAAACGATGCATTAACAATATGTGCGTCTTTGAAATCGGTTAAGCGACTTACGTTAAAGTCGACTGAAAAAAATGTTTTTAAGACTATAACGCCCAAAGTAAAAACAGCCATATCAATTTGGAAAGATCGCCCCCCAAAAAATCAGAACAAATTAAAGCTTTTTTTTATAAAAATATCAGAACAAATTGAAGTTTTTTTTTCATTTTGGTTTTTTTAATAAAAAAAGAACTACGCGAATTTTCTAGCTACATAAAAATCCATATCATTGCTCATACTGCTAGTAGATTCGTAGATTTTTCAAAGTTTTTACAAATAAATCTAATATTGAAAAAATTTAGAAATATAATTTGCTCAGGCAAATTTGATTGTCAAGAAATTTTTATATTTGGAAATATCGCAAAAAGTTGAGGAACGTCAAAATTTTACAAAAAAAAAATAGTTTACATTGGAAATATTTGGGGGATATTCCCACCTTAAGATTTGTTTTTGGTTTTCTGCTATATTAATTAATTGATTTTTCATCGGAAAATCTAACAAACTGATTTTTTGCTTATTTTGCGTTCCTTGTTGCAAAAGTTACGAAAAAATCAAGTTAAAATATTTAATTTTTTGTATACTTTCAGAAATACTTTGTGGCATGTTCATAGTCGTTACTTAGACTGTTGCTAAGAAAACTTGAGTTTATCTTATCTTATTTACATTGGTTAAGCTTCAGGTTATAAATCACTTAGTCTACAAAACTACTAAGAATAAGCCTTTTTGGAAATAAAGTTATTTAAGTGCTTTAGTTTACAAAATAATCGGGTTCTACTTGATATTTTCGGCTGCTGTCTCCAGTGCCTCATTTAACGAAGGAATGTATGTAGTTCGAAAGTGTGACAAACTTTTTTTCTCTTATTTTCGAGTTTTTGTGTACGATAAGTACTTTGGATAACGCCACGATCTAGGTCAAGATTTTAAGATTCTATAGATTTGCGGTTTTGATCCTTCGCAATTTTCGCCATTGAAATGGATATTTCATATTTTCGAAGCATCGAAAAATTGAATTTTTAATATTGCAGCATGAGTCTCAAATAATTGATTACAATTAATTGACATTAAGAAAGTGAACTGTGCCTTTAATGTGGTAGTAACAAATCCACTCAAGTCTTTAAAACAATTGTATTTTAGTACAATGTATGATGAAAAAAGTTTCTCTTTTTATAAAATAGAACTCAAGATCGAAAAGAGTTATTTTATTGTTCAACTTCTTCACATTATTATAAATTTTTCACTCTTTTTCAAAATTTAATGCTAGAATGATTTAATTAAAACTATTTTTAGACAAGTAAACTCTGACAAGTAATTTATCATAAAAGTTGTGCGGAGCTATTCGTCAAAAATCTTTTCTATTCATCTTTATCGTTTTCCCATAAACTTTACAAAGCTACTCAATTTTATTACCAAAATTTAAACTTGAAAGCCAATATGAAAACAAAAATAATTTTTATTTTCAAAAGAACTCATTTCATTCAATCGGAAAAAGATATCCTGATGATGATGAAAAAAAAAAAGAAATGACAAACTAAAATTGCAATTAAGGAGACTCAATTCATCATTGGGTTTGTGATTCTTTATAGTTCAGCAGATTCCAATTCATTTTTATTTCTGTCTTCTTTTGATCCCTAATTGAAACTAATATCTCCCAGGATAAATTATTATCTATAAGTATAGGAAAAGGATATCTAAGTTTTTAAACCTCACGCTTCGATAGTTCTCGTTTATTTAAATCACAAAAAAAAAACCAACATGCATCTCGAGGATTGATTGGAAATAATTTGACCAAACAGACAGAAGAACTAAGGACGAAAGGTACCTATACCTTGCTTAAAATGAAAAACCAAAAATGTATATTATAATCCAGCTACAGTCAGAGAGACTGGGCAAGGTTGATTGAATAGCTATCAATTTGACTGTCCATTCAATCGTAGTCGATGCTTCATCATGACAAAATGATCCAAACTTCAGTCAAACACAATGATGGTAACTCTCTCTTCCTTTAATTTTTTGTATTTGCTTGTTTTTATTTGCAATGATATAGCAGCTACTTCCACAAGCAAGATGAAAAGAAGGATGATAATGATTAGAGTGCTGATGATGAAAACAGAAAAGAGGGTTTGAATTTGATAAAGAAAAAAAATAGTTTGAAAGTGATTGATAAGAGAACGTGAACATGATTTCGAAGAAGACTGCGAAAGGTATAAAATGAGCAAAATGGCGGTCTTATTCGGTCGTTATTCCTATCTACATATATTGGCACTGTTTTTTATTTCGATTAATTATATGCAATTGTTAACGCGCGTCTTTATTTGTTCTGGAAAGTTAAATGAATAGAGGACCAAGTTTTTGACGTACAAGAAATTTTCTCATAAGAGAATTTTTTTCGTTTCGTTGATGAGGTGATTATTTCTGACTTATTATCAGTTTAAAAACGGCGACAAGTTACTTAAGCAACTCGTAAAAAGTTGCAGTTGAACTTTTGAAGGAAAACAAAAAAATGTCAATTTTTGTGAAAATGATTAAAAAAAAATTAATGGGTTTATGGACAATGCGGGCGTATAAGGGAGATAAAAGAAATTGGTCCGCTTAATGCAAGCAATTATATAATTTAAAAACTGTAAACAAATCTAAATATAAAATAAAAATTTACGATCATGCTAAAGCAAGTCAAAAAATTAAGTGAAAAAAAGCAGAAAAAATTATTATTGAAAAATGTATACACGCTAAGCCATTTGTCAGGTTAGTAAAGTATAGAGTTAATAGTTTCAGCTTCTCAAACATTATTTTATTTCTAAATTCTATACTTTTGACAAGGAACCATTTAAAAATTTTTTTGTGTGATCTTGCTATGATAACAATCAAAAATATTAGAATAAAGATTAACTTCCCTCAACATTCTTGTAACTGGAACTTTTCTTCCATAATGTGTTATGTCAAAAGATAAATGAATTGAGATACTGGTCTAAGGGAACCTGTGTTGATGGTGATACTCATTGCCTCAAAAAGGAGAGAAGACTCAGTCACTACACACAGAATCTGAAAGCATTCGAGTGACCAAAACTTCGATCGTTCAAAATCCGGTACAACCAAAATTAAGAATGTCCAAGATCCCAAAGGCTAAAATCTTTAATTATAACGATTCAAATTTTAAATAGAAATATATTCGAAGTACCATATTCCCGCATCATCAAAATATTGGACGGCTAAAATGCCACAATTGAAAAACTAATGTGTCCGAAATCCCAAAAAGCTAAATTACGAATTACAAAAATTTCTAATGTCATACCCCGAATACGAAATTCTAAAATCAGAATGTCAAAAACTCGAATTCTAAATCTGAATAAGAAACTTAAATCCTTAAAATTTTAAAAAGCATATTTTATCTAATAAAATTACATTAACAGGTTCTTAATGGAAAAAAATGTTTAAACATATAATCCTGATAAGAGCTAGAGAGCTGTCAAAAGAAAAATCTTCTTCAAATTTTCCACCCAATAAACTCTAATCTATTGATACAGGTTCTCCCGAATTTCGTAATTTAATCTATTGTTGTGTCAATTCAGTCGATATAATATTTCATAAATACTCCTAACCAACACAGCTCTGCAAACATATTTACACTCACTTAATCCATCAACACACATACACATAATCCATTTATCAAAACCATAACCGTTTTTTACGAGAACCCTTTTATCCTTCTACATACGAGCTTAGGTAGGTAGGCTATACCGAGATTTAAGATGTCAAAATTTTATTCTCCATTTGTTTGTTTGTTTTGCAATAAACAAAAAGTCAAGGATCTCATCTCTGGCAGAGGGAACAAAAATAATCACAAACAAAATATGGAATAAAACTCTGAAAGCCCATAAACCCCCAAAGGATGTGTGTGGTTCTGGTTATTGAGGATAACAAATTACATTCTTTAAAAAGGCTTGTTTATATTTAAGTACAAACATAATAAATATAATTCTTTTTCTCGATCTCATTATTTTCCATTATCTTGTCAAGCGAGTCCAAGTACTTGACTTGTTGGTTCGAAAATAATATATATATACCTTAATGTGTGGAAAGCTAAGATGAAAAAAAAAACAACTTTCTACAATTTAAGAGAATCAAAAGTTACAAGGATATAAATTATTTTTAGTGCAGACACACGACTGCAGGATGTGTGGGATAGCAGAAGAGTGAAAAAAAATTTAAGTGATTCTCTCAGCACACAAATAATCGCCTGCGGTGACAGATGAAAGGAAATAATATTCTTCACACTTGAAAGATTTTTTTGTTTGTTTATGCTTATATGTATGTATGTACATATAATATTCGTCACCAGCAGAAAATCAAGAAATAAAAAACAGACTTTAAGGCCCATAGGATTCTTAACCTAACCGGGTATTTGCCATTAACGTTTCAGATGCCAACTTGATGGAATTTATCCATTTTTTTATTTTCCACTCTCAATAAGGAACAAATAGGTGACATGATTTCATTAATTATTTCATAAGAGATCAAAGTAGAAACGAAGGCGAAAGACTGCCATTAGGCTTTTAACTTCTTAAATCAAGGAATAAATCAAGGATACAAATATTTGTGCAATGAAAACAAGTAGTGTGTTCTTAAGCAATCGTAACAGTTTTTGTTACTGCTCTAAGCCGAAGCTCAACTTTTCATCATAGTAATGAAAAAATATTTTCACATAAATAGTTTTAATTAACTAAAAAATAGGTAAACTATTGTTCCGAGTATAGAATTAACAGTACTGCACTCATTGAAAATGAGTGTGAATCCTATTTCATTTTCAAAAAATTATTTCACTGTTTATTGCCCTTTTTTTAAATAAAACACGAAAGTCAAACCACATTTTTCTTCAAAATAATATAATCTGAAGTACTTATGGTACGGCAGTTTTAAAAGAAAATGACTTCATGTCATTTAAAGCTACTGATTACACGTGTTTTCATTGTGGAAGAAATCAACTAATGACAATGAGTTGGTAAAATAATAACAATACTTATTTGAGCAGAAACTTATAGGTACACTGCTACTATTTATATAACGGTAAAGATATACATATTCATACTGAAAATATTCCATAAATTGATGATCGAAAACCCATTTCAAAGTTCAATTCGTTCATTTTGTTGTTTGCGAGAACTGCATTAAATTGAACTCAATTTAGGAATTTTGTTAAATACGATGCTATACACTCCACGTCAATCAGTTGCTTTTGAATTTTCTACGCCTTTCCGTCTAATAACTAGTATTTGAGCACGAGAATAAAGTTAAGACCGAGTTAAGTTTTTCTGGACAGTAAGTGAACTATAACGTTTGATTTTTTTATTTTCCTCTGGCTTTGTATTTTGATTTCAGATGGAAAATTGCGTCTTTTATTAACTATTTGTAGTAACCCTTGGCATTATGGTTAGGCACTATCATGACAGAGGTATGAGTTTGATTTCCAGCCTCGTTCATCTAAAAACAGTAAGGTTTTTTTACAGGCTGCAAAGGTACCAATTGTCACCATTTCCCCCCATTCCTGCAATATACCGCGCACTGGAACGCTTGAAAGCTGGAACATTTAACACCTGGTTCTTCATGGAATAGCAGAACAAATTTATGTAGAGTAAGCTTGCTGTGGTTGACCTCACTGCTGAAAAATTCAAGCTTATAGATTTTGTTTGATAAAAGTCATTCAACTATCACGAAACTCATTTTGCAAATACGAAAGTTTTTTTCAAATCTTCACCATGGTTTTCAAGATGATAAAATATAATCTTATTATTTACAAACGGCATGGAGAAGTTTCAAAAAATGTCACATATGTTATATACAATATAAAATAAATTTTGCAATTGGGGTGATAACTTTAATGGGCCAGTAATATTTTTTTAAGATGAGTTTTTCTCTTATCTAAAATAGATGAACAGAAAAAAGAAGAAGAAAACCATGGGACAAAAATTTGGCTTGGTTTCAATTAAATACATCAGAGTGTTAGTATTGGTATGATAAAATAATTGAATACCATCTGAATGCAGCTTATTGTTCAATAAGGTTTCTCTGATGGTTTTAATAAAAAATTTAGATTGAAATTCAGCCAACCACATATATCCAGCTTTTTGGAATAATTAGTTCATTTTAGAGGGTTTTGCCGCATTGATTGTTTTGTTTAAATTGAATTGTTTATTTTGGTAAAATTATTTTATTGAACATTGGAAACAAATTTCAAAACCTTACACATCGAAAACAATGTGCTTGATCAAATTAATATTGATTTATAAAATCAAACTTGTTTTCGAAAATCAAATTATAAAGTTGATAATAAAAGAGGAGATTTATTTTTAAATGTAATTTAAGTCAAATGACAGTTTATTAATGTATGTTACTGTTGTTTAAATTTTTTACCTAATACACTCAGAGAAAAACTCAAACAGATTCTAAGAAATGCCCATATTGTTATTTCTTAATACAATTGGTAGTAAGATACAAGATTTTGAAAAGATTTGTTTTGACATTTTTCATTGCAAAATTTTACAAGATGTATACATTGAAAAATGATAAATCGAAATTATATTTTACTATATTTACTAAGTTAAATAAGGCAAGTTCTGAGAACCAATTGATCTGAAAGGTTTGGCCAGTATTGAGCCAAGTTAAGTTAAGGAAAACCGGTTGTTGCGGTAAAAAAGCGGAAGTTAATAGCTTTGAAGGTTGATTATCAAAGGGACATATAATTTCAGTATAATCAATAGTGTTCTGAAAAATAAAGAAATAGTTGAGAAAATATAAAAGGATCCAAAGAAAGACTAGAAATTTAAAGATGTCCTCTGATTCATTGGTTTTAAGAAAGAAAATTCGGTTTAGTCCCAACATTAACATTTAAACAACATTCAAAATCTAGCATGCTTTAGCAAAGAAAACAAGAACAATATATTTTAGTTTTGCTAACTTCACAGGACTTGAAAAAGTGTGCGATAAACTCTTTTTCTCTGATAAAAAAAAAGTTTTTTTCTTGAATCGCAAATCGAAGATAAGATAACTTTTCCACATCTATATTCAGGTCAGGTTTTCAATATCAATTTTTCTAAATATAGCAGAGCACAAAAAAGTCAAAAAAGGGTGATAGAAGATCTCAATATCTAACTCTCCTATTTAAAATGATGTGCCTGATTTTTAAAGCAGGTATGTACTGTTTGGATACAAATTAATGTTTTAAAACTCTTATGGTAGGATGCCTTGGTTTTCTAGAGCTTGCCATATATTTCAATGTAGTATACAACTGTACCGAAATCTACAAAATCCATATATAAATTCTTCTTATATTCGACAGATTTAAAAAAAACAGGTTATTGCACAGTTTCTCTGAGAACCATATCATAGGAGAAAAACTATAAGATTTCGTTATGGGTTTGATCTAAGAAAAAGGACATATTAAATCAATGAAGAAAATCTTTTTGACGACAGATAATAAAAATGTATTTATTTATAATTTATTAGTTTGACATTTAGTTTTATTAATTTTTCCAAAAGTCAAGTCGAGAATATACTCTATCTCTCTGTCAATTCGCAACAGAAAACTGCAATGTTTAAATTTAATGACCGCAGATAAATGAAACATTTATGTATTTGTTTGTTTGAAAACACAATTAAAGTTAGACTGCTAATCTTCCGCACCATCATAAGAGGTTTTGAATGAAACCAAGTGTTGTTGGGTGAGCTACCACCAAGATTTTGTGGGCTATAATTTTAGCCAATTCACGACTGCCAGGTTGATCATCAGTCTCTTTTAAGTGGTGTCTGGGCCTTAATAATTCAATTTCAACTATAAAACTTCTTGCCCAGAGAGGACTTGAACCTAGACCAAGCTCCATCTCATAGCCGCACATGCACTACGCTTTGCGCTACCGAGAATACCTGATCAGTTGTTTCCCATAATTAGGTTTTGTTGGTAATCAATCGCATTTGAAACCAACATTTTGACTAGCTACAAAAGTTGCTGTTGTACTACATACTGTTACATTAGTACATTAGTTTGTCTATGGCAGAAAATTGTATTTGTAGGGATTGAATGTTTATAAGTAAATTTTTTAAAGCGATAAGTTTTTCATGTAAGTGATTTTTTTTTTTTATATAAAATCTTTATTGTAGCTGAATTTATATAAATTTTTTCGTATTACTCGATTGCACAATTTACATAGAAATGGTATTTTCCTTAAATTGTTTAATTCAATATTATGTATATACTTATATATACATATATGTACTTATAAATATCATATAATTTTGAGATTCGAATTGCAACTTTTTCAATTTTTGCTTCTTCGTAGAGATCCTCGGTAGAATATTGCCAGGTTATTGCTTTCACTTTTTAAAAACACTAACACAGATATTGCCCGAGAGAAAAAATTAAATCAATGTGCTCATAAACATTATTGAACTCTCTGATTGACCTTGAAAGTGGTTCATTCTGACCATAATTTGTTCTATGCCTTGGCTCAAAAAGAAGGTGCCTTTCCCTTAATGGTCGTATTGGGGCATAAACTTGTACAATAGATATTAACAAGGGGCACTTTATGTGGTAGCAAAGAATGTCACGCACAAAAACAATATCCTGAATAATTCTTCTGGACTTTAGAGGTTGCAGACCCAAAAAGCTTTGCCTGGCTCGAGAAGAAGGGGTAAAATTCCAATTCAATTTATAGAATACGTATTTCGTAAAACGATTCTGAACTCTTTGAATTCTATCGCAGAAAGACTGTTGGTAAGGGTTCCAGATGATATCCGCATATTCAAGATTTGGTCTTACCAAGGAAGTATACAGTGAAACCAGAGTATACGGGTCAGAAAAATCACAAGAATTTCTTTTAATGAATCCTAACATTGCGTTAGATTTAGCAACAACAGTATCAACATGTAAAGAAAACGAAAACTTTGAGTCGAAATGAACACCTAAATCTTTCACTTTTGAAGTTCTCTGAAGGGTATTGCATTCAAGAGAATACATAAACTCATGAGGAAGAGGTTTTCTAGAAAGAGAAATAATAAAACATTTTTTTTATATTAAGATTTAAGCAATTAAAATTACACCATTTAGACAAATTGTCTAAATCCTTTTGAAGCTTAACGCAATCATCAATGGAGGTTATTTTTAAAAATAATTTCAAATCATCGGCATATATAAGACAATTGCTATATCTGATATGTTTAACGATGTCATCTATGAAAATGATAAATAAATAGGACACACCGAACGCACAAAGAAAGTTGAAGTGAAAGATAACTGTCAAAAAGTGCACAAGACTAAAAAATCAGAAAAGTCTCCAAATAATAATGAGCGCATCTCCGAATTAGAGTTCAAACGTCGGGAAAAGTTAATGTAACTTTATTGTTTCATTGCCACATTTATTGTGATAAAAAAAAGCCAAAGGAAAGATTAGGATTTCAAGCTTTTCCACTTTTTAACTGGTTTTCTACAATCGACACTTTATGTTTCAAAATATTATTGTAAGACCTCAACTTATAAAGAAAATATATGAGTAATATTAAGTGATAGTATTTTTTCATTTAGGTTTAGGGAGGTTCACATTCAACAACATGTTCATCAACTTCTGTCGTGTTGGCAGATTTATGTAATATGAACATCACTGTGAACCCACCTTAATGTTTCGGGTTCCAGCTCCAGTTTTCGCTGAATGCTTTCATATTCTGGATTTGACATTTTGTGTGATTTGTTTGTTGTTGTTTTTCTCGCGTTTTTTAGCAATTTTAATCTATTGTTTTAAACAATTTCGGTGCATTATATTTAAATAATTTTGGTACTCACCTCATCTCTGCAAGCAATGCTTTCGTTTTATATGTAATTTATGCCCCTTCGTTTTTTCTGGGCCGCGAAAATAGTATCCCAAAAACGTGTTGGCCGGTTAGTAGTAACACAATTAGGAATCTTATTTTTTTTATGTGTGTGTTGTAGTTTCGTCGTCGCCAGCGAATGTTTTGCTTTGGCTTGAGTGATGTTATTTGAGTGCCCCTACTGGGGACTATTTTAAAATTTTAAATATATTTTCTATCATCTCTATGGTTCACTCGTTCAACGAAAACTGTTGTAAAGCTAGGTACATTTGTGCATTTCTGCAAAAACAAAATAACCACGCCTTTCACGTTCAACGATCACTTGTTGATGTATGTTAATAAATGCCCGTTGTGTAAGCTTTAGCTTTTCCAAATCACTTCTTCCGTTTGTAATTTATTTTCTAAAACCCTTTTCTCCAATATTTTTCTCTATTATAAACGAAAAATTTTTTCATAACAATAATCGTTTATTTCCCCACAGAGAACTAGTAATTAAGTTAGGCATGCATTTATGGATGCGTGCATGTGACGGTATCGTACAAAACACCATCAAAGGTATTAAAAATTTGCTTAATATCTTACCATTTAACAGACCTCTTATTATTTATTCGCTAAATGCTCGTTTAAGTGGCAACTAAAATAATAATTGGATTGTTAATAACTAGGTACTCAAAGCCAAGCGAAACTAGAGATGGGCCATTGAAGGCATCAAATTGACTCGAGGGCAATTTCATATTTGTACATAAAGGAAAGATACTTTTAAAATGTTTAAAATTAGAAATAATATTTTCGAATCAAACACATGACGATGACGAAGACATTAGCTATCATCATTTATGGCACACTCTGAGATCTGCAATTATAAATTGGAATGTGATTCCTTAAGTTTCACATTAAATTGCCACTCAAATTTGGCATCTGAACAATTTTGGTTCAGTTTTATAGTCGTGTCGTGTCGATGAAATGCCTTAAACATTTATTAACATTGCAACAGTTGTTATATGATTTAAGGTACAGATTCCAAAAAAAAAACAATCTCTGATGTGGTCTAAGAGTTGAGCTTGTAATTCAATTTTTGCAACTTTACTTATAAATCAAAAAAGAAAAAAACAGAAATAAAGTTGCGCAAACTTGAAATTAGACAGACAACTGAAATGCGTTGCTGCATGCTGCATACCTACTTCATCCGCAAGTTTCATATGAATTTTCACAAATTGTTGTGATGCAATGTAATATTGGTTTGGCTTGGTTGGTTTTGGTATATAGTTTGGTGTCTTAGTGGTTATGTTGTTGTGTTTTGTATAATTGCATCGATTTTTGTGGTTTTTCCCTTTGGCGGTGTAAGACTCTTAGTTGTTGTGGGAAATTGTTGAACTCCTGCAAACAGAGACAGCTGCTGCGTGAAAGTGAAACATTTAGTGGTGGCATTAAAATTTTGTCTGACACTTTCTGTGACGTTTTTGTTTTGTTTTTGTCTATCCTGGGGTGCTTTGCAAAAGGTGTAAAAAAAAATTGTTGAAAAGTGTACGTTTCTGCTCTTCAGTTCTCGCAAATGTGTAGGCGAAATAAAGTGCATTATTTGCAGCCGGTTAGTGCACTTTATTTCGTTAATATAGAAATCTAAGACGAAAAGTTTTACGATATACATAGGTACCTATGTACATGTTTTTCGGCATCCTTTAATTTTGATGAATTCAGTTACGTTTAAAAGATATCTAAAATTTATTATTTATAAAGTAAGGTTGGCTTACCAGATTAATAGTCGATTTCATAAAGCTCTTTTAACAATTTATGAGGGGTAAATCCATGGTAACTCATTTTACATTTGGGATACATTTTGGAGCTATTTATCATGCATGTTAAACATTTCATGTACTTAAATAAAATAAAACTTTTCTGAAAAATTGACTTTTTACTTCTAAACCAAAATTAAATGTGTCAATAACTTTCGTTAGTATTTTGGGCAGCATTTCTGTGGGCTTAACTTGCACATCTTTTAAAAAATAAGATAAAACTTTATCGCTTTCCTGAAATACAATCAACAAAATACCTGTTTAAAATTATATAGACAATTTTCATTATTCGAAAAGTTATATACTCACATTACAAAAATTCGGCAACTTACGTTACATCACATTTTTGATTTAAGCCTCTTTAAAAAAAATATTTCCAGCTATGTATTTGTTTTGGATAATATTTTACAAATCTGATTTCAAAACAAGGTTAAAACGGCGCAGGGACATAAGTCCCGAATTTTTTTTTCGGGACTTACATATGTCCCAATTTACTGGTCACTCCGCTTAGGGTATGTTAAGTCGCCAGGCAGGCGCCTTAAATGTTTCTATATGCTCATGCAAAAATATGCGTGGGACATAAGTCCCGACAGATAATTTCGGGACTTATGTCCCAGTAAAGTGGGACATAAGTGCCGAAAAAAAAATTCGGGACTTATGTCCCGGGGACTTACATATGTCCCTGCGCCGGTTAAAACAGTTATGCCTAGAAAATTTGGTAACTCACGTTAAGGTGACCCTAAACGAAGAATATGCTCGGGGTTAGTTCGCGAACGGTTGTTGTTTGCGGAACATTTCAGTTTTCTCGTTCGTTGACTTCAATGTTCGCCGTGTAGGGCCATGTTCGTGAGCAAACCTCATTTTTGCTGTGAACTTTGTTGTTGCGCTTCTTTGTCGCAAGAAATGTTTATTCTTTGGAGAATCGGAACGAAATGAATGTTCGAAAAATGTGTTCGCCGTGTAGGGGGAAACGCAAACGAGCATATTAGGCAAGCATGTTCGTCGTTTAGGGCCATCCTTACGAATTCCCTAGGGCTAGGCTATAAATGCCGTTTATTCCATATAGACTACGTCTTTTAAAATTTAACCAGCAATTCAAACAAAATATTTGTGCAACTAGACCTCAGAAACGAACAAAAAAAAATATAACAAGAATTTATCTTATTAATTTTGTTTGGTTCTTTCTTAAAATCCATATGCTCCCAGAGGAATAACAACATAATATGATTAATTTAAATTATCTTAACCCTAATGCGAAAAGCATGTTACAGTTTTTTTTAAGTATTGAAAAAGCTTCTGGAACCCTTTTATTTAAAAAGAAAAAAATATTATCATGATGGACGAATATGATTAAAATCATTCAATTATCCCTTTTTGCTTCCTTAAAGTGGTTATAATCCTGTTATTTCATTTTTGTTTCTTGTGTATAATATATAGAGGTATTACATTTCGAATAATGAAATATGTAGATACTGCTTCGTTAAAAATTTTCACTTTTTGATTGACAAAATCAATATTGACAAACAGCAAAATAAAGCACCCTACCAAGCATCAAAAAGGATTTAAAAAAGCAGCGTACAGAAACAAGTAAATGTAGATACAAATATATACGCATGGCGTAAATATATTTAGCTTAATAAATTCTAAAGCTGAAGAATTAATTGCTTGAAACGACCTCTTTCTTTCTATTCATATATTTATACATATATACTTATATATATCTAACGAGGGGAAAAATAATAAAAAAAAGCTCAGGGTAAAACATTAAGCGAATGTTAGATACAAGGAGAAAATAAAACTTGGGTTCTTCTTTGTGTGTGTTTTTTCTTGTTTTTCTACTCGATACTTAATTTCAACATACAATGTTATTAATTTCATCACCCCAATCATCTGGTCAGCAGTTATCGTTACTTCTATAGATACTATAAAAATCTTCATCTAAAAAGTTAATAGTCTTTCGCCTTCGGGATTCATTTTAGAGTAACGATATGGCATTAAATAAGAATCAATGCGGTTGCAAAAAGGATCAACTAGCTGAGATTTATTCTTATGAATAAATAGAACTCCCTCTTTAGTGGGAATGGGTTTGAGATGTGTAAAAATGTTCAAGCTTATAGCATTTGCTGATGACCAAAGCGAAGGTTGTTTCTATTTTTTTTTTACTGAGGGTTATTATTACCGTTCGTGGTACCGTAATATACAGGGTGATTCATGAGCAATCGACAAAATGCTAGGGCGTGTAGGTTGCGTTGAGACAAGAAAAAAATCGTATGGGAGGGGTTGTCTATTCCCCCCCTTTTAGCCGGGAGGGGCAATTTTCGAAAAAATTAACTTAAAATGGAAAAAGAATTATTTAAAATCAACGGCTTTATTCACAATGCTGTGCGATACCTTTTTGAAAAGCCAACAACTTTTTCTTTCATTTTGTTTTTAAATAAATCTGTTCTAAGAAATAGTTTTTGAAATATTAATTTTCAAAGTCAAAATTTTGAAAAAAAAAATGCCCTTATTGTCCACCCTAACAGGTAGAACCCATGGGTCATAACAGGTCAGTTTTTTAGAAATTATCAATGAAAATAATTTTAATCCAGGGTTATTCCAATACTATTTAATTTTATTACGTTCTCATAAGACTCCAATTCAAAAAAAGTAAAAAAATAAGCTTAATGCTTCATAAATTGCTTCGTTAAAATAAAAATAAATGTTTTTCTTAGAAAAAGGTGATTTTGATTTTTTTTTAATTTCTTGAGAACGACATAAAATTTTTGCATCCGGTTTTCTGATGTTGACTTCAAATTAATAACAGCATTGAATTTTGAAATTAAAATTAGCACTTAATTACGTAAAATCTTGAAAAAAATTAATTTGAATTTTTTTTTTCCATTTTTTTTTCAAAATTTTGAATTTGAAAATTCTTGACTCAACGCAACCTACACGCCCTAGCATCACCCTGTATATTATGCAACTTTTGATGTTATTTTTTGCTTTTTCGGTAATGGTCTTAGCTGGATTTGTTTGCGGATTTTCACTGGGTTTCATTTGCTTCTGTGAGTGATTTTCCTTCGCTTTCGCAACCACGCCAGCAACGACAAGTCAATGCATCGAGCAAAAGCTACCCAAATTCGCCCTCGCAATTTCAAAGACCATCACCAGCAATGAGTGCATGGGAAAATCACTCAAGTGAAGCTTCTGCATCTCACATTAACAATGTCAACAATGTTACCAATGTTACCAACAACAATTCAACTCTCTTCACCATGGAGGAACTGAATGCCTTATGCATGGAAATGATTTCAAATTTATCTGTTTGTAAAACAAAATTAGAGCAATTTAATGTGATCGCGCATTTAGCCACTAAGTTTTTGTACTCTAACAATAAGTAAAATGGCAGATACAAAAATAAAAATAATAACTTTTGGAATGCTAAAGGCATACGCAATAAATTTATTGAATTTTTAGATTTTTTGAATAGCCAGAAAGTTGACATTGCTTTAGTAACGGAAACTTGGCTAACTTTTGATATAAGACTTCCCACATCCGACTTCAAATGCTATCGAGTTGATAGAATAGATCAAATGGGTGGCGGAGTTGCGATTCTCATTAGAAAATCGATTCAACATTCGCTTTTACCTGTAATTTCTACACGTATTGTAGAAAATGTAGGGATTGAGATAAAATTAAAAAACCAAAAGACAGTCAAAATTTATTCTATTTATTTTCCTGGTAGATCGAATACAAAAAGAATATGGCTTAAGCAAGATTTTAAAAAATTATTCACCATAAGTGGTGAATTTATATTAGGTGGCGACTTTAACTGCCGACATAAAGATTGGGGGTGTGCAAGAGCCAATGCTTGGGGCAATATATTAGCCGACCTTCGATTGACATTACCTATAAATATCTTTTATCCTCCTTGTCCAACTTATTTTCCTGCAAGTTCCCGTGGTAGTCCTTCTGTTCTTGATATTTTTGTTTCAAATGTCCCTTATGTTATAACTGAACCAGTTTCCTTCAGTGCTCTAAGTTCAGATCATAATCCTGTTTTTTGTAACCTATCTTGGTTGGGGGAAAGAAAAGTGCAATACTTCTTAGACCTTAAAAATACTAATTGGAAATCGTTCAAATCAAAGATAAAAATTAATCTTCAAAACAGCTCCACAGATCTTGAAAGTGTATCTTGTAAAAATGATGTTGATTCCATTGTTCAAAACTTTACTCAAGCTATTGTTTCTTCAGCTTATGAAAGCGTTCCTAAGCGTGAGAAAAAAGATACATGCAAAAAACTTCCAAGTCATATTTTAGAACTCATTAAAATTAGAAACATTCATCGGAAAAATTGGCAGAAATATCGTCAACCCTTTTCTCGAGCAATGGTTTCTCATTTTAATAAGCTCATTACTGATCAAATTTATATCAATCGTAATGACGACTGGAATAAAAAATTAAGAGTTCTTGATAAGAATGCAAAACCTTTCTGGAATATTGTAAAGATAGCTAAAAACAAACATCGAAAAATAGCATTTCTGAAAGATTCATCAAATATATTCTTCACAGATTTAGAAAAAGCCAATTTACTTGGTGACAATTTTTCAAAAAATCATCTGGTTTCTCAGCATTTAGGCGAGTTTGTAACAAATGAAATTGTTAGTGATACAATAGAAACATTCGACACTTTGAACGAATTGACTCCTTTAAACGCATTTGTAGTAGCAGAGAGTATAAAAAATGTAGTTAAAAGCCTAAAAACTAGAAAAACAGGAGGTTTAGACAAAATAAAAAATGCATATTTAAAAAATTTACCTAAAGCTGGAATAAATTATTTAACATTTTTAATAAATGCATGTCTAAAATGTCAATATTTTCCTCAAGATTGGAAAAAAGCAATGGTTGTTCCTATACTTAAAGCTGGAAAATCTCCAGATAAAGCTGAAAGCTATAGGCCAATAAGTTTACTCAGCAACATAAGTAAAGTTTATGAAAAAATCCTAAAGGAACAAATTTTAAAAATAGTTTTGGAAAAAGATATTTTCCCTGATATACAATTTGGTTTTCGCCGCCATCACAGTACATCGCATCAGGTAAAAAGAATTTGCAACCATGTTTTAGAACATCGTCTACGAGGACAGTCAACGGGAATGATATTGATAGATATTGAAAAGGCCTTTGATTCCGTCTGGCACCAAGGAATAATACATAAAATGATACAATTTAATTTTCCTTTATATTTGTGTAAAATCGTCCAAAGTTTCTTATCCAATAGATGTTTTCAGGTACATGTCAATTGTGGTGTTTCTTACATGTTTTGTTTTGATTCTGGGGTACCCCAAGGCTCAGTCCTTGGTCCAGCCTTATATAATATCTATACTTCTGATTTTCCTAGACTACCGCAGTGTGAGGCAGCAATTTTTGCTGATGACACTGCAGTATTTGCGTCGCATGAGTTCGCTCTCAACATTGAGACGAATCTAAAAAATGCGATCAAAATACTAGAAAAATATTATAATAAATGGAAAATTAAGCTCAATGTTGGAAAAATGCAAGCAATCTTTTTTACACGAAAAAGAAAAGCTTGCTTTCTGCCCAACAGTCAGCTGCAAATAAATGGAAACGCGATAGAGTGGGTGCAATCCGTAAAATATCTTGGGATTCACCTAGATACGAAACTCACTTTTAGCATTCATATTCAAAACACTTTAAAAAAAATGAGTATTGCAATTAAGATGCTTTACCCCTTTATAAATCGAAAATCTTCGCTCACAAATGAAAATAAATTAATAATTCATAAAGTAATTTTTCAAGCCATACTATTATATGGATGTCCAATATGGGGTAAAGCAGCTAAATGCCATATAAAAAAGTTGCAAGTATCACAAAACAAAGTTTTGAAAATGATGCTTAATCTACCCTGGCATACTTCAACCTTAGATCTACACAGGAGAGCGAATGTTGAATCGATTTTTGAAAGGATTCGTAAACTTTCAATTAATTTTAATAATAGCTGTGATATCTCTGAGAATTTGCTCATAAACCAGCTCAATATATAGACTGTGATAATTTCTGTTTAAATTATTTGTTGCGTTTGCTTTAATATTGTTTTCTTTTTTTTGTAAGTACATACTATTTATTTATTTTTTTTTCAAATTATTTATTTGTTTATTTGTTTATTTGTTTACTTATTTATTTATTTATTTATTTACTTATATATTTATTTATTTATTTATTTATTTATTTATTTATTTATTTATTTATTTATTTATTTATTCATTGATTTATGTATTTATGTATTTATTTATTTATTTATTTATTTTTTTATTCGTTTTCATATTTATTTATTTGTTAACTATTTATTTATTTTTTTATTTATTCTTTATTGTTATAATTTTCCTCGTTTATTTGTTTATTTATTTACTTATTTTTTTTTTGATTTTTTTTTTAAACATTTTTTTTTTCTTCTCTCTAACTTATTTACTATTTATTTATTAATTGTTAATCTTTTTTAACTGTTATTTTTCTGTAATTTTTACTATTATTTTTTTTTTGTTTTTCCTTTTTTTTTACAATTTTTCAAATGAAGGTTTTTTTTCGTATTTTCCTTCAATTATGTACTTTATTCAAATTTTATTATTCTTTTTAGTCACACAAGATAATGTTTCAGTTGAAAGATAAATGTATCATATCTCTGAATTGTAAAATGTGCGGTCACAGACTTTTTTGAAAACATTATTACGAAATAAATATATCTATCTATCTAGTCTTTTGTATTAAATTTGTTTATTTAAAATTATTCCGATTTAACAAAAATGAGCAATTGCCTTAAAGTCTAGTAAATTTGTCTTTGAAAAAGGCTTCTGGAATCACAGTTTTCATTTTTTTTTTCCTGTTAAATGTTTAAAAAAAATTCATAGGCATCAGTTCTTTCATTATAACTCGCAAAGTAAAGCAACTATGTGGAACTGAAAGTATTTAATATATACAACTATCTGCAAATTATAGCTTATTGTGGAAAAGCTATTGAATAAGTGTTCATTTTTTTCCTGCTTTATATTTTTAGAGGTACTAAATCCCAAGAAAATTTCACAAGAGCGATCTAATTGGATTCAAATATTGCAGCACATTAATATTCTATTGTTCTAAGGTTCATATGATTTAAGAAATTGCAATAAAAATTTGAGTTTACGAACATGATGCAGCATTTACACGTATCTGCATTTGTTTTCCGGAAAAAAAAAATCCAAATATATAATTCATACTTATTTATTAGATAGAGAAGATCGAAATGTTGAGCTCTAAGTAATAAAAAGACAAACGTCTACTTCAAGTGTTTATTAGAGTCCGATTCATAAATGGTATAAATTTAAATAAGAAAGAGAATTTAAGTAACTATTTCAAAGGTAGGTATAAATAGTGATGTATGTTCAGGTATAATAGTTTGAGCGTTGACAAAGGAGAAAGAAGAAATATAGGACAATTCACAATGATCTTTTAACAGAATATCTTCACCTTTATTATACTACTCTCGTGTGAACGAAATTTTTTGGAACTTATCACAAAGAAGCATTATATGATAAGATAAGACAAGGTATCGTGTCTGTCATTTTGCAAGCAAACCATATGATCTCTAACCCCCGTTGTTAAAACTACAACTTTGATTAAACATTTAAAAACAAAAATTAAACTGCATTGCTATGACATTAATTCAATGCGTCATATGTAAAAACAAAATTAAATCGATGTCGGCTTATAAAATTTTCAATCAAAAAAGTCTCACCAGTATTCAGCTTTGACCTAATTTTTTCCTCAAATGCATACCCACCGTATCTTATTGCCTGCATACAAATTCGAGTGAATTTTTCTTCATCTTTGAAAATGAAAATATACAGTCCGTAACATTCGAATAGTCTCACACAAAATTTATTTTTAAATTAAATATTTTGCTACACATTTTTTATTTATTTATTTATTACAATTACAATGTAAAATTGTAAAGATAATTCTAGAGGAAAGCATTAACAGTAAAGCCATCAGCCTTCATACAAAATTAACATTTTTTTTTTGATACATAATTACAGTTTTAATAATTTTATTTACTATTGGTTAATAGCTTATTTTTATTTTTAGATTTTACTTAAAAAATCATTTTTTCTTAAAAATTCAAGTATTTTCTTAAGTTATCCAGATTAGCATTTTTCAGTATTTCTGTGCGGTTGATCCTGTGGTCGGAAATTAGGACAGTTATTTAAGAGGTGCTCGATGGTAATTTGCTGTGGGTTGTTGCAGAATAGACAGGAGTTGTTAGTTGAGTTTTTGTCGATTAGGTGGATATGCGTGAGACGGGTATGGCCAAGTCTCAGTCTGATGATAGCCCTTGTTTCATGTCTGGTAAGAGTGGATGGGAAGTGTACTGGAAGACATAAAGGGTAAATATTGTTTGTATAATAATTATTTAAATTTTTGAAATTGTATAGCGATTTTTCCAACTGCGTGTTTTTAATTTTCTTTGAGTAGTTATATGGGTTTGATTCATTTGAAAAAATTTACTGGCTAATTTAGCAGCCGCATCTGCTGCTTCGTTCCCTCCCTGAAATTGTATAGCGATTTTTCCAACTGCGTGTTTTTAATTTTCTTTGAGTAGTTATATGGGTTTGATTCATTTGAAAAAATTTACTGGCTAATTTAGCAGCCGCATCTGCTGCTTCGTTCCCTCGAATGTTAACATGTCCAGGTATCCAGACAAGTTTAATTTTGGAGTTGTATTGGCAGATCTTGTTACGAATCTTTACAATTGGGATGAGGTTGCAGTTCAGATTGAGTACGGCGTTTAAAACTGAGAGGCTATCAGAGAAAATGCAGAATTTGCCTCTTCTTTGTTCTGCGTATTCAATAGCTCCTATGATAGCGGCTGATTCGGCGGTGAAGATGTTGTTGTGTTCATAAAGGCTGCAAGCTTGTACAGTCTTATAATCTTGGTCAACTATCGCATAAGCAATTCTGTTATTGATTATAGATCCATCCGTGTATAGGAAATTGTAATTGAGTTTCGATAGGTTGTTTCTCTTTAATGTCCATGGGGGGAAACAGCCTGGTTTGGTGTTAACAATTATGAGTGGGATATTAAGCTCTTTTGCAATTTGAGATACTTTGTAGATGGTATGTTCACACTTAGGCTTGGTCTTTCGTTTCAGAGTAAGTGATGTGTCCTTTTGTATGGGTCATCCATATGAGGTAAGTATTTTAGGAATTAGTTTAGCAGTAAGGAGGTCTCTACGTTCTTCCAGGGGCAGGAAGCCAGCTTCAGCAAGAAGATTAGGAATGGGTGTGGTACGGAATGCAAAATGTTTGAGGAATCAGGGCAGCTATGTGAATTGTCATATCATCCTTTCTTACTTAGGTTCTTACTTAGGTTCTCGGACTTCTAATAACCGTTATGTCCATCGTGTACGGTTCCTGGCCATGCATTTCAGCTCTTTTCAACTCTTCCCCAATTGTGATGATTCCTCTTCGACCGTTCTTCGCCAAATGCTTCTAGGTCGGCCTACTCGTCTGCATGTCTGAGTGAATAGGTTTTATCGCTTCTAACTTGACAAAAATTTATATTAAAATGGCTGCAAAATTTGCTCAAAAAATTCCGTTAGCTTTTCGAAACTTGTTAAAACTTCACATTACTTACATACACTCTTTAAACATTTACCTTCTATAAACGTTTGAAATTTAATTACTTATTGACCGCAAATTTTGTAAATAAAAATACTCAATTTACATTATGCAAATAAAGAATATATTTAATAATTTATAAATGCATTTCGGTCCACAACTGAGGAACCATCATCAGCGAGCGTCAGTTATACACTAAACAAGATTACAAAAGAAATACAGAGCAAAATGAAAATAAAAACAAAAACAATTACGTAGTTAAAATACATTTACATAGATAACATGAAAAAAAAAATATTTTGTTATTGTTTTTAAACAATCAAATAAAGGTGATTGAATTGCTCCTGGTTCAAGATTCATCAGGTTGTCATTTATATGTATGTATATATAATGATTCATAGGCATCCAGCTTTGAAGGTCTGTTGATTGATTTTAAAAGGCGAACATTTTCTATGTCAAATTTGTTGTGCGGTTCTTCGTGGTTGACATCATATGCGTGGGAGGCGATTGCATTATCAAGTTTCTTACATTTAACTGCACGAAGGTTTTCATTGAACCTAGTTTTTAATGCTCTTCTTGTTTGACCAATATATTTTTGATTGCAGATGGTGCAGGTTGTTCAAACGGTTTATAGTTTACAGTTTACATAAACTGACCACAAACCGGCTTTAATTTAGTGATTAAATTTGACTAAAAACTCTATTTACCTTCTAATCAAAAAGACAACAAAAGCTTTTAATTTAAAAGTAACTTTTGTTTGAAGCTATTCAAATGTTACAGACTGTATCTACTTTACACATTTACCACCAAGCAACTCCCAATTTCAACAAAATTCTTGCCTATATTCTTTTTTCCGAGCACATGCACATGAACATACATATAAATATTTGTGGAAAGGTTATTTGAAAATTCTGACCTTAATCCTTCAGGAGGATACCCCAAACAACATGAAGATGTAAGTAAACGTGCCATTTATTTGTACGCGCGCCGTCAATAAAGTTAAGAATATGTAAATAGATTCTCTCATGTGTGCTTGTTTGGTATACCTTCAATCTTATACTATACTATACACCAATTGAATGTAGAATGTATTAAAAACAAAAAAGGTCTGTTACCTTCGGATCGGAACACTTTCATATAGGGAATTAGAAAACTCCTTGACAATTGTAAATTCAAAAATTCAAACTCGAACCCGGAACATTGTTTTGAAGCAACTCGAATTCGAATACTTTGTTATGCCATACTGAGCTGCACACTCAAACTTATCCATTTTGTTGTATTCATGTGTATTTTGTTACTTGTTACAGTTTACCAAGAGTCTTATAAAGAGGATTTTTTGTTTTTTGAGGTTTTTTGAGGGGTTTAAAATTGAAGAAGACTTTTTCTTCTTTTGGCAAAAGCACAGATAGAATGTGTGAATAGAAATTTCTTGAGGAATTTCTTTAGCCTGAAACCAGATACCGAAATGATATTTTTTTTTCCTATTCTATTGTTGTACAGTTTTGTGTGATGTGTGCGGATTGGGAATTAATGGGGAATTCTTGCAAAGACTTTTTTTCAAATTTAGTATTTTTGATTATTGATATTGCAGATTGAAATTTGCAATCGTTATATTTATGGTATTATTTTGACAGAGAATATGTGTTGTCTAAAATTTATGAGAAGATGATAAGGAGGAATCTTTGATGTGCATAGAGCTGTATAGGGTCATCATATTTATGATGTGACATCACCTGACAACTCTATTCAAAGTTGTCAAATATTATCCTTGTAAGTGGGAATTGTATGTACCTACATACATAATAGTATATGATTTTTGTTTTGTGATTTATAAAAATAATTTTGTGTGGATAAATTCTTCTATACATATGTATGTATAATTATCGATTTGTATGGCATCTTAGTTTGGCGTGTATCAAAAATATATGCATTTGGTGTAAGCTAATCAATTATTCGCTGGATTAGTCTAATTACTTTTCTGTCAATTCAATTCAAATTGCCTTTGGGCCAAAAAGAATACTGGTGTATCTAACTGCTCCGTATTGTCTCCAATTTTATTTCTTATTGGAATTGATTTGTAGATAAATAAACAAAGGTAGCCATTTCCAAAATTATCTTTTCGTCGGCTTTGTCAAGACAAACATTGCTTTTTAATCGTTTTATTTTTATCTTCATGATTTCTTGTCTAAAATTAGGAAAAGAAAATAGTTTAACGTAACGATAAATAGTTACATATTAAACTATTTTGCTGAGTAAATCTTGTTTTATTGTTTTAATATTATATTTAATGCATGTTTAATATTTTAAATTGCCAAAAAATAAGAAGCTCTCAATCACCCATTTTGAAACGAGGCGCTGCCAAACATGTTCCTCAAAACAGCAACCGATGACCTTTAGTTTGACCTGTAACGTGCTTTAATTCATGTTATCATAAAACAAATTTATGAACATGCACACGGGCGGTGTGTCGTTGGAATTCCAATATTGGTGCTCTCTCTCTTGCAATTATCTGTCTTTTTTTCAAAATTTTCTACGTAGGCATCTAAATTTTTAGAGCGAAATCATTTATTTCTAATTCTGATATTGATTTGAAGCCATTCAGCTAAATCCATTACCTTAAAGCTTTTTATTCCACACTGTTTTTATTGTGTTGCCATTGAGAGAAATAAGTCACTACTGGCTAGAAAAATAATATAGTAATAATAATAGTAGAATGTTATGAGCAAAGCCAATTATACTTATAAATACCATCAAAGTATACCATTTTCCGAAATCTCCCAAAAGAATTCAGCAATAAAGAAGATTCCTTAACTTGCAAAAATAATTTACCAAATAGCTCACACATAATACCCTTCCTTCTGAAAGATTGAACACAAATTACAATACCTTAATGTAAAACGCCTTTGCACTTAACGCACACCACCCTCCATAATTCCAGCCTTTCTTGATCTATTTCCTTTAATCGTTGCCAATATTTCTTCTTGTAGAAAGCTACAAATTCTAATACCTATAACTATATATGTAATATTGCAAATGAACATTGCCTGTGGGATCACTTTTATGTAATCTTTTTGGTCTCTGAACATAGAAATGTATCAGTGATAGATCTTTTCCTTTGGTTATTCCCCCCGGAATTATAACTTAAAGGAGTTTTCTTTTACTTTTTTTATAAATAAGTTGCAGTAGTTTACTTTGCCGCATTTCTGTATCTTTGAAATTAGTTTTTATATATATGACGTAGGTGCTAGGTAAATGTTTTGGAATTTGAAATGATTTCGGTCCTGTCCTGACATAAGAAAAAACAAGAAAACTTGTTCGGGTCAATCGTCCTTTACTAATAGATAGAGTTAGTCAATATCAAATAGCAAGAACCTCTGTGAAACATTAAGGAGGACTTCTGAAACACTTTTCTTATCTTTTCGTAAAATATTTATGTTGATAAGTGTATGGGTATACCAACGTCGAAATTTATTACCATACTGATGACATCATTTCCGATCTATTTACTGTTGTAAATCTGATAATAGCTATTTGGGGAATAGGTGCGGATGGTTCTGTTCTGTTTCCAAATTTATTAATAAACACAGAGCATTCATTGGAAAAATCACATAAAATAGATGTTTTTTTTCTGTTCCTGTTAGAATCTTTCGGTTTTATTCATTGGTCCAGAAAGTTTTGATACCATTAAGATAGGCAAACATTAAATTTGTTCATACCAGCTAAACAGGGCTAATCGTGCATATTATTGCGATAGAAAACAAAAGCTATATTCAAGGGTAGTTAATTAAAATTGATTATACCATTTCACCCAAAGGATATTGCGATATTGCAGAATGAAATTGTTGTATCTTCAATGCATTCACTAGCATGGCTTTTTTCTAAACATTCACCAAGTGGCGTGAAAGAAAGACAAAAACTCATTCGGCGAATTTAACGTTCTATGAAATCATGTATTTCTATTTAATAAAAGATAACGATTGAAGAAACGGTTAGTTTGCAAATTTTGATGTTTCCCAACTATGTAGCAGGTATAATGTAAATTAAAAACCAGTTCAGTTATGTGGAAGCAGAAATAATTCCTGGATTGTTCACTCAACTTTTTATTACAATAACAAGTCCTTAATGGACGACATAAACTGTGGAAAAATGCATTGACAGGAGAATTTGTATTTGTTAGTACAGCACTCAAAACATGTTGTACATATGGCATGAAGCTTTTTCAATATTTTCCTTGAGTTGGACCGATGCCAACATAACTGGCACTTTCTTTCAAAAATTCAATTTCGATATAGGGTTGAACTCAAAACAATGGGATGAGGAGCTACTGGTGTTTCTTCAGTATGGAGTCAGAAGCAAACAAAATCAAAAATGAGAAGACGAAGAATATCTTGTCATGCCTTAGTATATCCAATATGCATCTTACATTTGATCAGTCTTAATATTGATAGATTTATCATTGAGGTGATCATTAATATATTTCGTTGAATGTAAATGCCTGCAGCGCTGAAATAAAGCATAGTTATAACTTATAAGTATAGACGTTAGGAATAGAACTCTTGAAGATCGCTGTTTTCTTGGACCTAATAAGCAATTGAGGAATAAAGCTATATCAAGACGTACCATAAAAAAACTCTTATGATTCTGATCTTGTTCTATGGTACGGAAGTAGGAACCCTCTCTCAAGCGAAAGTGCACCAACCTTAAAATGAGTGGTAACAAAGCAGGATTTATTTAAGGATTTGTTTTGCCGGAATATAGGTTAATGTTATTGTTGTTGTTTCCGAAATATGAAATTATCACCATATTAAAATTACAAAAACAAAAACATTTTTGATGTTTCGTCAGCACTGATCTCAGTGTGCAATGCTTACACGTTCTGAAGCGTTTACACGATCATGTATGTGTGTGTGTACATGGTGCGTAGAGTTCACACGGTATGTTGTCGTTGTAAATTTCTATCTTTGCACATGAAATGAGATTGAAGTACAGTACAGCCTCGCTAGTCCGGACACATAAAGTTTCTACCATGTCCGGAATAGCGAAATGTTCGGACTATAGAGAAAAAATTATATACAATGGACAACTGAAAACTTTTCCAAACCTTTTATTACAAATAGAAGTATATATACATATACACATAATTTAAATCAAAGTAACATGCTTTCTTTTCTTTGTAAAAGCCATAATAAGTAAAAACTTGTTTTAAAAAATTTTCAATAAGAAATTAAATTTACACCAAAAAAATATGCCTTATCCTTAAGGAAAGCTCACTATGAAATGAAACAGAGCATGAAAAATCAACGACCACAAATATAAGCTTCCAATGAGTAAATTTGCAACGATTTAAAAGTCTACAAAGATTCCAGAGCCAACTACAAGCAACAAAACTAATAGGGAATTCCCCGTAATTGTATGAACAAACGTTTTTTTTCCAAGAAACAGAGTCAAATAATATGTGTATGCACATTGTACATACGCATTTTAATACGCTGTCCGGACTGTAGAGATAAAATTTTGAAATTGTCCGAAACATAGTGGTGTCCGGACTACTGAAGTGTCCGGGCTAGCGAGTGTCCGGACTAGCGAGGCTGTACTGTATGTACATATGTATTTGTGTAATATTTTTTATCCGTTTTAAAATTACATACATCTTCTCCAAATTTAACTACATATTTGGTTTACTTCATGAACCTAAAACTTAATTTTATTTCGTTTAAATTTTAATACTTCGGTGTATTAAAATTTGTATAGTGTTTGTTATTAGCCAGTACTGCAATACTTTTTAAATTAGCGGTCCCTGAGTTCAGTGGGGTTTGGAAGTAAGTAATTCAAATGATTTGGTACAAAAATATTTTTTTAAACCAGCATAAACGGTACCTGCTATAGAACTGAATTTAAAATTTTTGATTTTTTCTTTAAAGGTTTGATGGATTGCAATACCATTGTTTATGAAAGAGGTTATATAATCTTGAAAATATTGAATATCAAAATTTTCAAAAATAATATTTTTTTGAATTTTTGAAAAAAAAAATTCTTTTGAAAACGGGTTAATATTTTCTTTGAAATTTTTCTTTTAAGTGCATGTTAATAACAACTGAAAACTTGCTTACCTTTTTAAAAATATAGTTAAGAAATGTCACACACAAAAAAATATTTTTTTCTTTTCAAAACAGCTTTAACGGTTTTTGAAATTTCCAAAAATTCATATTTTTCCTATATGTCATCTTCAGATTTGATGTTAACTTTCTGTTTTGGCTAATTTTAACAATTCAAATACTTAATTTAACAATTTCCCAATTTTTCTCCAATTACTTTTGTTTTTGTCATTTTTTTTATTATTGTAAATTAATGTATTAGCAAGTTTGTACCTAGTCTTGCATTTTCATTCAAAATGTTGCAGTTTTTTTTAAGTGTTCTTATAGACTCATTAAACTTTATATAACATAATTTTTGAGTACATAATCCTTGGGAAACTTAAAAAGAACACCCATTATGAATATGTACATGTGCAGCATTATATGAAGATACCATCACCCAATTATTATTCTTAGTTTCTTCTTCATCATACTCGACGACATGTCATCTTCACACCTCGTTTCACTAGATATAAGTGTCTTGAACATAAAAGAAGAGTTCCTTTTAGATGAAAGAATCTCAAGAAACAATTAAAAATAATTTAAATTTCTTTTTTTTCCAAAAAAAAGTAAAAAATAGTACTATATAATAATAACAGCTAACGAGTTCAGAATAACTCTGAAGAATTTAAAGTATATCCATGACCTCGTTATATTATGAAAAATTATTCTTTCTTTCATTGTGAAAAGGCAATGAACCTTATATAAGGAATTAAAAAAAAATGGCGAAATAAAATTATTTCATTTCTAGAAACGCTCGGTCTTATATCCGTTAGTTTCTAGTTTCTACGTCACGTAAATCAACAATAAACAAGAAGATAATAATTTTAATTTATTAAAAAAAAAGACAAGAATATCATTGCTAAGGTACCTACCGTCACATGATTCTGCTGTCTTCAAATCATTTTTAAATGACATATTTATGTGTGTGCACGGAGCGTGTGAGTATGTGTGAATGTGTGTTTTCTTTAATGCTCCTAACAGCAATTAAGTAACAATGTTCAGCTATTTCTAAGTTTGTGTTCACAATAAAAAACGGCGCGTCCCGACAAATTGTTACTTTTGCCTATAACAACTATACTGCAATAACGTTCCTGCACGTCCTAGATCCTTTTTGTAAGCCACGAACCGACAAAAGGCAAGCAAGCAAAAACAACATAAGGTACCTTTGAAAAAAAGCATGAAAAGAAAATATTTTAACAAAGTTCCAGTAGCTTGATGTGGAGCTCTGTATGTTGTGAGCTCATTTAGCTCGAGGATTTCAGACGCGCGAGGACCAAGACTATAGGACGACCAATGTATGTCTGGGCCCGTTTTACCAGTTAGTTTAGAACTCACAGGGAATGCATGGCAACAGAAATTATTGTCCTCTTTTGCTGAACAATTTTCACGTAAAAGACTACCGGTCTATGTGGCACGTACTGTAAATTGTCATACGACGGTATTTTATGCTATTGTTTTTTTTTACCATCCTCGCGCTGTCATGCTGTCATGTGGGTGGTGGCAAGAGGCTGATGGAGGTAGCAGTGGTGTGTGCGTGTGCAATTAACAACACTACTATTATCCTTTTAAGTTGCCTTCTTACACTGGCATATACATACATAGTATGTAGAGTGAAATACCCGTACTCAGTTTGTTTGTTCTTTTTTTTCATTTAAAGTTGAGTTTAGTTGTGTCCCGTAGTTTACCAAGCTGTGCAGAAAAAAAATATGTTCTTGCGATTTCTGCTATAGATGATTCCATTTCAACTGACCAAATTTTACTATTTCGGGACAGGGGAGTTTCAAAATCCTGAATATGAGATACCTCAACATGAAAACTCAAAACCCAAAAAAATTAATATTCACTTTTTATAGTGTGATTGGCATAAAGTGTGACCCGAGATAAGCAAAAAATTGAATGGAAGTTGTAATGACATTCAATTATTAAAAACTGATCAGTTTGATCAAAAAAATTTTTTTTTTCAGTGCTAAATGATAATCAGTTTGCTTAACAGAAAAGAGACAAATTTACATTTGTAAGGTTATTTCCATAAAATTCTTGTAGATTTAAATGTACATGTAATCTGATTTACATCTTTTTGAACTTTCAACATTTTGGTTGCAGATTTGAAAATTGAAATCTAGAATTTTATAACTGTAGATTTGATAAAAAAAAATTGGCAACACGCTTTCAATTTCATAACAAGAATATTGCGATTATTCTTGGAATTATTTGTGAAAAAGAAAGCAAAAGCAGTTAAAAAAACAATCAATTGTAGAGGTGCTTTTTCTATTGAATGCACTATTTGAAGAATTTTCACAATTTGTATAATGTGATGTAGTTCTAGGGATTACTGAGATATCAAATACAAATGAAATATTATTACTTTATGATTTACTAAACAGACACGACTCATTAATTTTTTTTTAAACAAAAATATAAAGGTTTCACACTGGATTGTACACAGTTCTGTACAATCCAATGTAATTCCAACTAGAAAAATGAAATAGGACTTTACTTTAGTATCACAAGAAAAAGGAAAAAAAAAACGAAAGAGTAAATTACGGAAACAGCACAGCAGGGAAAAGAACACAGACAGGACGAAAGCAAAAATATTTTTTTTGTATAAAACTCTCCACTTATGAGACACAAAGGAAGCTAATTTTCTTATAAATCCTTTTTTTTTTTGTTTGAATATTGTTTCTATAATGATTGTGGTTGTATAAACTCAAGAAATAGTAATTAAAAATAAAAAAAGTGCAAAAAGAAAATATCATGAACTCTTGAAGACATTCCATATTCTTTTGTTTATAATGAGATATTGTTGGAATTTAAAGAAAATGGGATTTAATGATGTCGACACAGCACAGTGGGTCGTTTCGTATATACCGTAGACGTAAAAAATTTAAATATTTTTAATATATTTATGTATAAAATATTATCTTAATGTGTAACCCTTTTATAATTTATGTAAACGTTTACATACATACATAAGTATGGTTGTTTCATTTAATTTTACTGTTCCTTACAAAGAAAAAAGAAGTCGAATTCTTGACTTCTTGAAATAATCCGAAAATCGTATAAAATTTCAATAAATTTTTCTTCATTAAATCGTACATAATAAGATTTCATATCAAAGTAGCTTAATATGTGAATCTTATTGTTTTTTTTTTCTCTGTGTATTGTGTTTCAATGGAGTATTGTTACTCTTTCGAAATACACTAGATGAAAATGTTCTGAGTTTATACACTTACTTCTACTTTTATGAAACCCACTATGCGTTGACGAACCATAAGGATTTTTTTGTAAATGGTAATGAGTCTAATAAATTTTAAACAATATTTTGTTTAGGACATATTAAAAGTCAGAATTATTCTTAACTGCTCTGAAAAGTCTTTTAAAACTTGTAATTTTACTTAAAATGTAAGAAAAGAGTTTTTATCATTGATCTCATACGCTTGTATCTGGTATTTATCTTTTGCTGTTATTATATTTTTTGTCAAAGTTAAATATTTTATTTAATTTAGTAGAATACGCTCGAAACTTCATAGCAAGTGATATTTCAAGTGCTCAGTAGTACGTGCTAATAAATTATACTGATTACTTCGAGGAGGATCAGGGGACAAAATAAATTCGAACAATTCCAAAATAATGCACGTTTATTTAATATTTGCCCACTTGTTCAACAGAAAAGTTGCAGTTTACTAATAAATTGCGTTTCATCAAAACCCATTTGAAAGAATAAAGAAAACAACGAGTAAAATTCCAAATAAACGAATGAAGAACGTAAATTTAAAATTGATAGGATAAAAACGTGTCCCTTGCTAAAAAAAAAAATGAAGTAAAAAAAAATAAAATCAACTTCGTCGCTGCTTTCCAAGTACTTTTGTGATGTAATTTAATCTTAAAACACACATCCACCTCACGTTTTTGAAAGCCAAAGGAAGGAAAGCAGAAAAAACATAGAAAAAGGTAACAGGTAACTTCTTCACAGGAACTAGGGTGCTAAATCAATTTCCAATTGAAATTCCTAGCGCATATACACAGATGACACAAACTCATCAATTAAATTATTTCGAAAGGCACGGACTGTCGGACATGGAGGAGAATTGAAATCGAAGGACTTTTATTCTTGGTTAAAATCTATAGAGGGTACATACATACATACATACATACCTATGTGTTGGTGGAGCCAACTGGCTGACTATCGGTCTTGTGGTCAGCCAAAGTAGTTTACTCCCTAAAATTGACACAGATGTGTCAACTGTCTATGTTGGAATGTATATTTTTTTTTTGCTCTTATTCGATTTACTCAACGTGGAATCTTCAATTTTATATACTCCGTATGTATTGAATTTTATTAAATTGAAAATAAATTTAAGTGTCCTCTTGCATGAGAAACCAAAAACAGGTGAACATGTGGACGTGCTTAAAAAAATATATTTCGTGATATATTGTTCGTTTCATGGGTCAATATTGATTTTTGTTGTAAAATTTTGATGGGAAATGTAAAAAAAAAATAACCCATATTCTATTGGTCCTTATCACAAAGAAGCTCAATGAAATTCGTATCCTTAATGGAGCATGAAAATTATTTCTTGCATTTGCAATTTAAAAAGAAAAACCTTTTTTTTGTATTCAATGTTAATAAAAAAACGGAAAAAATAAAACTTCCCCAAGCAATTTTATAGTAAGTATATATATGTAATATGCACACATGTATAACAGAAATAAAACTACAAAACCTACACAAATGAAAAGTTGCCTTCAGGACATTTCATTTGACACTTTTATAGCATACTCTATAACATTGCAGTGTGCAAAAAGGAGTGGCATTTGGCTAATCTCCTTCGTAAATAGCAGCTACTCTCCCGTTTATGTCTGCAGGAAATTTACTCTACACCAATCTTTCAATCTACCAACATTTCGAGCATTGAATTGAGACTCAATACGGGAAGCTGAAGGGAGAATCTTTGTATCGTGCAAGCTTTTGCTTTGATTTGTGTCATCCCTGCGGCAATGGCAGTGCGGTGCAGCGGCAGTATGACGACGACCAAACAAAACCAGCAGGTGAAATTTTTCTCATACTTTCGTTTCGTGTTTAGGTTTTTTTGTTTGTCCTTAAGGACAAATCTATACAGGAATCACATTGTCACAGACATGTCACAGAAGTCGTATGTCTTATACCTGTGCTGTTCATTTTTTTTTTTTTTACTTTTTCGATTTGGAAGTTCCTTTTGAAGTCACTCGTTTTTATTTTTGTTTTGTGGATTTCGAACTTTGATGACAAGGTGTCAGAAGTGGGATGATTAGATTTATAAACAATTCCTTGGTAAAAAGAACTTTTGAAACCAGGTGTTATAGAAGTTTATATAGAAAATGAGGAAGTTGAAACCGTATATGTGATTTTATTTCTATTATTTACATATGTACACACATACTTCATGTATGCCATATTACCACTTGAAGGTGATTTTTACATTACAAAATATTTCTTATGAACATTTAGGTTTGTTTTTATATACATTAATATTTATTGAAATCAAAGCAAAATATTATATTTTCTTATTTTTCTTATTCTTATTCCTTTTATCAGGGTCTTTCGTTTTCATATCAAAAGTGTGCAATTTGTGTGAAAAGTTAATATCCTTTTTTGTCAAAATTTTAAATTTAATAAGGAGTGATATAACTGTGCCAAAGTGGAATTATGTACATATACATATATACTCTTTTTGTGATTTTTATTTAGTGCTTCATGACGATTTTTATGAAAAATGTTGTTTATTATTTTTTAATCATTTTACGTAGAACACTAACAAAAATCTTAGGATTTGATAAAAAAAAAATTAAAACACCTTAAATAAGGTATATAACAATGCACCTAGATCTTGTACAGTAACTTGTGGTATATACACCAGATTAAATTTTCGTCGAAAGGCGGTTGAATTTCCCCAAAATTTTTTTCTTATTTTTGTTGATTTTCGGCATTTCACTATACACTGCGCTTAACAACGTAAATTTATTTCGCCACTGTAGAAATGTCCCACCCATATACATATGAGACTCTTTAGTCCATCTGATTTCATATTAATAATGATATACAGCCACGATCGATAATTTAAATTAAGCCCCGCAGTCATATTTAATTTTCGAAATGAAACAAGACCACAATGTTAAGCCATATATAAAATCAACCGCGGATTTAGCAGTCGATCGCATAAAGTTTGACAAAAGGGAGAGGTTGTACCGAGACAAGAAACAAATTTTTTCATTGTAGATTTAAAAAAATTAATTTTCAAACTCAACATCGTTTGTTCTTCAAAATTTTACGTTTTATTTTTACGTTATACTCAAGATTTAAAAATGTTTTTCTTATTAAAAAAAAATTAAATTCATTCTGCGATCTATTAAAGCCTTTTGCTATTGCCTGCACTATAAACTGTAATATACCAATTATCTTTGATAATATCATAAATATAAGAACGGCACTACGGATTTAAGGTCCGCGATGTCTATTCTTTCTTACCAAATACATGTGGTATTTAAGAGCCATTTGCTGAAACTAAATTTATTTTCAACTTGAGCGCTTATGATCTACATTTTCCTCAACATAATTTGCCGCATAGGGTCTTATGTAGATTCTAAATATTTAAGTTTTGTTTCAGTAAATGGCCCTAAGTACCTATTCATATAAAAAAAAAATTTATTTTTATTTTGTTTTTTATTTTAAAATAAAAAAGAAAAAAAAAGATCGTACTTTGAAACCATTTTTCTGACGATTTATCTATTTAATTTAAGTTTTACAAACTAATCCAAAAAGAATAGGCGAAAATGCAATCCTTCAAGTAATAATTTCATTAAAATATTTTTTTGTTTTAATATAAATACGCTTCAAGTGAGTCTAGATGTTGTACCTGCGATAATGGAATCGCCCTACTACTCGTATATAACATAGTGTTTAGAATTTCCGGCTCTTTGGGGGACTTGAAATTGAAGGTAATTTATATTTAAAATAAAATATAAAAAAAAACTTCCCATACCGGGAATCGAACCCGGGCCTTCTGGGTGAAAGCCAGATATCCTAGCCACTAGACCATATGGGATATAAAAATTAAACTTAGTCAACAAAATTGTATGAAAATTATTTTATGTTATCCTATTTCAATCAATATTATCCACTTAATAAAAAAAAGAGATCCTTACTTTTATTCTCAATATAAATTAAAAATTTGAAATTCGTATTTGAGGCCTTTAAAATTGATAAAAGTTTGGATAAAGAATTGTAACATTTCAAGTATACCACATTTTACTTGTTATAAATAGAAGCAAATCTCTAGTATTTACCAAGCGCCTAAAACTATGCTTGCGCTTCCATCTTTTCATTGAACTTTTGCCTAACGGAAGTATGAATTCTTGAAATGCTGAGCTTAGTGCGTTTGTTGTAAGTATATTTATAGGTCGTTTGTTATGGCTTTACTTAAAGATCTATACCCTTTTTTTAATAAATGATGAAAAAAATATTATTGGTTTCTAAATTGATTGATTGACGTCGATTGATTGGAGCTACATATATCATCTCTCTTATTGAAAGTGGAAGTAAACCGTTTTAACCCCTTAACTGTCCCATGTATCATATTTGATACACAAATTTAATTTTTTTTAGTGCCGCCTAAGTCCATGTATCATATAAATATGATACATTCTGGAATTCAGCTTCACTGTCCCCATACAAACTGATTTGGAAACACCATACGTCCATTATTTGTTCTTAAAAATAAAATACACCAACAATAAGCCCCATGTATCATTTTTGATACATAACATAATTTTTTTCTAGTGCCGCATAAGTCCATGTATCATTTTTGATACATAAAAGAGTGTATTTAAAAAACGGTTTTTTTGCATGAAAAAAATTGTCGAAAAAAATTATTTGCATGTATACATGTAGGTAACGTCTGATACTTAACAAAACTTCAAAAAAAAATTTTAAAAATATTTAAGTAAAAAACTTTTTCCAAAATTAAATCCTTCCTTTTTTTTATTTTATTTCAATAAGTAAAGTAGAAGTAGGTACATAGATTAGGTAAGGCTGTTGAAAATTGAAGCATGCCAAGCAGAATGCTTTTTTGCATTGCTTGCATTCTGTTGACACTTGCTTCGAATTGTAAGCTGCACGACCGTCTCTATTAAGGTTGCTGTAGGGTAGCACGAAAAACAACGCTTTCTTATAATTTTACCATTTTTAGGTGGTATTTTTGTTAAGAAGTGTGTGCATGGGCGTACTAGGGTGGGGGATGGAGGAATTCTTGAGTAGTTTGTAAGTAATGCACTCGGCCCCAGCATCTCCCTCAAGAGCATTTCTTGGACTTGCAACATTGAGAGTGGGGCTTCATCTGTCCGTTTGTTATATATGCATCTTGCATTTATAACTGCAACGCGAAATAACAGATCAACAGCTACTTTTTTATACCATGTCATACTCTTGCGAATGGGAGAATGAAATGAGGCCAATTGATCTGCCATATCAATTCCTTTTTTAGCTTCGTTATACAATGGTCTATAAACTATAACGGCATTTGTTTTTGTTTTCTCTCCACCCCATACTCTAATTGATGTTGATTCGTTGCCATGACAAGTAGATATCATAATAACATCTCGATTATCACGCCATTTAGGGACTGTTACGCATCCATCCTTTAGTCGAGCAATGCTTTCAGATTTTTTTAATTTAGCTTTGGTGGCGCATAATGGTAAATCGACTCTATTTCTTCGTATTGTTCCACATAAATCTGTGTTTCGGTTTTTCAAATAAACTGCCAGTGGTACACTATTGAAGATGATCGCGATGCTTTTAGGTAATGGGCATAAGCATTGGTATTTTCAATCATATCCATCAAAATATCCCCAGATAGAAACTTTTCAAAGATTTTTAGGAGATTTACCTTTCCATCTTGATCCGTAATTTCGTCAATTCGATGCACCCCAGAGAAGCCAGTAAATTGTTCCCTCCCAATGGGAAGAACTTCTTCATGCCAGGCTGAATAATGTTGTTGCTCCGAAACTTGCCTTGGGACCGATTGTTGGTATTGGTACTCGGGGTTGAGGCTATCATTACCTGAACTTACATATACATATGTACATACATACATAAAAATTACTAAATCAGCCTCTGTTCTTAATTCTTATTGTTTATATTATAGATTACCTGAATGTGCTGCATTTGAAACGAGCAATCCTGCTTCCTCATCTTCACTTTCTGAAAGCTCATAAGAAGATAATGAGTCAATTTCAGATGGTCTATATTCACTATTGCTTCCGGAGCTATAATCCTCTTCACTTTCACTATCCATAATAGTATTACAAATAAGTTTTTTTAGCTAAGAACTTGGAGACGTTTAAAATAATTCACTTTTTCAATTTGACAGAAATGCATAGAGTTTACAAAATAATATTTTCACTGAGTGTTGTGTTGAATAAGAACCAAGTGAATACGAGGAAGTCTTCACTTCATGGACAAAGAAGGCACTACAAAAATATAATTTTTGCATCAAATATGATACATGGGACTTATTGAGTATAATTTTATATATCAAATATGGTACATGGGACTCTCTGACATGATATGAAGCTTGCATAAGTCCATGTATCAAAATTGACCAAAAAACAAAATTCCCTTTTTTTAAGAGCAGTGACCAATAATGTACGTAAACAATGGTTTATATTTTGAATCTTACTAAATAATAATGTTTTTTCTGAAAAAAGTACCGGACTTATGGGTACTTTTATATCACTTTGTATGGGGACAGTGAAGCCGAATTTTGCTCATGTATCAAAAATGATACATGAACGTAGAAAAAGAAAATTTCTTGTATCAAATATGATACATGGGACTTATCGTCGATGTCTTGAAGAAAAAATGGACGTATAGGTGGTTTTAAATCATTTTGTATGGGGACAGTTAAGGTGTTAAAGTTTTAATTTTTTTTTCTTTAGATACGTCTACAAAATCGTATTGGATTGTTTTATAAAAAAAAAGCAAATCTTATTTGCCTACATTTTTTAACGCTCCCTCAAATACTTCTTCTCAAAAACTTACCAATTCATGTATCAATAAAATTTGAACTCAAATTATTATTAAACTTGTTTTTCATTTTATATTTTCAGATAAAATTCCTTAAAACCAAAGAAGGTACAGCTATGGTACAAATGGGTGATTCAGTTGCAGTCGAACGTTGTGTACAGCATCTTAACAACATTCCCATTGGCAGTCCGGGCAAAATTCAGATAGCGTTCTCCAAACAGAATTTCCTCTCGGAAGTCATAAATCCGTTCTTACTTCCAGATCATACGCCCAGTTTTAAGGAGTATACTGGTTCAAAAAATAACCGATTCTTATCGCCGGCACAAGCTAGCAAAAATCGTATTCAACCACCGAGTAAGGTAAGTATCTGTTTGATTTAAAAAAATTCAGAAACATTTTAGGAAAAAACATATTTTCTCTTTTAAAATATAGATTCTTCACTTTTTCAACACACCACCTGGTCTGACCGAGGATCAACTGATAGGCATATTCAATATCAAAGAAGTTCCAGCCACATCGGTGCGATTGTTCCCCTTGAAAACAGAACGATCATCATCGGGCCTGATTGAATTCCCAAATATCTCGCAAGCAGTACTTGCTATCATGAAGTGCAATCATCTTCCAATTGAGGGTAAAGGTGAGTTCTTGATGGATTTTTGTTTGTTTTCAAAGAGAAAAATGAAAGAAAGTAAAAAGCAAAGAAATGCTAAAAATATGAAATAATAATGGGCTTATTGTGTCTGTATACGAACACGTAAACACGCACACAACACCACCCATAAAAATTCATATCAAAATATAAAATTTAAAAAAAAAAATAACGAAGAAAAAACATTCAAAATTTTATCAATAACATAAAACATTTTTATTAAAATATGAATATTGTACTTATTTTTATGTGATTTATTTTTATTTTATTATTATTTCACCCCAAATCCACGAAATATTTTCTTTTTCCACATTAAAAAACTTATTTATTTGTATCGAAAAATAGTACGTATACGCCACCATACACAATGAGTAAGTTTGATTGGTTTGGTTTTAATATTTTTATGTTGAAGTACATAACCCGTAAAAGGTTTCCCCTATAAAAATTGTTTATTACTTTGGTTATGTTTTTTATGGAAAATGTACGAGATACTCATTCAAAGAAAGCCGTAAAAGAATGCATTATAAAATGCACTCGTTAGTGGTGACGATATACTTCGAACGACAACGTTTTCATGGCTCTTTAAATTGGAAGCTTAAGCGTTTACTTATTTCATACTGAATTAGAAGAGACATTTAGGTTGCATAGTTAATTTTAACATTTTTTTTATTTAAAATATAAAATAAATCGAAGCACAACAACTAAAAAGACCGGTATATTTTTAATTCGACAATTTTTAGGATTTAAAGTCTGCTGCAGGAATACTTTTTTTAAACCAAATGAGGGCCGAGTGTTATTCCCTGTTTGATTTTAGAGCGGTATCTTTTTTCTGAGTTAATAGTAGAGTTGAGTTATATGCACTCGTATCATTCTGTCCCAGATATTGCATGAGCCTCGAAGACCTTGCTAGAAAAGAGTAGCATTTATTCGTAGTTGTCAAAAAAAAATATAAATTAATTTTCAAACAAGAAATTTTTGGAAAAAAATTGTGGGAAAATAATTTCATAGTTTTTTTTCATTTTTACTGTTGTTTTAATTTTGAGTTTGAAAACTAATTTTTCAAAAACTATGTGCTAATTTATATAATAATGTTCAAGATTTAGCAAAACACCTTGCATATTAAATTTCAAAATAATTTTGAAAATTTGTGTGGTTGAATATTTAGAGACGACTTATATGTATATTTATGTATGTGAGATAATTCTGTGATGGTATTGGGGAAAAATAATTTCATAGGTACTCATTTTTACTGTTGATTTAATTTTTAGTTTGAAAACTAATTTTTAAATCTGTGTTCTAATTTATATAACAATGTTCAAGATGTAGCAAAACACCTTGCATATTATATTTCAAAATGGACCAAATTTTATAAATTTGTGTGGTTGAATATTAAGAGACGACTTATATATTTACATATGTGAGATAATTTTGTGATGGTATTGGCGGATGATCAGAATTTCCACAATTAACCGATTAGATTGAGTTAAATTCCCGGAAATGAGTTGTGAACTATAATCCGCCCTGGGGCCTATAACACAAAACAACAAGTCAACTAGTCAACAACTACTTGTTTTAACAAGCGAAAATTACTCCTGTAACACAATAAAAACCGTTACAATTGTCAAAAAAAAATTTGTTGAATCAGTTTGACAAGTCAAGCTACCAAAAGAAAAAATAAGCATTTTGTCCAAAATCGATGAAAACAAACCAATTTTGTTTTGTCATAAATGGCAGGAGATATTTTCGTTGTCCATGAGATTGAACATAGTTCCTCCAGGAACAAATTGGACTTACATTAGAGATGTTTTCTGGCGAAATTGTCATAAATTCGCCGTGGTAAGTACGGAATGCAAAAATATTTTATCCAAAAACATGAATACCTACCTAACAAATTTGTTGGGAAATAACTTCACATGGGGAATATCTTCATAACTAATGGGAAATTATATGTAGCAGTTTTTTTTTTCAAGTGAAGTGAAGATACAAAAAATTTGTTAATAAAAAATTGTTAGAATAAAATTTAGTCAAAAAATAAATTGTGAAAAAAATGTTGGTCTTCAAAGAAAAAAAATGAAAAATATGCTTACAAAAAAAAATTATTTATTTCTACTACTGAGTCTTAAATAAAAATCTAATTTAAATTAACTTACAAAAAAAGACATTAATTTCTTTTAAAATCTCTGGTGTCACTTGTCAACCATAAAAGCTTAAACATAATGAGAGTTAGAAAACTGACTACGACTACACATAAAGTTTGATAATTTACATTGTTTCCACGAATACATAACCAACCATAATAGAAGATAGCAAAAATTTTCTGATGAATGGAGGCAAGTGGAGACAACAATAGAAATAGAAAAACAAAAACAAAAAAAAAAAAGCTAACTAATCCTCAAAACCATAGTTTTATATTTTGTATGTATAAAATGTCCCTTTATTTAGAAGAAAAGCAAAACTAAAAAAAGCAATTAAAAATCTGTGCAGATTGCTGGGATTAAATCTTTGACCTTTTTTGTTTATATTTTATTGCCTTTTGTTTTTCCATTAAGCTTGGTACCTATTACTTCTTCTATAATTATAATTTTAGTGATTAGGAAAAATTCCATCAAAAACACTGTCTGACATTTTTTCAATTTTTTTTAATAGAAATGAAATAAGAAAAAAAGAGCCTTTAACGACTTTGTTGTTTAGTTAAATAAAATTATGGAAAAAGGTTTTTTTTTGCTAACGAAACTTTAAACATTAAAGGGCACAAGTTTTATGAAATATATTTAAAAACCTTGTCGGCTTCTGTGGAATTATTCAGGATTTGTTAGTACCCTTAGAAAACACTTTTTACTTTGTGAAATATTCTTTTTTTGTGTTTCTTTTTTTTTTGTTCAAAAGGAAACCTAAAAAGGATTTAACTTGGAAAAGTAACATTTTAAAAGAAGTCTTTGTTGTTTGAGAAAAAAATTTGGGATTTACTATGGGATGTAACAGAAATGTTATTTAAACTTGTAACCCACATCAATCCAGAATAAGATTGGATAAGCATATTTTTGGACAAGCAAGTCGTAAAAAAATGAGAATAAAATAACTATACCTAACTATAATTTCTTGATGGAATGAATGATTACCTTTTGTTTAGAGTTAGTATAAGAGCTACTGACTGTTACTGAAGCGATGGGTATTAAATATGGAGTAGTTCTTGTATGTTACAATTAGTTTATTACCAAATAACAGTGATCGGCATTGTCGATTATTTATTTACCAATGTATACCTGCCTACCTACCAATTATATGACTAGCTACTCCAAAAATTAGTAATAAAAGCAGAAAAAATTCTATTTAGAAAAAACAAAGTTTATAATTATTAGAATAACCATTAATTACAGAAAAATAATTACCAATTATAAGAATAACCAGTAATTTGGAAAAAAATATTTCACTACATTTTTTGAAAAATTATAATTAGAAAAAAATGTTAATTCATAGAAAAAAAATTGTGTTAACTAAAAACAAAAAAAAAACAATTTAAAAAAAGTTCAAATTCCTATTAAGAAGTGAAAGGGACACCTGCATTAGTAATTTTTTTCACTTAATTACTTATTTTTGTGGTAATGAGCAATAACGACTGGACCAATAACTTGCTCCAAGGCTATAAATATTTTTTTTTTTTTGCCAATTATTGTATTTGTCAATTGCTGCTTTTTAAGAGAATGATTTAAGGTGCAGTTGTAAGGTTTTATGATGTTGTCCAGAATTTCAACAAAAACCATGATTTTAAACTAATCGTTCACAAACTAAAGTGTAAGCGCTTTGAACCCGAGAATGAATCAATAGAGTAAGTTTATCAGTTCAAAAATTTGAAAAATTCCAACAGCAACATAGAAAAAGACCAACAACTATTTACTCCCGATTAGGACACAACTCTTTATCTTACATTAAATAAATTTTCAAAATTTGATCTCGTATTTTTTAATTGTGCACAGAGAAAAAAGAAGTATGTACATAAAATACAATGAAATGGGGATTTGATGTTTGTAGTCCTTTCTGAGGAAGTGCTTCACTATAACTTGATATCAATTTAGCAAGTAGCAATGCAAATTTTGAATCCCCAAAAGAAAAATTCCAAAATTTAAAATTTTTTCAACTATTCACTGATGGTCAGAATGGAATCTTGCAATTTCTTGGTATCTTTGTTCTCAAAATTCTTGTTAATATTTCCATGAAAATAAGCAACGAATATTAATTAAAAACTGCTATTCTTATCTTATACAATCCAAATAAAGTCAAATTTTCGAACAAAGCATCACACTATTTCCATTTACCATTTATTTTTCCCTTCGAGCTAATGTAAAGTATCTGGAACATTGCCAGAGTTTCATCCTCAACACAGCGAGCGAGCGAGCTATGAACAAAAAAGACACTAATGCGCCAATTATCTAATGAACTTGCAAAGCAAAAAGTATCTGCAGTTGAATGCATTTCAGGCCATTGAACCAATATACATAGTTTTTTCCCCAAGGATTCGGTGTGAATTATTCCCTCATTTTTGAAAACAAAAAAATAAGCCTTCCTTTTTTTCTACCATCAATTTAACGACTGATTTTATGTCTATATTCTCTTAAATGGAAAATAAGAGATTAAAAAAAATAACAACTATAAACTTTTTGATTCCTAGGGGAATAACAGACACCACCAAGTCCCACCAAATAATTCTAAAGCAGCAGGTTGGGATTTTATGAACCCTCCCAAAACCCAGCCGAGTGTAATGTTTCCAATGATTAATCGATAGCTAGCTGAATACAATTCTCGGGATAATAGGAGTGCGCTATTGTTTTTGCAAAAATGTAACTCCTTCTGATGGTTAGGTTGGCTCGGTGGTGCTAAAAGGACATTCGAGACTTACGGACGTGTATCCTGTATATATGTGTGTATAAAAGTTTAAAGAGCAATTTAAACCTTTTTTTTTGTTTTTTAAGGCTTTGAATAAAAATACTGTACTTCCGAAATCGGATTTACACAAACAAAGCGATTTGTCTTAAATAATAAAACTGATCCGCATGTAAAAGAGTGTGGGACTATGTGCCTTCACCAGTGTGGAGTGATTTATTTGTTAAGGGTAAAAGGATGTTTATCACATGGTTGAGGAATCACAAAATATCTCTTATTTTCAGGCGAAAGCCAGTTATTTATGCGACTTTGTCGTGTCTCGTGTTGTAAGAGAATAATAATAATTTTGCAAAGTAATTTGGAACATTCTTATTTTTTTTTGTTTTTTTTTTGTTTGTTGTACCCTTAAATGAGTTATTTAGGAAGAGAAATGCTTGCTAATCTCTAAGGTGGGAAGAATTATGGTTCGTTTTGTCATTTTCCTTGTAAACATTTTATTTGTTTTATGGTAGATGAATTCTATTTTCTTAAGGAATGAAAAATGGCGGATTTCAACAAGAAAGATATTAGAAATAATTGTTATTAAAAGTTGAAAAGAAGTTTAAAGTATATGAAGTGTAATCTTATCCTTAATTAAAATGAAAAAGAGAAGAGAGATTAGAAAAATAACTAGATCACAAAAAAAAATTAATTTTTTTTAGACTCATAAAAAATCTACTGACTTAATCGGTACCACGGATATACAGGGATGTTTGTATAAGGTTTGAAAAAAACCCTATAGGGCGTAAAGTTTGGACTTAGAAAGGAAAGTGTAGGCGAGACGGGCAATTAAAATATAATCATTTAAAACTATAAGAAAAAAATGTATAGTACATATTTACAGATTTATGATATATCAGAAATCCATTCTTTAATTTTATTTTTTAATAAAGTTGTAATTTTAAGTTATTGTGTTTTTTTTATATATTATATAGTGGAAATATGTTATTTTAGAAAATCAAAAATAACAAAAATATTTTTTTCTAAGACATTAGGTCTTTTTCATTTCGAAATCCGGTGAAAACTGCACTCTGGAAATTTAATAAGGAAAATTTCTTGTCGTTTTTCCCTGAGTGCTCCGATTTGACACCGAGACAAGACTAAGTTTTACAAGACTCAATGCTGATATCTATCGTTAAATCGAGACGTACCCCTCCTGCCATTATCTATGAGTGGCACTTGCATAGAATAAATTAATCAGCTTGCGATTCTAGGTATGTGTATCACAAACCATCTTTTGTGGAATAATTACATACTTAACGTAGCCGAAAATGCCGCAAGATGTTTAGGTTTGTTTTGGAGATGCAAGAAATTCTTTTCCCCTTCTGATATGGCTATTATCTTTAAAAGTTATATACGTCAAAAGCTTGAGTATAACTCATCTCTGGGCTGGTGCTCCAGCAACTTATTAAAACCTCTTGGGCAGTATACAAAGACGAGCCTTCAATCATCGATACTTTTACGTCACTCGAACACCAGCGTAACGTTTCTTGTCTCTCACTATTTAATCGTTACTTTTACGCTTAGCGCTTTAAAGAAATAGAACCGTAATACTCGCGCTTCCTGGAATACTCATCAGTTTACTCTTGAACCCAATTTCGGTCGTACTGTCAAGTTTTTTAGCCGTACTACTTGAATTTGGAATACCCTTCTATACTCTGTCTTTCCCTTTCATTGTGATGAACTAATGTTCACCGAAATCTCCTTTCCAATCCCCTCCCACTTACTTAAAGCTCGCACTGTGTCTCTCTGACATATAAAGGGTACAAAAATTCCCCTTGATTGTGCGCTAAATTTAAAAAAAAACTGATACAGAAATTTTTCGAATGTAAGGAAACCGAGATGAGAACCTTAGTTAAATTTGACGTATTTTGCATGAACAAACGTCATTGTAAGATTTAAAATCCTATTAAATTTTTTAAAAGCGTTTGCTGCAACTGGCGATAACAATTGCTCTTAAAAATGCAAAACTTTATTAATAGTTTAGCCCGTAGTAAAATTTATATGTGGGACCTACTTTTTCTTACTAATTTATTCTTCTATCTAAATGCCTAGCAACTTCTTCGTTAATTGCAAAGCAAAATAATGTTTCCTAAACCGATAAGGCTTAAGTAAGCAGGTCCCAATTCCGACTCACAGAGTTTATTGTCCTCAAGAATTCATTTATAGTACATAATTGTCTCCAAAAATGTTTATCAACAAATTTAACTTTATTTATACCTTTTTCTAAACTTTGTACAAAATAAAATTAATTCAATTCAAATATAACAAGCAAGTGACCTAATTTTTGACATGAGCTTCAATATTGTTTGCATCAATATATTGAAAGGTTTCAAAAACCTCAAATTAAATCCTTAAAGAACGAAAACTTTAGTGTTATAAGCAAACATTACCAGATTTGTTTCGCAAAAAGTTAATATCAACTTCAAAGTGGGTACAAATACACTTTGGCTTGTAGAATGTATATATTCATTTAAAAAGTTAACTTAAGTTATATGTGCTTTGGTATTGAAATTGCCTTTACCTATGTATATATAAGTTACAGTAAAGAGACACAAATAGAATCTCGTTAACTTACATTAAATCCCTTTTTGTTGACCGAAAAGTTCTCATTGAAAAACCAATTAAATCCCATTAAAAACAACCGTACTCATATTACACAATTTCAAAGACCCAATTTTTCAACACCCTCTTCCAAAAATTTATGAAAACTTCCAACAACTTCTCTCAGCTCATAAGTTTGCAACACAATTCCCAGTTCGGCCTATCAGGGTTCATAAAAAATTCTGTTGACGATCACATAACAACAAATTACTACTTAACCTTTATGGCCTACTATCGAGACATTTGGCTTGTACACAACACTTTCAAGTACTTTTTCGCTATCCTACCCTACCCTACCCAAAAAACCCCCAACAACCACGACCTCTACATTGCCGATAATGATAAACCCTCGTTTCATTGTTGGAACTTTTAATATTCCGATTCCCACATTCAAGTGTTGTTCAACTCGGTATTACAGCCTCGCCTGGCCATGCCCAAATCAAAGTACCTATCCCTCGATAACATCCTCTCTTCTTTTATGTATTATCGTTTACACCCGCATATCGGAATCGAACCTTCATCCCGATTCCTCCCTTCTGTTCCTGTGAAATGAAATAGCTCCTCATTAAAATTCACATTGAGCACTTGCTGAGGGTAAAGAATAGTAGCAGAGTTCGAGTAAACAGCAAATTGAACACCCAATAGGCCCTTTAGTCATCAAAAACGCTGTTTTTGAATGACCTTTTCAGCATAAAATCAAAAACTTTGAAAGTTATACGGGGTTTAATATAATGACACAAAAGTTTTAAGAATACCTATAAACATACGCGTGGTAAATATTGTTCCTTAATATCATCAATACGCTGCCAAACTTCGGGTTGAAATGAAGTAGAAAAAACCTGGCAATTTGAGGTTTTTTAAAATGTTTGTTTTTGCGCAAAGATATTAATTAGTTTTTGAACAAAATTTAGCAAACAAAATGTGGAAGCCAAATCAGAATAGAAATGTTTCGTATATATTTTTTATAAATGTAGATTCCATTCCATTCCAAAAGGGTACAGAGACCAAAGGAGAAATAGAGACCAAAGGAGAAAGAATCCGCTAAGGACTCTGATGGCAGTTGCTACTTCGCTTAAAGTGAAGTGAGGTAGAGTAACGATTAGCTACTTTGGAATAATAAAAGTTTTTCTCTTTAATTTTTTTTTTGTTTAACGAAATTGTTCTAAATAAATCATTAAATCATTCTAATTACTGTTTTTAATTGATTAGATAACGGGTGGTACGCAAGAACGTACCTACAATTCTTTAAAAAACCAACATTTTCCCATGACACATAGGGAGTTATTTCAAAGTAAGTTGCAATTCAGTTCTATTGTAGGTTTTTTAAGTAATGGATGCTTTGATTGAGTTAGAGTATCTTTCAAGGAAGAAAATTCGGTTGAGATTAAAAATAAAAATAAAAACCAAAGAGGGGACACAATTAATCATGAAGTGATTCAAGATTTTGATTTTTGTACCTGGAAGAAATACATCGAATTTTCCTTGGTCATTGTGAAAAGGATATTTCCGTTTTATTAAAAGTTTTCTTCAATAAAATAATAATTGCCGACAAGATTTACACTCGAATAATTTGTTTTCAGTTCCTTTTTTGAACTTTTGGTTCATTTTTTAACAAATACCTACACATAGAAAATACCATAAAAGTTCCAGGCTTGAAAGGTTTTAGCACTGACTTTTTGTTAACTATCCCAAGATTGTACTGTTTTTACCAAAAACTTAAGAAGAAATACAAAAGTTACTGATCCTTTTTTGAATTTCCAAGATGACTACCGCTTTTAGTACCATGCACAGACTATCGAAAAAGGCTTTTGTCAGAATTTGTCCCATTGAAAGTAATTTTAAGGCATGCATTCCTATGAAGCCGATACCACAAATAATACGTATTAGCTTTTATTGCGAATTGATCTCTTACAAATAATATTTTTTTATTTCATAAACTCAAAAATAAACAGCAATCGTTGTAATATGAGATGAGCTCAGATTTCAAAGTATGTTGTAGGAAATAATATTCTTGTCTACCCGTTTGAAAAAGTCAAGCGAATATTTGAGGCATTCACAATCTTCTTTTTGTTTTTTCCGAACATTGTTTGATCTCGACTCTCAAACTTCCCTGTTTCCATTCAGATCAACCTAAAGGGTAAGATGCTTCTTTGTTTTTTTTTACCGTTTCATGTCTATGTGACAACAAAATGTTGATATTGTTGCATTTGTTCGTGGAAGTATGTTTGTTTTGGCTTGCTCTCTTATCTCCATTATCATCCGCATTCAAATTTCAATAATTCCATGCCTTATGTTGCGTGAGCAAATCAATTTCGTGGTTTTTATCTTATGTCTACTTTTTCAATATCAACCAACACAAAATGTGGATCTCTAAAATAATCGAAATGTTTTCCCCTTTTGATAATAATTGGATACTCACACCCTATGACTTCAATTTTTTTCAGAACTCTGGACAAATCTTTCCAATTTTTTTTTTTTTTTTTAACTCGAATGTTAGATACGTCAAAGTTAGCACAGTAATTCGAAACGAAAATGTTCGGTGGTCTCCACAAAGCGCGTGAAATGCTAACGAAAAGGGAAAGAAAAAACAAACGAACTAACGAAAAATAAAACAAACTCATGACATTTTCGGAACGAAATTTTTTGTATTTGATTTCGGTGTGTCATCTTTTGTATGGGAATTTTCTTTTCACATTAGGAGCGTACTGGTCTTAAAACTATGAATTTATTGTTTTCTTAAAAGTTCCTCACAATCCTGTTGCCACCTGAGAAGAATATACATAGCTGTCTTCTCCCCGAGAAGTTTACCTTGATCCTAGGCAGTCGAGATGAGACTGAAAAGAGAACATTTATTTGGGAAATATACCAGGATACCAGGATTATACAATAGCATTGTACACATTTTCCAAAATCAGTTCTATTTTTATACACAACACATAAAATTTAAACGAAGTTACCTATCGTGTATATTTAACTCATATGGATACATTAAATTGAATTCACTTCATAAAATATAAACTGTCGTTTTTTAAACTTCATCCCCGCCTATACCTACACTTATTTGCATATAGTATGTGTAAAAATCACACAAATTCACTTGAAAATTCTGTTTTATGACCAAAAACCTCCGTGTGTCGTTAACGTACACAACATTAACATAACACTTGAACAAATTTTGTACAATAAAATTGAAAAATTAATGTCAAACGATGTCACAAAAATGTCAATAATTCAAAGTCCACAATCCACATTTACAATGTAATATATGTAAAAGAACAAAAAAAAATAACAAAAAAAAGTATATAACATGGCACACTTGATTCATATTTTCCCCTTAGATTATACCACACATTTCTGGATAAGCTGATGGAGTCTGCAACACAAAAAGTAAAAAAAAAATTAAACAGATCCAAATAAATTACCCTTATAGAATCCTTCGAAGGCAAGAGAAAATAATGAAAAAGTTGCAGGACTGGCTGGCTGGGAAATCATGAGTATTTGAATGTTGAACTGTTGTATGCCGCCGCCGCCGCCGCGTTCTGTCGTTGTGGCAGATAAATTTCCATAAGATTACACAATTGAAGCCATTTTCCAGTTGAATGTAGTCGTCATCGCGAATGGTTTTTCATTTGGGCTTAATTTTAATCAAACGATGGCACAGTTGAAGGCGGGAGGGGCTTTCTACACTGTCTCTTGCTTTTTTTTTGGTACAAATGGTGACCATCCGTTGAGTTTCATTATGTTGGAAAATTAATTAGCACACAGAGAAAAAAGAACTACGTAATATAGTAGCAAGACAATAAGATATCTCTACGTATTTAACCGAAAAACGATGTCGTCAAAGAGCTGGCAGCCTATTTTTTGACATATTCGGTTATTCGGTAAATGGATAAAATTTTGGTGATATGGCCATAAAATCCAACAATGACAGTCTTACACTCCGGTTCAGTGGATCAGGTCTATTTTTTTGACAAAATACCTTGAATACTACATATTACAAGGTCATAGAATAGTGTATGATATGCTGGTTCGGTCGATTAAGTTTTTATTTTTTATATTTTCTAAAAAAAATAGGGCCTGAACAAAAAACGGCGGTCATTTTTACTTATATAATGGTAAAAATATTTTGATTTTGTTTTTGCAATGCAACACTCTTCTTCGATGAAAACCATAAAGAAATTGAATTGCAAATTGGCTTAATATAAAAACAGCCAAGAGTTTTTTTAAATAACTAAAACAAAATGGTGGAAGACTTGAGAAAAGTAACAAAAAAAAATTATCTATTCCTACATGTTTTGCTGAACTCTAATTCAATAAGATTTCTCCTTAAAAAATACGAGTATATTGTTTGAATGAAAACTCTAGACTATAGGAATGTTATTCTGCCCTATCATGAACTGAACTCTTTCTTAATCAAAAACTTTTACAAATCCCTACAAAAATATATTTGAATCGGGGCGTTATGTTAATGGTTAAATGAATTTCCCACTATATGGATTCTTTAATTCTTTTGCTATCATTAATACATAATGAGATAAAATGCTGATTTTGTGTGGTTCTTTTTTTTGTGCATCTAATATTGGATGTACTCACCATTAGCTTTAGAAAGAATGCATCGAACCATTCTTAACTCACATAAATATTGTTTCGTTTTTTTACTTTTAAAAATATGGTCACCCTTTTTCTTACAAATTTTCTCATCTAGTCATATCCACATTTGAATTTTGAATGCACGATATAAATGTAATTGGGAAGTACGAGTGTATACCCTCTATTGTTTTGCTTTCCCCAAACAAAAAGGACATTCCAACTACATAAATATATTATTTGCTCAGTTATTTATGTACTTACATATACTATGATGTTTTTCGACGTTATATATTTTTTTATTAGTAGATAATAATTTAGTATTTAAAAAAAATGTAAATACACAGGAGTAATAAAAATACCATAGAACTGCATCTAAGGTTGTTTGGCACTGTTGTTGTTGTTGCTGATGATGATGGTGGGTTGAATACAACAACTTTCCTGTGTGTAACTAGAGCGGAAACGCAGTGATTTTAATTATTTCCTTGCGGTAAGTGGAAGTAGGTACTAACTGGAATCGCTTGTACCTATACCAAACAATCATACATTAATAGTAGAGTGCATAAATAATACAACAATAGTGGATTTTTAAGTGGAAGTGGAAATACTGGGTGAATTTGAAAGGCTTTTATATTAAAAAGGGACTTAGAAAATAATACATAATTTGAAGGTGAGAAACCATATGCAATGTTTATAGGAGGTTTATAGTTTCAACATCAAATGATGTCTCTTTGTAACGACAATAAGTATTTTTTGTCTATTTAAATAAAAATAAATTTTACTTTGACATATCGAATTTATCAGAAACTTATAAACTGTGCAATTTCAACTGTAATAACTCAGAAAATTAAACGATAGTGCAGCAGTCATTGTAAAGCAAAAATTGAACTTGGATTGCAAATATTGGTAACAGTCCGAATTTATCATTTTATTATAATTGGAAAGTCTAAAAAATTTACACAAAATTAACTAATTATTTCAATATTGCTATCGGTCGGATGAGGTTCTAACCCCTATCTATCTTAAGATATAGATATCATAACAGCGTCGTCATTTAAAAATAAATATTTAAAAAAAAAACGAATTCTAGTTTTGAAGAAACATTTAAGAAATTATTATTACTCTTAGAATAAAATAATTTTAGTCGAATAAGTTTGGTTTTACCTGTTGTAGGGCCAGGTACCGTTTTTCTTGAAATTAAAAAATAAATCTACCCTCTTTAGTCCAAAAAGCTTAAAAGAATCGCTTTAATGGCTTAGGTTGTAGATCAAATTAGAATTACAGACAGGTCGCCTAATAAACAGCCAGAGCGAAAGATGGCCGAAGTACAAAATTGCAGGAAATTCTCGGATTTTATTTTGAGCTTACAAATCCAAAACTTGCTCTGTGATCAACGATATAAAGAGTATATAATTATTAAAGTGCTTTAGAATAAGCAATGATACAACTTAAAAACAAGAATATCATCAGAACAAAATATGAATGTTTGAAAAAAAAATTAAAAAATCGTTGGAGCTACATATGTATTTTAAAAAAAAAAAATTTTTAAACTTTTTATCTTTTAGTTCTTGAAAAAAAAATATTTTAATTAAATTATTTTTTCCTTGCTTGAGTATTTACGTAGTCTTATTTTTATAGTAATAATCGAATATGGATTGAGATATACTAGGATAAATTAATTTTTCTTAAATCCAGCTTATTTAAATGCAAAAGAAACTTTGCATTCACCCCACCTAGCACCCACCCCATCTTGCACGCACCACCCATACACACCTCGGTGTGGCATACACCCAACCTCGCACCTACTCCAAATCCTACAGTGGGCCCAAGCAGGGGGGTTGCAGGGGGGCAGCATGCCCCCCCATAGACACCCCACTGTTGCATACACCCAAACTCGCACACACCTCACTGTTGCATATACCCAAACTCGCACCTACCATTTTTACTATCAAAATAAGACCACTCAAAGAAAAAAAAAACATACATAAATTGAAATAGTAGTTGTGGTTATTTTCAATTTTCTCAAAAACTAAAAGGCATAAAATCATCTAGTTTTCAGTTTTTGATTGAAAAGTAATAGTAATTATAGTAAAAAATGCTTGTATTGCCGTGTTCTACAAAAATCCGTTATCATTTCTCTGCGCCCCGGTTATCATACCCTTGCCCTTCTTCATATATAATAAAGTGGTCGTTGGTTAGTACATGATTAGCTAGAGCTGAAGGTCTGCAGTTGTTTGTTTTTATGTAGGTGATTATGTTCTTTAAAACGCGTTTCAATATTTCTTTTTGTTTACCCTTTTTTTTTGTAGTACACTTTTTCACAATCACCACATTTTACCGAATAAATTCCCGATTTTTTAAGAGTTTCACTTTTATCTATTCACATTTCAATTTGTTTGTTACAACTCGTTGCATGATAAACATACCCATTTCGGTATATCTTTCTGATTATGTTTTTTATTTTGTGCATAAACGTTGTTAAATTTGAATTTTTTAATTTTTTTCGCATATGTTATAATATGTATCCATTTAAGTTTGCGATATCTGTAACATGCTCATACTCTTTTTGTAGTCAGCAACTGAGAATAGCAATTTACACAGCATAACTTAATTTTCTTTCTTTCCTGCGTACTATAAGATCTAAAATTGGTATTTTATGATCTATTTCTTCTTCGACCGTGAATTTGATTTCTTCATATTGAGAGTTGAGCAGAGATAGTAAATTTTGAACTTCCGATTTCTTAACTATCGCTATGTTACTATGTACATAACGTAACCATATCCTAATTTTTTTAAATTAATCTCAAACTTCAACATAAATAGTTCAGCAATCAAAGGTGAGAGGGGATTGTCCATTCTTGTTCCGTGTTCTATTACGTAAAAGAATCCGCGAAATTGAAAATAATTTTGTTCCATACATTTTTTCGCAACTTTCATATGCATCAATTTCCTTTCCGCGTGTATTTCGTTTAATTCCAAATATTCTTCGAAGGCTTTAAAAGCTTTCGTCAAAGGACACCATCATTTCTTCTTCTTCTATTTTAATGTCCTTCAGTTTGTTGACAAATTCAAAAGAATTCTTTACTGAAGCACTTTCAATTGTTGGTAGGTTTTTTATCTCATTCACGAGCCATTTTGCCAAATAATAACATGGTGACGGTGAGTTAATATTTGAGACTATTGGTCTCATCTTTTTTCCCTGGTTTGTGTATCTTTGGTATCTTGATCTTGATTTTATTTTTGTCGTTCGAGTTGTATGCTTTCTATGTTTTTGTGTATTTTGGTTGAGACTGTTCCGGAGCTTTTGTACGTTATGTTGTTTTTGTTAATAAACAAATAGCAAAGTACAAAGATAACTACCTATAGTAATACGTATTAAATATAAAGTGTTGAAATGTTTTTTTATAAAAAAAAAGATACACCCAACCAATATTTAGAGGATTTTCAACCCGAATCTTTGTAACTTATTTCTTATAATTTATTGATTTAAATGTTATACATAAAATGAACAATTTTAAGACGAGCAGCGAACAAACTTCGTTCGTTTTGAAGTGTTTTTGTCAGTAAAACGGACCAAGAAGAAATTTTTAAAACAAGCTTTTAAATTTAACCCTAAACCCTTCCTAGTTGTTATAATTCTTTTTCTGTCCCCTAAATATAAAAGTAATATAACATTTGAATATTTTTTTGCAATCTCTTTTCAGGCACAAAATTTCCTTTCATAATGAAACTTTGTTTCTCATCGTCAAAGAGCATGAATGGCGCATGGAATAATGCAACCAATGAAGGTATCATTGAAAAAGAAAATGACAGTGAACTAAAACCGGACGTTTATAATTGAGATTTAATAAAAATTTTATAAAAACATTAATTCATAAAATTATTCATATAAAAATTAAAAAAAAAAAAAAACTACAAAAAATTTTTAACAATAAAATATAAAAAATAATAATAATAATAACAAGAAAAAAACCATCCCACGCATGAAAGAAAAAAAAACGGAGAAGGAGAAAAATAATAAATTAAATACCCCCGAGATCCATCGTTTTGAATTATATTATAATAATTTTTATTATTAATAAAACAAATACAACTTTAAAGAAATAATAATAAATAAAAATATGTTACTATTTTTCTCTAAAGAAAAATGCTAAATAGAATCAACTAATGTTATGTTTATGTTATTTTTATTTTTAATTCAATAATTTTGTTTACTATTTTTGTTATATCGTTTTGTTTTTCTTTTTTTGTCCAATAGTGAGTTTTTTTTCCTTATAGAGTATTAATGTATTTATAAAATACGTAAATAATAATATTAGAATACATCGTTTTTGTTTATTCATTTTAACATAATATTAGACTAATTCATTCTTTATATACAAATATTTACGTATACAAATAATTTATCAAATTTGTGGCCCAAAAAAAAATATTTTATTTATATTTAGCACATTTCTTTCTCATTTTGTTTTAGATTAAAATTTAAAAAAAAATACAAAAAAAAAACAAAAATATGAACTAAATAAAATTTATTTAGAAAAAAAAAATAATTATAGAAAATTTGTAATTAAATACATATTTAATTTGACAATATTGATACAAAAAATGTTAAAATAAATAAAATAAAAACATAAAGAAAAAACTGAACTACTTAAATGGAATTTATTAATCAATGGAATAAGTTACTTAAATCAATTAAACATAAATAAAAACAAAATTAGACTAGGCAGAAGTAAATCACATTGGTTAGACTAGTATTATAATTTTTTTAATTTAAAAAATGAAACAAAAAAAAGAAACTAAGCCACAACAACAAAAATTATTAACTTGAACAGAGGACTATGACAAAAATTAAAACTTAGAAAAAAATATTTTATTTTAAATAAATTTAAGTAACTAAATACATATATACAAACAAAAAAGACATAATTATATAATTTTTTTTCTCTTACAATACTTTAAATTTTGATTATTCTTTTTTTTAATTAAATCCAATTTTACTTTAAGTAAAACTAAAAATTACAAGAGAAATGGATAAACTATCTAATTTTTTTGTTTCTTAGTTTTAAATGAAAGCATGTGTATAAATAAAAAACATTAATACAAAAGAAAAAAGAATATTTTAAATATTTTTTAATTAATATACAAAAAATAATATGTATACAGAATAAAAAGAAGGAAGACAAAAATGTTAATTTTTGTTTTAAAATGCTAAAAAAAATTATTCAAACAAGAAATTCAGCAATATATCAGAAACAACCATATCACTGTGAGTAAGTTAATCTAAACAACAAAAAATTAATATTTTTTTTTAATATTATTTAGAATATACTTTAGATTCAAAGAAAATTGTTAAATAATGAATACTTTAACAAAAAAAAAATAATAGTTTTGAACAGGGAGAAACAAATTTTTTTAGATCGTTTTCAATTATTTTTGTCACAATTTTATGACAATATTTATTGAGTAGAAATTCAGCATGAGATCAGTAGAAAAAAAAAACATCTCTCTAACTCTACGCTATACATAACAAAAAAAAACTTAACTTATAATAAACTGCAGCAGTAAAACAAAAAAATCAAATCAACGAATATAGTTATAGTTAAATTGTAAGCATTTTATTTTTGTGCAATTTATTTTAAATAAATGAAAATATAATTTAAAAGGAAATATAAAACAGAACACACTGAAGGTTATTTTAAAAGAAAAATATTTTTAGTAAGTTTGAATTACTTAATTTAAAATTATATTTATGAATCCTGATTTAATATCGAATTTATTTAAAAAACAAACAAAATTTGGACTTAAAGTGCTGAAGTAAAAATCACTTATTCCTAGTTTAGAAAAAGAATTTGATTCATTTGGTTGTTATCAAATAGTTTTTACTATCTGATTTGTTATATACATACATATATCGCTATCTTTTTTTTTCTTCATGTAATATAATAGTTCTTAAGAAACTTATTGGTACTTAATTAAATAAATTAATATAAAAAACATCGATGCTGTTATCGTATGGTAGCTATGAGTTATGAAATACATAACTAATTTTTCCTTGTTTTTATTTTTTGCTATTATTTATTTTAGTAAGTTTTGTTTTGTAAAACAATTTTATAGTTTTTATTTTAATAACAGCCAGATTTTTTTCGATTTTATCAATAAATAAAAATATTAAATTTTATTTTGTTCGTTTTATTTCATTAGTTTTATTATTCTTTTCAAAGAAATACATTTTCCTAGTTATATGGAATTGAAGAAAACACGCACGAGATGAATTGATTGATTGTATTTTGTAATTTTGTTCCTTTAGATTTTTCTCCCTGTTAATTCAAATTTTAAAAAGAATTAGAAGAATAATAAAAAAATTATAATAAAAAGATATCCTGAAAAAGAACAACATATCGAAATTTTTCCATGTCATAAAATTAATTTAAATTTAATTCAGAAAACTAACAAAACAAATAGGTACATTTTAATGCAAAAGTGCTTAGTTATTTTTAATTATTTAATAGTAAAAAAAATAATGCTCACAAGAAAATAAACACAATGAGGGATAGTGCTCATAATATAGTCGATAAAGAGAAATAATAATTTAGTGGTGTTTATTAATTTACTTTTTTTGCTCATATTAATAAGAATATTTGTGTTTGATTTCGAAGCTCTCATCATGAATCATGTTGCCATAAAGTAAATGTTTCTTTTGTAAATGAAAGCTTTTTTTATTCTTACTGAAATGATGATAATAATGATTTTTTTTTAAATTTTAAGCTTGATACGGTAATGCCATTTTAATTAAATTTATTCCATAGTTTTAATTTTACTTGATACTTGCATGATACTGTAGTTGAATAAAAGATGGAGATATTGATTTTTTTAGCGGGTTCCGTAAAGAGCATGAAGCCCAGATTGCAGATTTTCTTTGATTATGTTTATAGTATATTTTTTATTTCGATAAGTAGGTAAAGTAAGTTTGTTTAAGTATTTCCAATCGTAAAGATAATAGTGATTTGAACAAACACTGCAGTTGACGTAAAACACGGTTAATGTGACCCTTTAGGCTGCAATTATATTACGATTTGTTATTTTAATACAAATTTAAAAAAAAGGCTGTTAATTGCATCTACGAGTGAACGCTCCAAAAAGTATGCAGCGATATTACATATATTATCCTGTGCAGAAAATCAAGATTAAAACTTATTTAAAAGAATTATTCACAATATTCTAATAAAAGATATCATTGCCAATCTGACACCGAACCCGCCGACAAAAGACTCTGCGTCCGCTTTTTTTTTATTATTATGAAACAAGCTAAGCGATTTTTTTTTCATAACACGAAAGTCGTTGTCGTGGCTGCAATCGTACTTTACATATATACTTAAAATTTTGATATTCCAACGAACATAAACCAATTCAACGTGCAAGATAAAATGTTTCATTGAAAATTTAATAAATTACAGGAAATTGGTACATATACGCCCGAGTGCCAAGCTTTGGAGTTAACAGAGGAATATTCGTTTAATGGAATATAACTTGCAAAACTATTACAATGATAGACATTGAGAAGAAAAATTAGCTCAATTGACCACAGAATATAGTTTAGTATTTTAAACAAAAATATTTTGAGTTTATGATGTGATTTTTGCATATGACATGTCGGTTATGAGAAAAAAGATTTTTTTAAAGATTCATTTAAAATTTAAATGGAAATCAAAAAGATGTGGAGTTAAAAGCTTCTTTCAAGTGGTATATTCAAGTTATTCAACAGAACGGTTTAAAAAAAATCTTCGAGATAATGTAGTTTTCTATCCAAAAAGCTACTAGTTTTGGAAGAAAAAAAAATACCTGCAATGTACGAAGAAGTGATATGAAATTGACAAGTGCCGTTTTGAAAAAAAAAATTGTTTGATTTTTTTCGAAAAGGCATGAATTAAAGTTATTAAATGAAAAATTATCGTTCTGATGGGAAAAAATAGGCACTTTTTCGTGAAAAACACAAAAATTCTCAATCTGTTAGTTTAGAGCTACAGTTTTAACGGTTGGGTAGAAAAATATTAATTCCTGTGAGCTTAGTACTGTATACTTAACTCAAAAGGTCAAAATTTCGACCTACGGCACTTTGCTTTTTTCCGTAATCTAGTGTTTTATAAAGTTAAAGTTTAATAATGGTTTGATTTTAAATCGATCAATGTTTTTAATGACTTAGTCTATAAGATCACAGTAGTATTATGTAAATTTAACCTATTCTTTTAAATGTTATGAATAGAGTTTAAATTGGGCCAATTGGTTTTTGAAATACAAAAATAAATTGCGTCGACAGCGACTATTCTCATGATCATGATTTTGACCTCAACTTTCCCACTCCAATTCACCCACTTAAATAAGTATCCAGCTGTATGGTTTGTGAGGGTGACTCATGTTTCTAGATCAATCATGAAAAACCCAATTCTTTTTTGTCCCATCCCAAAGTACATACGTACAAAGTGTATTTTTTTAACAATATATAAATATTGTTTAATGTTTTAAAATAACTAATTGATTTTTCTTGAAAGTAAACATGTAGAAGGAAATACAAATTATGACACATCTCATTGTGACAACCTTTTGCGTTAAATGAATCATGAAGCAGTCCTGCTTGCAATAGGTAGGTACTGTATTTTGATGAAACTGTCCGAAAAAAAATATGAAAAAACCGTCAAACTTCAGTGTATTTTTGCAAGAAAAAAATTATGTTTTGTATTTGTATTGTATTGAGTCACAATTATATAAATAATTTAAACGTTAAACTTTTTTTCGTTGTGGAACTATGTATATTCCTAACAACCCACCCCCCTCAAAAAAGAAACATGTAACCCGAAAAATAACTACTTCCTTCTATAGCAAACAGGGGCCCTATTACGTAAAACGAAACGAAAGTCAAATAAACGATACTGGAGTAAACGATAGTCACGACAAAGAGTGATTATGTAAAACGAAAAAGGCGTTAGAAAGATGTTGCCAAGTGAAAACATAAAAAACTATTTTTTTTTGAAGCGCAACCTACTTCACGCTTGTTTTTGATTGTTTTGATTGGCTATTGGGCAAATAATTTTTCGCAACACCTGGGTTGCGTTCCATAAAAGCTATGAGGAAATCCAATTGCTTTGATTGTGTTGATTGTTTTGGTAGCCTATAAAATAAATATTAACCATAAAATGTTAATTTTCACTATGATATATTTCACTTTTATTATATTCCACTATGATTATATTTTACTTAAAAAAAAAATTACCGGCGGTCTGCAGACACAAATTATTTTATAAGAAATTATGAACGATAACGAAAGCTTTACGACTGCCAAATGTCAGTCGTTAGTAAAAACGATTATCGTTAAACATCAACGATTTTCGTTTTACGTAATCGCATTTTATCGAAAACGATAGAGTTTCAACGAGTATCGTTTTACATAATAGGGCCCCAGCTTAACCATGGAACTAATTTAATTGGTAGTTGAAAGCTGAAAAAGAACTACAGGGCACATGATATCCCTTCTTGCTTTGGTTCTTCCTTGACTTTATTTCCAAACTTTTTTGAAACAGAAAAATTTTTAGAATCAACATGGATAGCTATGTATCTAAAAACTTAAACATGCAAACATCTAAAAGGTTCCTGTTTAATTTCCAAATTTAGAGTTTTTATTATTTCTACCGATTATGAGCTGAAGTAAAAAACGAAAAATGATCATATTTCAACTGCCGCTTCAATAAATAAAATTTATAAATTTATTTCAGTCTAAAACAACGAACTACAAATCAATATACATAGCTAATTTATTTTAATTTCTTCAAATACCTACAATTTAAAAAAAAAACACTTATTATTTTGTTTTAAATCGTCATATGCTAAAGCACTATTTATTTCGGTCCTCATTTTACCTTACAAAACAAAATACCTACATACATAAAAAAAGCAAAAGTACATCATACATTATACATTCATACCTAATAAATACATTACATATTATAAAATTTAGAAATAAGTATATATATTAAAAGTTTATCTATCTAAATGTCACAATTTTTATTGACTCTTACTACATTGTACACCGATTAATTAATAAAACAAAACAAAAAATACAAAATCATACACAGAGTATTATAGTACTACATCTTTTAAAGAATAATAAAATATTAATGTTAGGCTTAAAAAGGTGTCAATTTGATATAAGAGAAAAAAATTAAATTAAATAGATACAACACTCAAACACAATGTTACATAAATGTATAATAGAAAATTACACATAACCCACATATATACCAGAACAAAAAAAAACATACAAACACACACAAATATAACAACTACAAAGAAAAACATACAAAAAGAACTAAAAATGTATTTACTGTGTAGTCGTATTTACTGGTGATAATTTTCAAAAAAACTCAAAAACTTTATCGAACTACAATGAAACGAATTATGAGTATAAATTTGGAGAAAATAAAATAAAGTAGTTTTCTATTTTATTTTTAACTAAAGAGATGAAACAAAACGTTATTTGAAATTTAATAAAAGAAATAACTTTTGAAGCAGGTGAAAACACATTGTGCAATTTGCGTTAAAAAAAAAAAACTTTAAAAAGTTATTAAAGTACATATATACTTACACATAGTTGTCTAAGCTTATGTTTAAAACAAAAATTAAACACTTCAAGCTACAAACCAACAAAACAAAAAATAGTTTAAAACAATATAAAAACATGAATAAAAATTACTCACAATATTCAAACAGAAAAATAAAATAAAATAAAATAAAATAAAATAAAACAAAACAAATTACATTACAAACATTTAAAAATTTAAGCATTAAACTTTAAACCAACAAACAAAAAACATTAACCTTGAAAAACAAATATCAATGAATGTGCAACAACAAAACAAAATAAAAAAAATCTCTATATATAATTAAATTAGAAATCAACTATTATCCCTTACTCTATACATGTGGAAAGAAACAAACAAAAAAATAATACCTATCTAATAAGCATACATGCATACACACTTTGAAAAAAAGAAGAGAAATAAAGAGAAAATATTCAATTAAATACAAATATATATATCTATACAACATAAAAATACTTTGTTTTATTATTTCCTCCCGCAACAAGTCCAGAACAACAGCAAACAACAGTATCAAATTTTTTCTTCTAAAACTTTATTTATTTTTATTTTATGTTGTTTTTTCTTTTAAATTATTTTCTTTAACCCTCAACTCTGATGAATACTTTTGAGAAACATGGATCTATTTTATATTTTTTTTGTATTATTATTATTTGTACCAAAGGAAAAGACGATATAAACAACATGCAAATTACAGTCAACAAAAAGGTAAACAATACGTACAGGGCTAACAACTTAAGAATTGTATGTAATAAAAAATAACATTATCCCATTACACGTCAACTTATTATTTGACTGCTACTTACATACCTAATTTTCATTAAGGTGAAGCTTGCATAATTCAGGGTTGATAGCGGTCTGTACCGTAGGTATCATTCAACTTTAAGAAATTAATGAAATTTAAACGGCGCCGTGGAGTGAAATAACACCAAACACTAAATCCTTGAAAAATTGGTGTTATTTTTTTTTCCAAAAACGAAAAAGAACATTTGGAATTTGGCTAAGTATTCGCAAAAATTACATAAAATAAATATTTTTTTACAAAATATCGCAATTTGTTACAATTATTTTTTTTGCACATTTTTTATGTTTAGAAAAAATAATATTTTAATATAAAATTTTGCAAATATTATTTATTTAATATAATAAAATAATCGCAAAAATTTGCGCCATTTTTAACGATTTTTTTTTTGTTGCGATAAACTAATCGCAAAAAACGGCTTCATTGTTGATTTTTCAAAGTTTCAAAAATTGATATTATATTATATGACATTAAAAAAAAAAATTTATCGTATCATGTTGTTTTTTCGAACGGGACATTTTAACGCAAATATTCCTAATGAAGATGCAAAAAATGTTTTTCAAATGATAAACTAATTTCTAAATCTTTCATTTAACTTGTGTGATAAAAACATACCACCGCTTTTAATTAAAAAAAAATATAAATCTAGCTTTACATCTATTAAAGTTTTTCGGCATATCTTTTGCCTTTTTGATATGTATCTTTAAAAAAAAAAACTTCATTAAAACAACCAAATGACCAATTTAAAAAAAAAATATTGAAATGCTTCATTTGCTTTAATTCTTCTTAAGGGACATTCATAAATGTAGATACAACAATAAAATAAAAAATAAAAAACTGTAGGAACTGAAGAAGCTATACCTACAATTTTACGTCAGACCTGAACGGCTGAGAGGAGAAGCACATCAAATATACTTCTTGAAAATTTGTTAATTTCTCTTGGTTTATTTAAGTTTTTTTGAAATTGATAATTATGGTCCACTATCATATCAACTTGAATATGAATAGCTATTTAAGGATTCACTATGGAACAACTCATGTATATATAAATTTTTTTCCACCAATATTTTACCTAACAAAGGTTTTCACAATTTATATATGAAATAAAATTAAATTTCAATTATTAATATAAAAATGTCACAAAACTTCCGCCGAACATAAGTTTCTTGCTTGAGGTTGCAAGTCCAAACATTTTAAATATATCTAAAACATATTGCTACACAGACTGGACAATTTGTCTCAATATAATATGAATTGTGAACCATTAGAAAACCGCCATCACTTTAAAAAAAAAAAAGTTTTTTAATTGGTTGAAATATATCTATAATTTATTATCGCCACAACCACCAGCCATATAATGCTTTTGATTTCGTTTCATTAATTTTTGAATATTGCTGTGCAATAGCATATTTTTTTTTTAATATGGAAAATACATATTATTAATTCTATGGCTAGCTATAATACTATATGTCAAGTCTTGTTGAAAAAAGTGAAAAAAAATCGGGGGTTATGACAATGAACAAAAAACGACACCAAACAAACAACCAAATAATAAATTATAATTTAAAACACATTTTGCGATTTCAATGAGCGTCCTTCAAGCTACAAACCTTTCGTGTATCTATACATGTTCAGTTCATATATGTAGTTACCTATCCAGGATTCCGTTTAAAAAGTGATTTTTATTCAATTGTAGAAAATTATTATAAAAACATTCGAGGTCGCACAGTTATGAGTTTCTTCTCTATTAAGTGGGAACAATGCGAGAATATATGTATATGTATATTGTATGTAGCTACTAGTTCAGCTTACAAAAAATATTTTATGGGCTTATGGTTGATGATTCTTTGATAACTATTGTACAAAGGAATCGCCACTGAATTTTGGTTCAAAAATAGCAAAAAGTTTGTATTTTTAACAAATTTGATCTATAGGTAAAGTTGTTAAATTTTTGTTACCACGTTCAACTTTTAAGTTTCAAATAATGAAGTATGGCAAAATATTTTAAAGCATACTTTTAGGGAGCATTTAATACAAAACCCATGTTAATAGTAGAAGAGTACTATCATGGTGGAAGTCGAATGGGGCGACATCTAAAAAGTGGGGGCAACCCTTACTCTTTTTTTTTTGCGGAGAGCTTATGGAGGTTTTAATTGATATTTATTGATATTTTTTAGTTTTTTTTTTTTTTAATAGATTTATGCGTTAGAATATTCATGGATTGGAGTTAACCCGCTGTTAACAAACTGACACCCAGTTTTTTTTATCTAAGCCAGATAAAGCGAACACGTGAACAAAAAAAGGAGACAAGACAAGTTGTATGAGATAAATCGAATAAATAAACAAATTTTCGACCTATCAAAACATCGAAAAAATTTTAATCAATCTTTGAAAATATCGATTTTGCCGAGTTCTATTGGCTGTCGAAGTTTTTAAAATCGAGGTTTTACAATTAAAACCACATACGCTAACAAACATATGATCGGAATTGATGGCTTTTCATTCGGAACTGCTCGAACGACATGAAGGATGAAAGAGTTCGAACAGAATTTTTTTTGAAATATTGGATTAAAATAGACTTGTTATGCATTGCAAGGACAAGATGCACTTTTGAGTTGCATTTCCATATTAAAGGAGTTGGAATCGAATATGTTTCATTACTTAATTTAAAAAAAAAAAAAACATATAAGCAAATGAGTAAAATAGTAAATAATTTTAGAAAGTGATAAATGAAGTCAAAGGTAAGCTCAGCATCATTTAAATTTAATTTATAATTTAACAAAGAATAGATTTATCTCATCTTTGCCAGAAATAAGTAAGATAACCTGATAAATAGTCAGATCGTGTACACTTCTTACGAACGAAAGCAAAAATTATATCGACCTCTCGATATTTGCGATACACAAGATGAAAATCAAAAATATTTTGGGAATGTCGTATTTTTCAGAGCCTTTATATGAAGGCACAAAAAACAAAATATATATGTTATTATCAACATTATGCACGGGAATGGTTGATAGTTCCACGTTGTAAGGCTTTACTCTCTCTATATATATAATATCTTAAGTTGCATTTCTAAAGTTTAAAAAAAGGTAAGTTCCTTTAAAGCCACTATTATAGTTACATAATATAATCAGATCTTAGCATACCTTAATATTTGAAAATATAATAATACTTGGAATTTGTTGAAATTTATTATTATTACTGAGCTAGAAATTGTGTTTTAACTCGAAATTATTATTTCTTGAGGTAGTTGGGTTTATTTTTATATCTCTAAGATATACTTTTGTATAATGGAAAAGCACAAAATTATTATGATAAAATCGTTGTACCATTGTAACATTTGGGGTTTACGCGCTTTTCTTTTCATTTCATTGAATTTTTAAATAGTTTTTCTTTTTTTATCTGAGCACGTTTTATCGATTCAATGTCAATTTACCCACCATATTAAGTAACCTTATTATTGCAGGATTAATATTTATCTATGTTCCTGAAATGTAAGTCTATTAAATATTTTTTTTTTCAAATTTCTATGTCAACACATACGCCGCAGTGTTAAAAACATAATTGAAGGTAATGCGTCTGATTTTTTTTTAAATATTCAGTACATAGCTGAATACAAATACAAACTTACCCATTTTTAATTTAAAAAAAAATTCTTTCATTTACAAAATATTTATTATAATTCAATTTGAACGTCTTAAAATCAATCATAAATAAGATCTACATATATATTTATTAGAGGACTATCATATACTTTTTGATATAATAAAATCAATACAAAAAAACTGCAGCTACACACAATGAATTATAATTTACAAAAAAAAAAAAACGAATCATTTTTTTTTCTTTTAATAAAAAAAGCTTTTTCACTTCAATCGAAACAAAAGACAATGAATTTTAATTTTAATTGTATTTTTTGCATGCAGACTTTTTTAAATGTTGAATTTTCTTCAAGATTTAATTCTATTTTTTCTTTCAACAACTATTATGTAAAGCTCAAAATGTTTGTATATAAAAAAAAATTTATTTATGTAAAAATTAAACTTAACAAAATATGTACTGTACAAAAAAAAATAATAAATTGCCAAATAGTAGTTCTATGCAAAAAAAAAAATGTATAATATATTCATAAATATTCAAAAATTATAATAATAATAAAATCGCATTATCATTTTTTGTTATTCGGGAACGAAAAAAAAATTGTAAAAACAACTCCTATTATATAGTACTAGAATGCATATAAAATCACACAAATTAAAACAAAATAAAAAAAAAAAACTATTACATAACATAAAAACAAGAAGTATACAATTAAGCAAAATTTTAGGGAATAATTATAAATACACAAGTTTGACAACAAAACAACAATAACAAAACAAAATTAACATAATATCATGGTGTTATTAGATTGAGACGTGCCTGGAGAAATTTCTTTTAGAATATAGAAGCACAAGATTATGTGAAGATGAAAAAACTCATATACATACATATGTATATGTATGTAGGCAAATTGCACACACACACACACACACACACACACCACATCATGATTTAGCACACACATTTTTTGTTTGTTAATAAATGAAAATATGTTTTCTAGCTCTAAGGCACAAATGAAAATTTTGCAATTTTCTAATAATTTTCATCAATTATATTGAAATGAAAAAAAAATCCTAACGTCAATTTCATGCAAATAAAATTAGAAAAATGCGATAAATGTAGTTACAAGTAAAAATATTATTATTATATACATAAGAAAAAATATATTATATACATACATATATATCAAAAAAAATAGTTTTATTTACTAGCTATTAAATTATGAATATAGACAAAAAACAAGTCATACATATTTTTTTCTTAATTTTTAAATAAAAAAAGTAAAAATATAGCAAAAGAAATGAAAAGAAAGCGACTAGAGTTTTCTTATAGATAATAAAAAAAAAATTGTGAGACAAAAATGTGATTTGCAATAAATGTAATTGAAGATATAAAATTAAAAAAAAAAAGAAAAATAAAAATAAAACCAAACGGAACAAACACAAAGTAGGTCAATTTATTTATTTTCAATTAAAATGTAAAACTTTAAAATACATTTTCTTTAAAACTATATTTAGCAGATACAAACACAATTTTTTTGGGTTAGATCTCAACTAAGGTAAGTCTTTTATGTTTTAGTTTTATGTTTTTTTTTTTATTTAAGAACATAAACAAATAAATACATACTCGTACATAATGAAATCCTTGCCAATATAGACAAATTTAAATAAAATAATATTAAATATATTATTACATACGTATAAAAATAACAAAATAATAAAAACTTGTTCAGATAAAATTTTGTAAGTATCTTTACAATTTTTTGTAAATACACACATACATAAATACAGATATGAATAACTGCAAAAAATCTTCATACTTATTAGCTGCAAAAGAAGAGTCACCATCATTCTCAGTAGTGTTAAGAAAGCGCTTATTTTAAATTTGATAAGATCTCGTAGAAGAATTCACCCTACCTATAAATTTTCTTTGGAGTTTCTAAAATCAGTAGGTAAATATTTGCTCTTGTTAACGACTTAAGTTAATTCGAAATATGCACACAATTAAAAATCTCTTTTAAACATTTAGTTTCTCTATTAAAAATGATGAATTTAAAAACTAGTTTTGTTTGAAGCTCCCATGTACAGTAACTCACATTCGATCGAATGGTTTTTATATTTTGGAAAATAACCCGTAACCCGTTATTGCGATTAAAGAATTTTCGTTGGGATGATATAATTTAATTTTTCTATGCCATCTCAATGATTACGCAAACAGAATATCACCTTATTAAAATACCACTACAAATAATTTGATCAATGTGGTATGGGTCATTTCATCAGTTTTGTGAGCTCTTTGAGGCATTTAATCAATGTTATTTAATTAATTTAGGTATTGTAATAGTAAGTATGTTAATTAAGAACTTCTGATTTCTAAATCATTGAGATATGTCATAGACAAACAACATCCTGCGTTCTATATTGCTTTGCTTCGTCTTACAAAAATTTTCATATAGGCACTTTTTAAAGATTGAATAGCAAAATATCCGAGAAAAAACTTTATTTTTGTTTCTTGTGTTTTTCCTTAATCATTATACATTTCGCTCATTTAATAGAATACCGTCATATCTCAAAAAACATCATTCTTCAGAAAACTAAATTTAAAGTTTGAATTGTTGAATTTCATAATTTTCTTCATTTTTAGCAATTTATTTTATTTTATTTGATAGAGCTAAACATTGCAGTTTAATGTAATGCAATGAAATTTGGGCTCCTGAATTTTGTATGGTTTCACATCAAAGCTCACTGCACAACTGAGAATATAACTGTATTTCAACTCATAAAAATTCAAAAGTGACAGACACCATAACGACACAAGTGCCCTCTAGGTGTCAATTTTTAAGTTATAGAAATGACGTTTTTCCATAATAAACTTTATAGAAAATGCGTTCGAACTGTTTCATTAAGTCAAATTTCGTGTTTTTTGAGATATGACGGTATTCTATTAAATGAGCGATTTTGTTGAACTTGTTGTCGAATCCTAGTAGAATCTACATTAGGATATGCTTATATCCTAATCTGAAACTTTCGGACTCTTATTCTCTTGGATATATATTCCCCAAGCAAAAGATTGTTTATCTCTTGAGCGTTGTTTGACCTGAAAAAGCAATTTAGAACGGCTTTGATTTAAAATTTTGCTCAAAATGAATATTCCTTTTTATGCAAATGTCCAGAAACCAGAACTGCAAAGGTTTTCCTATTCCTATCTCTAGAATGATTTTTAGGAATAGGAAAATATGCATCCGATAATTAAAGACTATCCGACTCGCTTTCGTTCTGAGTTGAATTCCCATTTTATTCCAGTTTTTTTATATATATTTTCTTCGCAGTACTTACTGTTTCATCTTGTCTTTAAATATGCTCTGAAAGCGTTTTAACTCAAACATCGCTTCAAAAACTTTGTCTCGACAATCTAGCGTTTCTTGTAAGATTATTAATAAAAACGCAAGTTTGAATTTAAATATCAGCATTTAAGACAAAATAAAACAATAAGTGTTTACCCCCAAAAAATTCAATAAAACTCGAAAAGATCGACAAAATGGCTCTTCTTTTTGCAAAACTATAAAAATGCTATACAAAATTAAATCCATAAAACACTTTACAAGGAAATTACTACAATGAACATACATACAATTATTAGCTAATGCAAAGAAAAAAATATACAACAGCATGCTACTATATAAAAAAAAAGAAAAAATAGCAAAGAAAGAAAAAACTTTTGGAACACATATACTTTATATATAATATTACAACTATACTGTCTAAATAAACTCTATATACATTAATATACCCAGAATATAATATTATTGAAAATAAACACAAAAAGAAAAACAAACATACAACTATCTCCTGCTGAACTGTGCATCATCCAAAAACCACCACCACCAACCGTTATGGTAATAGTTTTTACTTAAAACAATAATAATACCTAATAAAAAAAAAAAAACAAATTATATATTTTATTAATGCAAAATAAAAAATAAAGTAAACAACATAGACAAAAAAAAAAACAAAATAAATTAATAAACGACAAACCAAAATATTTACAACATAACTATAGCAACAAAATTGATGTCCGCATTAATTATTTATTATTTTACTTATTTATAAATATAGTTTTAATGTTTTATTTAAAAACAAATATTTTTAAAAAATTATTTTGCCTTTGAGTAATATGAACACAAAACTTAAATAATTGTATGTGTCATGTGTACACTTTAAAAATAATTTTTATTTCAGATTTTTTTTTCTAAAATAATTCTAAAATATTCTGTGTACAAATGAAAAATAAACAAAAAAAACTTGTTATATAAATTTGTTAAGAAAAAAAGGAACATTATTTCATTTCCTCGCTTTAAATGGAATTCAAGTAGAAAAACTAACAAGGATAAATTAAAAAAAATATATAGCAACACAACAACAAAAGATAAAAATAAGAAAACAAAAATTGATAATATATAACTATACATAGAATATAAATTCGTATTAATTGTATTAATAATTGTTAGTTGCATTTTGAACAGAATTAATACAAAAATTTTGAGAAATGGAACAATGTTCGAAAACGGGACGACATACGAAGACGCAGAATACATTTTCAAATTTTGAAATAAACAAAATTAATAATTATAATTTCTTATAAGTAAAAAATGCGATGTAGTAAAACTATTAAATGAACTAAACAAAATATTTAAAAAAGGACATGATGATAATGATGATTCCATTGATATAAATAAATGTGAAACAAGATGCAAATTATACCAGCGATAATATATTATACACAAAAATTAATATATTTTAATTTAAAACAAAAATAAAAATAATTATAAATTAAAAAATATATAATAAATAAACCAAAAACAAAACACTACTTATAAATAATGTTTAAACCAATGGAACAATTGTAAGTGGAGAAATATTCTTTAATAAAACAAACAAAAATGAAAGAAATTATTTAATAAAAATCTTAAATAATTAAACAAAATCGTTTGTGTTTTGTATTCTTTAATGGAAAGGATATAATGTAGAATTGAAAGAGAGAGCTCAGCTGATCTTATTGAAGTCTAAAGGCAATTCATCAATTAAGAAAAGGTGAAACTAATTTTGGTATCATACATACATATTGTATTTGATTTGTAATGTAAAGCCAAAAAAAAAAAACAAAAATGATGTAGAATACAATTATAAAAATACTTATGAATACGTCTGAGAGTACCTTCTGTTCAATTTGGTAACTTCAAATAGCAACAAGTACTTTTTAGATACTTGCATACATTCGATCTTGTTTCAAAACCAAATCTGAAAATTTGTGTATGAATCGATTTTAACCCCAAAGTTACTTTATCTTTATATGCAATATGCATGATCTCAAAAAAATCGAAAATTTGCCTCAAATTCCAAAAAATTAAGCTTGATATTGAAAAAAAATACTCCCACTATTTTGAGCGTTTTTGAAAAAGTGTTTCAATTGGTTTAACAGTTCAATGCTGAATTTTCGATGAAATAGCGAGTCAAACATTTGACTCAAACTTTGCGTTGGGAAATTCTATGATGTAATATTAATAAAATCAAACTTCCACGTTTGAATAGTGCAACATCCCGTTCTCCAAACTTTTATATTTTGAGGTCAGCATAAAGATGGAAGTTGCGAAATTGTTCAAAATAGTTCGCTTTGAAACAAACGTTAGGCTCGCAACTCAAAATAGGGACATTAACTTTTAATATGAATGCTTTTAGGTTCCAGACTAATAAATCGCTAGCGGTTTTCAATATTATCTACAGTGCTTCTTCTTTTTATTATTAAGTTGTTTTTGTTATTTGCCTGATCGGTTCTTTTTCTATATTCATTTACCGTCGTTTATGATCCCAAAAGTTTGTTATTTCATTTCTTTCAAAGAAATCAAAAATCAAAATTTTATTGATCGAAATTCGAAACATAAAAACCTCACACGTCGCGGTCGAGCACGTTTTATTATGCTAACTGTTCTGATATTCTTCAAACGCTTTAATCGTTCATTATTTGACAGTAAGTTGTCACCTATAGCCTCCTCTCGCCGATCTCGTGTAATCATTTAATTTATTTAATTTAATTTCTGAACTTGCATTTTTCAGATTGCAGTTCCGATACCGTAAAATTAGCTACATTATCATCCTGAAAGTAAAATATAGCGTTTGACTAAATTTCACAACAAACTCAATTAATTGGCAACATTATTTGCTGATAAAGAGAAATCTCCTGGATATAACAAAATGGGGGGTCTTAAGGATGAACGCTTTCTCAATTTGAACCAGACAAAGAATTCACTATATTTAAATAATACATATTAGGTAAATATTTATTAAATAATAATTTATTAGTTGAATTTCAGTTCTAAAGTAGAGGTTTTTTTTGGTATTAGTATTGTCACAAGAAAAAAATAGACTTTTTTGGGTTTAAAAAAGTAAATGCACTAAATTTTTGAACAAAAGTTCAGTCTTTCTTCGCAATTTAAAATACGAAAATTGATTTTAGACCATAAAACAAAAACAAAAATGAAAGGGCATATTGGAATACTTAAATGGGTTAATTCTCTCAAACTTCAAAATATGTGTACGATACAAAATTTTACCTTGCTGAAAATTACCACGCGTAGTAGGATATATGGTATTTTGCGAAATTCAAAAGTTTTTTTTGCTGTTCAAATGTCAAAAGTGGAAAGAAAAAAGATAAATATAAATGCACGAAAAGGCTAATGAAAACCCTCCGAGAAATCTAGGTTTTTAAATTTAATTTTTTACACTGGAAAAGTGTGATTATAGGGTTATGGGATAACATTTAGAATATAGCCATCGAGTATCGCGAAAGAAATGAACTGATACCTACATCTAAAAATGAAACCCCTAAAAACGTCAAATCTCTATCAAAAGTATAGTTTTACTTACTATACATAGCTTTCTCAAAAAAACACGACTATGGTTTCTACTTATTTTTTATGAAATTCTTCCTTATATCAGTCATTCATTTGAACATTTTAGATTTGTGATACTAAAAATTGTTTTGGTTTGTATCTACGTAATGTTAGGGCATAGCACCTAAAAGGTTGGGAAACACTAACTACTCGTAAGTAACCTTTAAAGCATATTATTTTGCAGTTATAAGATCAATTTTGAACAGTAGAGGAAACAGGGGGCCAAAATAGCTACCTTGCGGTACACCAGACATGTTCAAAATCTTAAAATATATTTAAGGTCCGATTTTTAAAAATCGCTTATGATTATCCATTTACGAAGTGTGGAATGATTAGATATGTCGTAGTGGGTCACCCCTAATGAATTAATTGCAGTTTAGAAATAGCTCGCAGGACCAGATTTATAGATAGGAGTGATACATGAATTTTTCCAAGCATCGATAAACCACTACCAAATGGACGGTTGAATATAATGGCACGTGTCTTAGCTAAATTTTGTGTTACTATAGTATTAGCATTTAATGCTCTAAGAAATGCTTGAATTAAGCAATGCCATTTTTTACATATGTATATTGTCTATAGTCTTGATTTCACAGTCTTTATATATATGTGTGTGTGTTGTTTGGGGTCCTGGGGTGGCCGTCCCATTGCCCTGTATAAAACCTGGTTCTGCAGCAATTAATAATATTATATTCCTTAAAATAAAAAACTTATTCTAAAATCCATTCAGTACATTACATACTTTAATCATCCTTGCTCTTGCCCTCTATATTCTTATAAAAGTTTTTTTTCAAAGTTTGTTATTTGTCTACTTTTTCTGAAGCGATTACAATTCCCCAGTCCCATCAGGACGATAAAGTCTAACAAATCACAGGATACAAAGTAGGTCTCCAATTGAACCGTGGATCAATGTGCATATATAGCTCATGTGCAATACATTTTCAATATCTATAAATGTTTTATATACAAATGTAGAACGGGAGCCACAAAATGAAAGTGGACATGGTTGAAATATACATACTTCCAACTAAGCATATATTGTCCAAGCTATCGATTTTATATATAGGGATGCACAATGCACTATAAGCTGTGTTTATTTTGTTCATTTTGTGGTAAAGAATACTTAAATTTGAATATCCTGAATTTACTTGCAATCCGAAATATCGAAGTTTTGTAAGTGTGGTAAATACCCGAAAGTATTGTAAGTACAGATACCTACATATATTATTTGTATGAGTGGATATATTTGTTATCCTTGTAGACTCATTCTACTCTCAATGCAATATCAGAGGATTAAGGACACTTGGTAGGCCTTCTTGTTGTTCTTGTAGGTCTGTTTGTATAGCTTTTTCGAAATAATAAAATCAAAATGAAAAAAACAAAACTATTCAAAACATCGACAATGATGATGATAACATTGATGTGCATTTGCAGTGCCATATGTCATCAAGTTTTTTTTAAAACGCAATATTGTAAATGTTGTATCCTTTTAAACTTTGATAAGTGCATTTACTTGTATCCTGTGGCATTTGGGGGATCAGATAGAGGGTGCTGAAGCTTAAGGTAATATTTTAAATCGATTGTGTAAAATTGCTCCTACCTACAATACATATATGAATAGATTTAAGGGGACAAGTAATGTATTGGTGTAGGTTTCCCAGGAAGAAAACCTACGTAAAAGAAGATAGATATATTTTTGTAACATTTATTTAATTTGAAGACCAGGAGTGAAATAAGTCTACGTTTTTTTTCTAAAAGTAAATTTTCAAATTAATTCAATTAGGATGGAAATAAGGCATCGTGTAATGAAGTTAGACGAAAATTGATAATTGAACGGATTTATTTTAGAATAAGAAAAAAGGTAGTCATACGATAACTCAATCGACAAAATTTAATTACTGATCTATAAGACAGCAAATTAAAAAAGAAACTTAGCGATTAATAGTGATAAGTCGCGACAGTACTCCCCCTAATGTCGATAAGTTTTTTCCATATCTTGTAGTTTGAAATATTATTTGCAGGGAATCTGGACATAGCTCTGGAGATTTCTTAATTTCTTTCTTTTAGAATTTGTTCCTTTAGCAGAAAATTTGAGACGATCAATTGAAATATTCATTTGATTTCGTTTATATCCAAAGCAAATTTAAAGCAAATAACTTACTCAGATTGTGTTTCGTAACATTCGATATCTGTCTTGAATGATGATGGCGATGGGAAACTGTCGAACATGTCAGTTGTCTGAAGACGATAAAAGCGTTTTTTTTCGTATCTTGATTTCTAATGTTCTTAGAAAGATGTTCGTTGAAACAGGATGATTCAAAGTGTTGTCTCTATATTTTTAGAAATTCCAAACATGTTTCAGTAATGATGTCAATGATTTGAGTAACTGGGTACGTTCAGGAGAATTAAGGGACTGCAATTGAAATGAAGGGAGATTTTTCTTCCCTTACTATCCAGTCAAAAGTGCATAGTTCAAAAGTCAAACCAATTTCAGACAGTTAATCTATAAGATATACAAAATAGTAGTTTCCACGTCCTCTTGCCACTCTATGAATTCAAAATATTGAAAAAAGACATGATGGGACGACGCACGTCACGACGACGTCTTTAATTTTTGATAGGTAATTGACGGAATAGAACAAACATTTTAAAGAACCACATAATGACTTTTTCTCTTATTTTTGCTCTTATTTTTTTTTGTGAATTAAATACTAAAAGGTAGATGTTTTTTTTTTTTTTTTTAAATACATGTGTAGGTACTTAGCCTTAATTTGATGTTGATAAATAAATTTGGATCAATCCTTATGCAAATAAATTCTCGGAAAAGACAAAAGTACCTTTGTAGGATCGAAAATTTTAACTTACTTTTTCGGGTGCACACCTGCCCACGTATTTCTGTTGATCTGCATAGGTAATGTCTAATCGCCTGGCAGTGGTCCCAAAAAGGGAATTTAAATCCTTGGAAGCTGGTCACCCAAATTAATTTGAAACAAAGAAACACTATTTACATCGGTGTCTGCCTGACAGCATAGGTAACCTAATCGGAGTTGCTTGAGTAGGTGTGTTCCGAAAAAGGTGGTTTAAATTCTTGAAACTCACACCCAAATGAATTTTAACAAAAAAAAAGAGAGTTTAAGAACTTGAAACACTGCAAACGGTACGTACGTTTTCACAGAACTTATTTTTAATAATAGGTATTATTCAAAATTAATAAAGTAATATGAAAACTAGTCCAACTGTAAACCAAAATCATAAAATACAAGGTGTATCAAAAGAAAGTTTATATTTGTTTAGCTTGCTGTGAGAACGTAAAGAGCCTGAGGGACGCGGGGGTTATGTCAATCGGTTGCCTTGCTGTTGCTCTTAGTCGCTATGGATCACGGGAACAGGCCATGAATTTTGTGCTTGGGAGAGTCTTACAAAAGATGTGAATGATGTGAATAAAAGATTCTGTAGTATTCGAGGTTTTCGAGACTTAAATGTTACGTAAGTAATTTTACTGTTGGATTAAGTGAGAGCCGCGAACGCGAAGATTTATATATATTTGGACGATATTATTTTTAAGGAATACATTTCATAATTGTGTTCTTTAATAATTAATAACCCTAAATATAAATTTTCTTTTTTGAGACACCTCGTATTTACAAAAAAGTAGATCCAATACTAACATTTTAATACTTAAATCATTAAAGGATATGTATTTAATAACAGCTATGACTGAAAATTGACTCCTTTGTCTTGAAAACACATCCATAGACAAATTCCAATTTTTTTAGAAATATGAAAAAATCAACTTTTCTTTGCACGAAAAAAATATTTTATTTGAAAAGTTTTAAGAGTAGAACAGTGTACTTTATGAATCTTGAGGGTTGAAAAGTAAGTTACACACTTGACCAATATTATGATTGTTGTTCTTTTCATTATTTTAAGATAAGATTTACTTTAACGGGACTATTGATATTTAAGGAATATAAATAAATATACAGACTATATGTATATTGTATATAGTCCTAGTCTTTGGAAAAATATCAAAAATAGAAAGTCGATGACAACCACGAACTGTTCTATGTTATAGTAATTGGGGAATTAAGTTATAGTTATTGGCCGGTAGCCAAAAAATGTATTGAAATTCTCTTTGGTGGTTTTAAAGCTAAAACAGAAAAAAAAAGACATCACCTTTGCTTAAACAAATGATAAAAAAAGCTTGCCCGACAAAACCTACACGTACACGTACAATAAAGTGATCAAGCTAATCGACTCAAGAAACTGCGAGTTCATGATCCCATGTGTTTGTCATTTATTTCACTAATTGACTAACAGACTTCAAGACTTGAAGCTTCGGTAATGCGAGGTGGCGCCGCGCCGCCGCCACGGCCGGTTACGTCATTGTGCATTTGGTAAGTGCAAGGGTACAGCAAATGCCCATATGCCAATGAAGTTATTGTAGATGCACAGGATGTGCGTTCTGTGTAGATGGCCAGCACTTGTAACATGACTTGAAAATGAAGTCCAAAATTAATATTTTCGAGAACAAGCGTGTCCTTCTGAAATACATCCGTAAGAAAAAGGCCTAAATCCTTTTTAATAAACTTAAAATTAACTTTTCTTGAGCGTGATAGACATCCACAACTCACGCGAAAAGTGTATAAAGATCTTTTGATCAATAAACAATCAAATTATCCATCACATTCCAAATGTCGAAGACACGTCTTAAATATCATTGATGCCCGAACATTCTGAGTAGCGAACATTGGCAAGTAAACAAGGAAATTGTTGTATGCATAAGAAGAAGAGGACGAACTCAAGGGTTTCAATGAGTCTCTTTTAACGATGGATAAACTTTCGTGTGACATTGGAAAATACGCAGTGTTTTAGTTTCATTAGATGCAAACAGATGTCCCTGATGAAATATAATGTTTTCTCGTGTTTTTTTCGGAGGTTATGATTTGCCTCCCTCACTCCCCCTTCAAAAGTTAATTCTGCGGTCACCTACGATTACGGACTGTTGCAACAATTCGTGTGAATTCTGGCACGAGATATGATAAATCTTTGCTTATTCAAAAAACACTAAGTATGTAGGTACCTATGTACCTACCTAATAAAAATTTAGTAATTTTTCACATATTGTGCGAATTAAAATTTGAGTGAAAAACATATCTCGATGAACTTATATGTTACTGCCAAAAACTTATTTTCTGTGCTTGTAATGATTTAAGAACCCAAAAAATTGCCAAACCACCACATCAAAGCCGGAACCAAAAACTACAAGTTCCCTTGCGTACAAAAATCAGAAAAAAAAAACAAATTCCTTTTAACATAAATCTTTCTCTCTGGTATTCCTTGCTTAGGAACAATGAAAAACCTCTGACAACAAAAGAAAGTGTCCTCGCTTCGCACACAATTTTTGCTCCAAAAGAATTCGAAATCCTGTGCAACTTCTATAATTAAACTTTCAAGTTAAATACACACAAAAGATCAAGGAACAAGGACAGTCGTTGTTTTCCTGTCCAATTTGTATCCTCATACATTGTGTTCAGGATATGAAACAAACAAAAAAAAATGTGTTTATAAAGACCGCACTATACGACCATCAGAGCTAGGCACTTCCCATCTCTTCCAATAAGAAAACAAAAAAAAAGCCCAAAACATAGAGAAAAGTAGTGATACAAGGAAACCACATGCAAGATTTCCCAGCCATTGTACCTACCATGCTGGCAGCTTAGATCCTATCAAAAACTATACGAAACCTAGAAAAAATCCTAGAGTTCCTCTTGTATTGCATTTCGAATGTCCTTTTTCCTGATTTTATTTTAGTGTGCAGTCTTTTTTGTTTGATAGTTCTTTCTCGTTTTCTCTCACTCTTCATTTGGACATTTTTGAGTGTGTTTTTAGAAAATTGTTCGCGAAACCACAATTTTGAGCATGGTAAACAGAAATAACAAACCAAAAAACTTCACACAAGCTAGTCGAAGCGGTTGGTGGTGAAAGCCACAGTTAGATGTTGTCGTTCTATATTATGTTGCTACAAAATTTTTTTTCCGCTATTTTTGCATTTTTAGTATTTTTCGTCTTTTAAAATGCGAAAAAGTGGAAAAATAACTACATCCTGCGGTTTCCATATAAAGATCTTTCTTCAGAAGGTTCATTAAGCACCCGGCACTATTTGGAGAGGAAGGTACTTGGTGTACCCACATACATCCTACACATACATATATGTAGGTACAATACCTACACTCTACAGTGTGGTTAGGAGATCTGGTTCGTAGTTTTTGATAAGATTTTTGAAAAGCCGCAATTTTTCCACACGCAGTGTGGAAAACTAAAAAAAACAATGGCAGATACTGTGGCTTTTAGTTTTAGTCAATTGATGTTAACCATCCTTGTGAAAATTTTCAGAAAATTTGTAAAATGTATTTCTTCTCTTTTGAGTTTTTGTTTTTTTGTTTTTCTTTGAAAGAGATACAATTTTTTATAAAAGTTTTAAGTACATATTAAATTAAATAGGTACAAGTTAAGGATACCCTGGAGTACTCAACAAGCAAATGTGCAAAAATGTTTCGACTTACCGTTATAAGATTATTGATTCAATTTTTTCATTTATTTGAAAAAATGGTATGTAAAATAATATAACAACGTTGATAATGTTTAGAAATTAACATTAAACTGAAAAAAAAATAAAAATTGGTCGACCTAAACTTAAAACTAAAAACTAATTCCCCGGCAAGTTCTAACATGTGAAAAGGAATTGGCTGCGCATGTACATACATATACATTTATGTATATTGTAAATGCATCGTGATAACTTACATATTTGAAATCCAAGCTTAGAATATGTATATCCACTGAATTTAAAAACAAATTAATTTTTTTTTGTAAAATCCACTATATTGTTCTTTTTTTAAATTTGATATGTGTATCTTTAGTCTTTGAAGGAAGTGGTTAAGTTATAGAACTACTTAGAACTTAGAGATATTAATGGGCTTAGATAGACATATGGACGATTCCATTATCGCGGTTGCAACATCTAGACTCACTTGAAGTGTATTTATAGCAAAATAAAAAAATATTTTAATGAAATTATTACTTGAATGACTACATTTTCACCCATTCTTTTTGGATTAGTTTATAAAACTTAAATCGTCGACTTAAATCAAACGATATAAATACGGTGACCAACCGTCCTTCTTTTGGAAGGACAGTCCTTTCTTTTTGTATCGTGTCCTTTCTGTTTGATTTTCTTAGAAAGGACAGCAATTTGTCCTCCTTTTTTTAAATTGTCCTTTTAAAGTCCTCTTTTTTGCTTACAAACTACGATTCAAATAAATTTGGTACTTTTTCATTACTAAATCACTTAAACATAAAAAGTAGATGGCACTGCTTTATCACATCAAGCAAATGGAGCTAAAAACGGAAAAAAATCACGTAGGCACAAAGAAATTTTATGTGTGCGTGAGACACTCAGTGTTTTTGGATCCTAAGTGAATCCCAAGTGAACCGAGAAAAGAGTGATTTAGCCTTAGAGTATATATAATATAGAATGCTTGTTCAATTTCAAACGTGAAGCTTTTATAGGGGGCGCTAGTTTCACTAATTTCGGGAAGCAAAAGCGCGGACCTCGAAAAGAGTGCGTTATCCCCACTGATTAGTGGTTATCCCTCTCCAGAATTTAATTAAATTTAATTAAATTTTTTTTAATTTCCACCCTTCTTCAAAAAAATACAAAAAAAACTATGATTGAAGTTTGACAGGTCCGCGCTGGTGCTTCCCGAAACTGTAAGAAAGTAGATACTAGCGCCCCCTATCTGTGCTTCTGGCATTACAATGTATTTGATATAGGAACAAGCACTCCATATTATATATACTCTAACAGCCATATTAATAAAAACCGCTTATTCTACCTTTATTCCACGACTTTACTAAACGATAGAATAAGAGTTAAGCTATGGATTAAAATGTTCAATGAATAAAAACAAAATGCTCGTGGAATAGTAAAGTGACGTCTACCAAACATCTCTTGAGAAAATCTACTACAATAAGTAATAGCTTGTTTAGTGACCTGAAATTTTCACCGAGTTTCCCAAACATATTTTTTTTTGTATGGGTTTTGAGAGCAAATTATGAAAATTTGTCGAAAAAAAACTCACGTCACCAAACACACCTAAGGACTTTTATTTTTAGGTGAGAAGAAATTATTTTCATGAATTGTGTTTGGAAATAAATAGATGTTCATGGAGATAAATGAAGATGCAGTATACCTAGGTACCTATAATTTTTTTTGATAGTTGGAAATTAGGAAGATATATACATAGATAGTTGTGTACCTTTAGAAAGATAGATATATAGAGAAATATATAGATGGAAAAAGATAGTTATGTTAGATAGTATATGTAGGTGAAATGGGTGGCAATAAATCTGCCATTATTATTATTATTTTTTTCAAAACATTTTCTTTACTTAACTTTTACTTTCACTTATATTTTTTTTATTTTCAAAACAATTTTGAATCATCTGGTTTTTATTCCTTCGCTAAACCACCTTCTTCGGTGGATTAGCTTAGTAAACGTCACTTAGTAGACATTTTGTTTTATTCATAATACTTTGCGCTTAGTCCACGGAATAAGGCCTAAACCTTCGCTATTCCACGTTTATTAATTTGGCTGTAAGGATTTAGCTTGAAGGAATGTCATTGAATATTCTTTCATATGCTTTTTACTATTGTGAATGATTTTCAGAAGTCCAATATTGGTGCGCTTTTTCTTGCCAAATAAAGGAGTTCAGGTAAAAATGTTGTGTAAAGGAACTTCCTGGTGAAACCTCAGACATAATTTCAAGAAGTCTTCAAAATATTTTGAACGCTTATGAAATTACAAGAAAGATGGTGGCATTTTGTGCCGACAACACCAACTGCAATTTTGGGGGTGCAGCTAGAAGGGGAAAAAATAACATTTTTCACAAAATGCAGGATTTTGTTGGCAAAAAGTTAATTGATGTGAACTGTGTTACGCATATTTTAAACAACTGCATACAAACTGCTGCTGACCTGCTGCCTGTTGATGTAGAAGTTGTTATAATTAAATTGTATTCTTTTTTTTTATATTTACAATGTAAGGGTCGAAAAGCTGAAGGAAATATGTGACAATGCAGATATTGAATACAATAAACTTTTGGGGCACAGTAAAACACGCTGGTTGACATTATTTCCTGCTTTGGAGCGTATATTAAAACAATTTAAAGCCTTAAAAGAATACTTTCTGATGCAAGAAAAGTGTCCTTACAGTGATCTTAAAGTTTTTTAATGATCCATCATGTTCTGAATTATGGTTTCTTTTTATTCAAAGTCAAGCATCCATATTCTACAAATGTATTCTCCATTTAGAGTCACAAAATATTTCAATGACAGAAGCTTCTCTTGTTTTAAAAGATTTTAAACTAAAACTCATAGAAAGGAAGGCAGAAATGTTTTTACCATTGAATGTAAAAAATTTTCTAACAAAACTGGAGTTAGAAGGTAAAGTGGATTCCTTCATTTTTAAATCCCAAATAAATATTTTTTATCAACCCTGCATTGACTACTTAAGTCAGTGGGATGCTGCGTTCAAAGATGTGGAACATTTTGAATGGGTTCTTTTGAATAGAGCTCCGTGTTGGAAATCGGTAGAAAAAAGTTTTTCTAACTTAATGAAATTTAGAAAAGATCTAAAAATAAGAGACGAGGAATTATTTGACGAAGTAAAGTGTGTAAAACGATTTGTCAATGAACAACAAATTGAAAAATGGAATATTGACAAGATGTCACCGCAAAAAAAATGGATTGAAGTATTCAAACATTTCGACGAAGAATATTTAAAATATGACAATATTTTAAAGCTTGTAGAGTTTTCTCTTTCGCTTCCGGGCTTCAAATGCCCCGACCGAAAGAGTATTTTCAATTTCAAATAACATTTGGACACCTGAGAAATCCCAATTAAAAGTCGATACGCTGGAGGCAATGCTAATTAATAACCAAGTGCAATTATGACTTCGATTGTGCAGATTTTAAAACGTTTTTAAGAAATCGGGATGATATATTAAAAAAAATACATTCTGAAGAAAAATACCAATTTTAAAAATGTACCTAGTTCCTTTGAATGATTTTTATGTATATCTATAGTCTTAGTCATATACATATTTAAGTATATATTATTTCGTTTTTTGTTAATTTATTTTTATTTATTTATGTTAAAAACTGAACTGAACTGTAATATGAAGTAGCTACAAAACTATTATTTATTAAACTTTTTTACGTTACTGAAAAACTGTCCTTTCTTTCTGAAAAAATGGTCACCGTAGATATAAAGAAAATAGTTAAAAGAACAAATAACGTATTTTACTTGTGTTATGTATTTGTATAAGCACACATTATTAAGTATAATTGTAATGTGCTACAAAGTACCAACTGATGTATATCTGCTTATTTGAAATCAATAATCTATGAAGTAAAGCAGTCTAGTTTGAACCACTGATTTGTATACTTTACAACTTGTTAATATCCTTTTCTATTAAATATTTGTTATTATTTTCCCAATACTTCCATATTTTTGTATATACAGGGTGTTCCGAAGTCACTGTTTCTGGGGTCACTTCACTGTCAATAAGTTGCACCCGCGACAATTTACTCGTAATTACCACTGATTAAATTTTCTTTTAGCTTTTTTCTTTTTTTTACAAAGTTTTAAACCGTTAGCACTTTATTTCTTTAAAAAAAAAAAAAAAAAACTTTTATACGTTTTGTATAGCGGGTGCAACAAACTTAAAATGGCTTTTTGCAATCAATAATCCTAAAAAAATAAAAATAAATAGTTATATGTTTTTGTGCAAACGATTAAATGACATTTGCGACCATACTTCTAAGAAGTAAATTAATACCTCAAACTGTCGGTAATGGCTTTTTAGCACGTGCGTTACAAGTTAACATAATTGCAGTTCTTATTAACTCTACGTATGACAATATTGCCGAAAAAAACATATTTTCTTTAGTTAGTGTAATGTTTGCTTGTTTGTTATAAAAATAAAATACGGTTGGCAACTCTGTCCGCGGAAAGAAGTTGTGTGAAATAATAGCTTCATAAAAACAATTATTTTTTTAATTATTTATACCGTAATATCACTTTCTTGACAACCCCAAGAGTTGTCAAAAAAACTTGGGTTTTTCAATTCTCAAAAAACACTTAAGGGTTGTCAATTGTTTCTTTTACATTCAAACCAGAAATTTATACTCTGTGCTGTAATAGTTTAAATTAAAATTTGTACGGATTCACCCGTTGCACAGTCGACAACATCAAATGTTTTCATTTCTACTTCTATTATTGTTGTATTAAATTTATTTTTTTCGATTTATTTGTACTTAAATAATAAACAATACCTGCAACACGTAAATCCACAGCAAAATAAATGCTTCAAACTCGTGTCACTTTGACAATGTATTCTTTACCTCAACTCGCCACGGCAAAAAACCTAGTTCTACTTCAGGGCGAGTTCAGGGCGACCCCAGGTCTCAAAAAGCACAGAATTTCAATGTCAGGGTGAGTTCAGGTTTTTCAAAAAACGCTTTAGGGCGACCCAGGGTGACTTCAGGGCTCAACGAACAAACCGGCAACTCGAATTCTTCGAATATATCACCTGTCAATTCTGAATTTAACCCGTCGAAAAGACCATTCTCTGAAATGTCGCCAATAAATAATAATGCGAATAACACCACAGCAGTAGGCAAGTTATCGGTTTCAGATCTAGAGAATATTTTACAAAATTCGATGACAAAACTACTAGATAACAGGCTTAAAGACTTAGCTACTAAGACGGATGTTGAAGGTATCTGCGAAGAAATCAATACTTTGAAGCAAAGTTGTGAGGCTTTGGAAACTCAACTGAACAAAATGGAGTCCAAATGTGTTTTGCTCGAAAGGCAAGTCGAGTTGCTCGAAAGAAACAATCGAGAAGAATTTGGTTGTTCACTTGCAACCTGCGGAGACAGGTAATTCTCAGGACACTGTTGATAAAGCTAAAACTATCTGCTTGGAACTGCTTCAGACAAGCAACGCTTCCAAAATAGCTGCAGCACGGGAAATCAGCTCTGGAGCTGCAACTGCAAATGTCATTGTTGAAATGTCTGATAGAGAAGATGTTTTTCGGGTACTTCGAGCCAAGGCAAAACTTCAAAATAATGGTTCTTAAATTCACAAAGATTACTCAGCGGCAGCAAGAGAACGTACATAGAAGACGTTTGAACAAATTAAGGATCGACATTTTATCAAAAAACAAGGGCATAAAGGCTAATGTACGAGGAGAAACGTTGCTAATCAATGATAAAAAGTATTTTTTTGATAAATTTATGTAATGCCGTCTGCCATTCTAAGAATAATTTTAAAAATAAAGTTAATGAAACGTATAGTTTTAAATCTTTTAAGTATAAAATTATTTCATTTAATGTTGCAGGATTAAGTAATAAAAGTATATTTGTAGACTTTATTATTTTTATTGTACTATTTTGTACATAGAATGTCAGTTTATTAGACTTAACCATTCTTCCGTCAATTGCATTGAATTTTTTGTGAACAACAACAACAACTTTAAGGCACTACCACCAATTGTTTTTACGAATTAATTTTATATTAATTCGTTTATATTTTTATTTTTGGCCGGAGTTATAGCTATTTCATGCTTGCCAGACAATCATCAGACTCCTTTTAGTGGCGCTGAGCTTTAATCCAATTTTATTTGAAGAACACTTGTAGGATTCGAAAAAAAATAAAAATATAAACGAATTAATATAAAATTAATTCGTAAAAACAATTGGTGGTAGTGCCTTAAAGTTGTTGTTGTTGTTCACAAAAAAAAAAAAAAAAATTCAATGCAATTGACGGAAGAATGGTTAAGTCTAATAAACTGACATTCTATGTACAAAATAGTACAATAAAAATAATAAAGTAATAAGAATAAACTGTGGCCAGCGCCAAACTCTTCCGTAACTCTCCCCCCTTTGATACAGACTACGATCTGTAGTCTATCGAAGTAAGGTATGGAGAAAAAATGGAGGCGGAACAAGATAACATACTTTAAGGCGTTTGTAAAAATGCTGTGACTCCAAATGCATTTGATGAACAAGTACGACTTCTGGACACGTAGCATCAGTGGTCTGCAGTGGTGTAGTGCGTAAGAGCACATGACTACAAAGACTGAGCAAATCTGATATGCGTGGGTTCGAATCCTACAAGTGTTCTTCAAATAAAATTGGATTAAAGCTCAGCGCCACTAAAAGGAGTCTGATGATTGTCTGGCAAGCATGAAATAGCTATAACTCCGGCCAAAAATAAAAATATAAACGAATTAATATAAAATTAATTCGTAAAAACAATTGGTGGTAGTGCCTTAAAGTTGTTGTTGTTATATTTGTAGACTTTTATAAATTTGTAATTCAATTTGATTTTGTTTTTCTTTATGAAACTTTTCTAATAGAAAATAGCTTTATTAATATTGGAAATAGATTTATAAACTTTGAATTTAAGTGGATACCAGCCATCAGAGTGCAGTCAAGGGGAAGAGCCAGTGGCGGAATTTTTTTTTGGCTTCAAGAAAGATATGAAGTTTATTGATTGTAAGTTTGAAGTATTTGAAGGCCTATCATACCTTAACCTCAAGTTTAATAACAACGTCGATTAATACCGACGTACTTCTACCTGAGCGTCAAACTTGCCGAGTTGTAGAAGCTGAGTAAGGTCAATGATTCTCGAGTCTATATCTCTAGATGAGTCCTGAAACCAAAGGGCGCTCCTCTTCCCAATACCCCTCCTCTGATCCTTTCCTCTCCATCGACGGCTAATACTGTCGTAACCTAGTCCCTATCCCCCTACCTGATCGGGTCGTGAAGTTTGGCTAACTAGCTGTCTTCTCCCTGATCTCGTCGGTATGGCTAATTGCTGTCAGACGAATTCCCTTCTCTTTCCTTCCTCCGACAGTATGGTGTTAACGCTGTCTGTCGTTCCCTGCCCTACCTCTCCTTCCCCCTCCCATACCCCCATATTGGGCTGGATCTAAGGTGTCATACGACCCGTGCCGATGATCGGCCAGGCTGAGGGCCCAATTCAAAAATAGCTCAGTCGCTAACGGAGTATTCGGATACCTGGCGACCTCCGAATTAACTAGCCTTATCTGTGTATGCGAATCTCTGCACAGACGGACCACCCTTTCTTCGCCACTCGTGGGAACAACAATGAACAAAACAAACAAAAAAACAAAGGATGTTGGTGAGACCGGTTCTTCTTCTAAACCGGGCGGCGGTATGGTGTCAACACTGTCCGCCGTTAGTCCTGTGTTGTGTATCAGCAGGGAGGTTGGGGTCAACCCTGGCCCCTCTGCTGGTGCAAGCCAGGACGGAAGTAGGAAGGTAGAAATACCTAATTTCAGGAGAGGAAGAGTTGTGCATAATGGCTCCTCCTCTTCTAAAGAGAGTAAACCTCTCGACAACGCAACCCGACAGGGAGCCCCTCCCGGCGGTGCAAGGGCTGTGGATAATGGCCCCGGCGCGGTCGGGGGGAGCTCTCTGTCGGGTTCCTCGCGTAAGGACACGCGAAAGTCTAAGCCCTCCCGTAAGGCCTATAATCAAAGGCGTTATGCTGCGAGGATCCTGAAGACCTCTGGCTCAACACCGGGGGTCCAGGGTGAATCGGAGCAGGACGCCAAAGTGAAGTGGGCAAAAAGCATTATCGCGAATGCTAAGAACAATGACGGCTTAACGTCAAAACGCGAACGGTCATTAGAGGAGAATGTTCCGTTGCCCAAAAGGCCTCGTGTGCTAAACACCAGCACACCCCTTAGAACCTTCAGTGACGTTCTCAAAAATAAAATCGTGGTTGCGGTTATTGACAGAAGCGACATTGATGGCACAATATCCCCGGAGCATTGGCAGATGGTAAAAAGGAAACTCCTAATTGACTTCCTAGATGTCATGACGGAGAATCCCGGACCACCACCTATCACTAGCGATTGGGGTTGGCATCAGGGTCACGTCAAGCTTGTTGTGTGCGACGATCAGAGGTCATATGATCTCTACAAGCTTGCTGTCGGTAGATTGGGGGAAGTATGGCCAGGTGCAAGACTCGAGGTTGTTGCTAAGGAGGATATCCCGTGCAGACCAAGAGCTCGTACTTGGATCCCAGCTGAACCTGACCTCCCGGAGATTATTCTCCGAATAATCAAGATTAGTAACCCGAAACTGCCGACTCACAACTGGAAAGTCGCGAAATTAGAGGAAGTAAAGGGCTCTCATAGGAGCGCGATCATCGTGGTCAATAAGGAGTCCCTTGCCCCTCTGACTCAGACCAAAGGTGTGATTCGGTATGGGTATGAGACGATCACCCTGAAGATATATAAAAAAGATGAGGTCGATGCTGAATGCGTGCCTCCACCACCACCAAAAGAAAAAGATGAGGTAGACGCGCAATGCGTGCCTCCAACCAACCACGAAGCTGAAGTGGTCGGGGACCCTGTTGTATCCTTTCCATCTTTGGAAGACGATGCATCCAGGTCTTCCTCTATCACCGCTCAGTCTTCTACATTGGTCAACGGTTTTTCCGACATGGAGACCGAAGACCTAGATAGCATAGCTCTTCTGAGTGACGAGGAGGAGCAGAACACTGTGGTGGAGGTTGATCTGCCTGATTGTAGCAAAAATGCTGCAGTTAGTCCAGATTAATCTCCAACACTCCATCAAGGCTTCGGCCTCCCTTCTTCTCCGCCTAGCCAATAAAGGGGAAGATATAGTCCTTATACAGGAGCCCTGGATCGTGAAATCCATGGTCCGAGGCTTAACGACTCCTGGCTACTACGAAAACTCTATGCAACTGATAAAGGTGAACCTAGGTCTTGCATCTTAGTGAAAAGTATCATTAATGTAAATTTACTCCCTAATTTCAGTGATAGAGATACAACGACAGCTAGGCTGGAGACAGCCAAAGGAAATTATTGGCTAGTGTCGGCATATCTCGGCCACGACCACCTTGGCCCTCTGCCCGGTAACACACTGGAAAGAGTAATCGCTGAAGCAGCACGGCAGAAAATCAGCCTCATTATTGGCAGTGACGCTAACGCACATCATACAGTGTGGGGTAGCACTGACATCAACGACAGAGGTGAGTCTCTTTTTGATTATATCTTAAACACTAACCTTATAGTAAGTAACGTAGGAAATGAACCAACATTCGTTACTAAAAATCGACAAGAGGTCCTAGATATCACCCTTGTCTCTGATAACATTCAAAACTTAATTCTGAATTGGAAAGTATCAAATGAACACTCTTTTTCTGATCATAGATACATCCAATTCAGTGTAAATGATGAAGCCCCTAAGCCGCTAAAGTTTCGTAATTATAGGAAAACTGATTGGGCTAAATATAGGAATTCTCTTGAAAGTTTTATCAAACCCGAACTCTTTATTCCTCCAACCAGCACTAATGAACTTGACGATAAAGTCTCAGTTTTCACTTCAGCCTTGAATAAATCAATGGAAATCTCCTGTCCACTCATACAAGTAAGGGGCAAGAGGAAACCACATTGGTGGGTCTCAGGGCTGGAGACGCTCAGAAAAGATTGTAGGAAAATCTTCAATCGTGCAAAAAGCACTATGGAGTCCTCAGATTGGAACTTATATAAAGAGTCCCTAAAAACATATAAGAAAGAACTGAGGAAGTGCAAAAGATCCTCCTGGAGATCCTTCTGTAGTAACATAGAAGAAACCTCAGAAGTATCTAGACTGAGGAAAATCCTCTCAACAAATCCTAGCATGCCAAGTTGCCTGAAGAACTCTGACGGCTCCTGGACTAATTCGTGCGAAGAATCGCTCAACTTGCTATTGGATACTCATTTTCCCGATAGCTCTCAAACAGTTAATACTTTAAACCAATTAAGGTCAAGTAACAAATTAACTTTCCCGAAGGTCTGATCACTAAGGAAAAATTACACTGGGCTCTCAACAGCTTCAAAACCATATAAATCCGCGGGGCCAGATGAGTCATACCAGCTGAACTCCAGACAGTAGAAGACATCATCTTGCCAATCCTTGTGGTAATTTTCAATAGGTGTCTTAATCTGGTCCATATACCGTTGATGTGGAGAGAAGTTAAGGTTGTATTTTATACCCAAAGCGGGGAAATGTTCCCATGTCAATCCTAAGGATCTCAGACCCATAAGCTATCGTCATTCCTTCTTAAAACCTTTGAACGTTTGATTGATACACATTTACGCGCACATATAGATACGAGACCTTTGTCTCCGTCTCAGCATGCGTACTGCAAAGGGAAATCTGTAGAGACAGCTCTACACACTTTAGTTCGTACTATCGAACATTCCCTTCAATACAAGGAGTACACTATGGTTGCTTTTCTCGATATAGAAGGAGCATTTAATAATGTCGACGCATCTGCAATCGCAGCGGCACTGTCATCTCTGGAGGTGGAGAGTTCGCTCCGGGAATTAATTAATCAGATGTTCACTAGCAGGATTATAATTCAAAACTGGGCGAATTCTCTACAAGAAGATCTGTCAGCAGAGGCACGCCGCAAAGAGGGGTTCTTTCCCCCCTTCTATGGAACTTGGTAGTGAACGAACTACTAGTTTCTCTAGACGCAGAACGCTACAAGGTGATTGCTTATGCGGACGATGTTGCTATTGCAGTCTCAGGAAAGCACCCAAACACCTTAAGAGATCTCTTACAAAATGCTCTAAATATGCTACAAGATGGGCAGATCAGTGTGGATTGGGGGTCTAACCCCCAAAAAACAGATCTTGTCCTCTTCACCAGGAATATAAAATTCCGTACATTGACCCTCCGTCTATTAAGGCATACCACTTACTTTTACTGACCAAGCCAAATATTTGGGCC